>BSYO01000007.1:9428091-9928239 GCA_033239525.1 Nepenthes gracilis | reverse complement strand
TCAATTCCTTTGTAAAATAATTCCAGTTCAAAAGTAAGAGCAAGTAAGACCTACCTTCTTACTATAGTCAGTTTCTTTTTTTGAGGCAGAACTCCCCATGAAGGCCCCAAAAGAAAGGCCAGTCTTTTTCATCACCCGAGCAATTTCTTCGACCTACATTATGAACAAAAAATCAATGCACTAGTAATCATCGAATATTTAGAATGAGCACAATGAGCTTATATTATATAAAAACTTTTTAAAATGCAAGACATTTTTATTTATCTCAATTCTTTGCCTAGTAAATATAAGGTTCCGTCTTGGACACTTGTGAATGTTGTTGCCATTAATATACTCATTAGGACCAAATTCTTAGAAAGTCTCTTTGTGACAAATTTTCTCGAAAATAGCTACTTCAAAATACACCAAAGTTGGCATATTTCTATGCTTGATCCTGTCAAAAGCATGGCTATCCACAGTCGAAATCCTAGTGTAAGCTTCAGATTTCTCAACACCTGCAGCATTTAATTCAGGCTCCTAAAATGAAACAAAAAGGTGTAAGCAGATGAAAAATGTATAAGCTACTAGTTTATTGTTTGCTTAAGCAGATATCTTGTGTTGAAGAAAATCCTGTATAGCATCTATTATATCTTCACGATCAGCGCATGAAAGGAAATTCAGTGTTAGACATGTCTTAAGACCAATCCAAACACAATCTATTGCACTAGCAGCAGATAACAGAAAAGCACTCGAAGATCTAATCAGTCACCAATTTGCTGAACTACTGCAGAAAGTTCGGTAACAACGGACCCCGTGTGCCTACCTCGGATGATCATCTTTCTCCCACTATTTGGAGTATGATGTTCCTGACATACCCCATCGAGGTAACTTCCCCCTTCTGGAATTTACTTTTTCTTTGCCGATTATTCCTCATGGATG
The DNA here is from genome assembly GCA_033239525.1 of Nepenthes gracilis. Taxonomy (NCBI): domain Eukaryota; kingdom Viridiplantae; phylum Streptophyta; class Magnoliopsida; order Caryophyllales; family Nepenthaceae; genus Nepenthes; species Nepenthes gracilis. The sequence goes on along the minus strand of BSYO01000007.1, from coordinate 9,927,321 downwards.
GATTAGGAAATGCAACAAATTATTCTCCCACTAGGACATTCAAGATTCTTATAAATGGGAAATCGCTTCAATGCATCTTACGGAAAGCCTTAATATGGTTCAATAGTTATTCATTACAGCAAACACAATGTTAACTGGGAACCTTTGCTGCTGATTTATGTTACAGGTTTTGTAATTCAAGTCTTTCATCAAAATTTTAGAAGAACTTGATAGAATTCAACATGTTCGAGGAGTTAGGGATTATCAAGAACACTGTGAGGATTTGAAAGCACTAGTGCTCCATCACTGAATCTTATTTTGTTTCCAATTTCTTGAGTGGCCTTAAATAATAATTCAGTGTTAGGATGTGAATCCCATGCTGTAAGTGATTACCAAAAAAAAGGTGAAAAACAATTGAATAAGAAGTTACAAGGAAGGGATAAAACCCTTGATGGGAGAACGAAGGAGATGCAGTTAAAAAGGAAGATGGCGACTGTTAGCGAATGAGGACTGACACATGGAAATGGATGTCGCAGGCACAAGGTTTAGAAGCTTTCATCATGGCCATACACTTGGCTTTTCCCCATCGCCCGATGAAGGGATGGCAGAACATCCTGAAGATTCCAGAAGAGGCAACAAAAGCACGTGAAGATGGCAGGTAAGATTAAGCGTTTTTAACCACTTAAAAACGTAACAAAAAAGATAGTTATAAATTTATAATCCTTAAAATTTACATTATAGATAATTTTTCTTAATCAAATATCGCATAGCAGAATATAAATTAGTTTTTAACTCGATAAGCAATTTAGCCCAAAACTTGACTTCTTTTTTATTTATCAAATCTGCCAACCATCATTGTACTTTAGCTTCAATTCGAGTATTAATGTCATTCTCTAAGCGTATGGGCATATCTCACTACAAAGGCTTTCTAAATGGTTATGGTCATTTTTGGTTGGTCGAAAATCTTCTCACATCCGTCTTATGTACATAGATTTATATCTAAGAACAATTGAAAGAGTTTCCTCCGCCGTTAAGTTATCCGCAGCATTTTATTCAACTTGTGCCTCATATAATTCTAAAAACTTTTGATATGTGAATATGAGGTGCTTCACTGTTTGCAAATTTTTAAATATTAGCTAATAATAAAATACGTTTTTTATTTGTGGCTTATAAATAAATTTATATTAAAGATGGATATTACCATCTCATGCAAAGTTTATGTAATAGATTTTGTGCCAATGCAGCCCATCATTTTCTATTTACTTCTATTTTTTTGAATTATTTTTACTTATATTCTAAATTTTATTATTAAATAAATTAATAAAGTACCAATTAATAATGTAGCAAGTCAAGACTGGAGGATGAGTACAAATGTAAAAGGGAGAGTAGTTTTCAAATGAAGTAGATATGTACTTGAAATTTTCGACTTCCCCAATATTCGAGTGCCAACCACTTTCATTATTTAATATCTATATTAGGAGGGTAGTTTTTAATCCGTTTCTTGTCAATTTTATATTTCTTGTAGTAATCTCTTTACAAACCAAAATATCAATTATGATATCTTTTTATCAATTCTTTTTGAATTGTCATATTCACATAATTTTTGTTTGGCAATATGTATTTTTTCTACAACAACCAAATTTCAATTGACAATATGAGAACAGATTACTTCAGAAGAGGAAAATGAGATAACAAATAGTCAATATCTCCAATGCTTTTGCATATATATCAAGAGGAATGACGGCATCAACTGAGTTTCATTTCAATAGCAGCAGAAATAGCATATTCAGTTTTTCATCTATTTGTCAAGTCAAACTATCAAGAGAAAATGCAGTGAGCTATAATAGAGGTCTTTGGGGGTGTCTGGAACATCACTATGAACAACATTAGAAGGGCAGAGTCAGGAAAGGATTCAAAATGTTTTTATGAGAAAGAAACAACCAAGAGTTACATCAACAGATTCAAGAGTTCTAAATCTAAGACCTAATTCATAAAAACAAGTTTACGGCAAGACAATGGCAAGAATCTCTAGAAAAGGGTATACAATGGTAGATAGAGGATTTTATTTAGCATATAAAAACACAAAAGTACATGCAACCAGAAATAGTCAAATTATTCATACTTTTTGAATCATGTACCCACGGTTTATCACACTTTATTATGACAACAAAAAGAAAAATAGCGTTGACATCAATTCTTAATATGAAGGTCCAAAAAACTGGGTAATTTAGAGATGTAGTCTTCTTAAGGGCTCTTTCATATGACAAATGTAATTACCTTCTCTTTTTGCATCAATTTGATTTTGATATGATAATCCATTTTCTTTCAATTCTCAATATTAATTAGGTAGTATTGTTTAATAAGATAACTTACTTTTGTGATAAATTATTGTGTATTTTCTCCAACAACACGTCGTAGAGATGATGGTAGATTAATTTTTACAGGTTCAGGATTATTATCTCTCTTTTTTTTTTCATTAAACGCAACTAGTTTTTTCACGTATTGGTTGAATTGTTATGAAACACAATATATATATTATTAGATATAAAACATATTTATACTAAAGTTTTCTTTATACCTCGATCTTATTCTCGTTGATTCGAACCTTTAAACACCGCTTGAATTTGATATTCATTATCCATTGAAACTACAAAATAAAGTTGATTCATTTTGATTAAAAAAATTATGCCTTAAAATAAGTATTAAAAAAAAGGAATATACCTATTTTATAGCGAGGATTGGGCAAGGGGAGTAAGTAAAGATCAACTGCATCAGTAGTAGCAAACAATTTATTATCAACAGATTCGAAATAATGCGGCAATGCTCCAACATTAATAGTATACAAGTTGATTATTACAACATCAGTAAAGTTGCTCTCATATTCTTCTATTATAGCAACAGCAGAAAATTTTATTTTATTTCATTATACTTTAATTTTATCGAGTGACAGTAAATCAATTCAAGTGATGATTATAATTGGCAACACACATAAGATAAGAATCAATTTTGTCAAACTTCTATAATTACAACTACCATACTACTAATTGATTTCATGTTTTAATCCTAATCTATGTCCAACTAATGTCCAACTAATTATACTTTTGAAGTATAGAAAGAAAGTATAAACTAGTAAAACAAGTGTTATCAAATAACTAAACATGATATTGACAACATTGACGGTGAAACTAAATATGCAGTTTTATCAAATTTCTTTTTGTCAATATTTATTCCAATTATCTGTGAAGCACCAGCAGCTTTAGCACCCTCTTTAACATGTCAATATACAGCCAATTGATTTGTAATTAATTAGTATTATAATCGTGACAAATAAAACAGTAACATATAACTAAATTTGTATATGATCAATTAAGTACGGGAGACCAAAAGCTAAGCTTGTGTACCTGTTCAACAACGAGATCGAAGAGTGCAATGCCTTGTTAGACAGCCCTTGACTTTAGCAATTACATTAAACGGCCCTGCACATCCATCACATTTACACAAAAGGTGAAAAGTCATGTGCAGGAACCAAAGATGGAATGATGTGTCATTGAACTTATATATTACACACGAAGCAAGAACTCTTGACCTGGAGTATATATCAGAAGCATATAGTAATAAATATAGGTTAGCATATGGTAATGACTTCAATTTCCAGCTCAGTATTATACCTTATATAATTGGGATTTTGAACAATCATCATATCAATGACTAGTCTTCTTCACTACTAGACTTGTACGCATCTTAGGATCCATCAGCATAATTCATATCTACAATATCTGATTCAATACCAGTTCTAACTAAATGCACCATCATATTATTTAACTTTACCATATAATCCAAGTTTGTTTCTCAATTGGGCTCATTAGTATCGACATATGTTCCATAAAGGTCATTCATCTCTTCATCAATAGAAATATCATAAAAGTTACATGGTATTGACCTAATAACAACTCGCTAATTCAAATTTGTATGGTCTATCACGTAATAAACTTATTCAACTTGGCATGTTAAAATGTAAGGCTCATCAGTTTGTAAGAATCGAGTGACATTTATTATTGTAAGCTCATTTGGTTCCTTCTTTATACCTTTTTTCATATCATATATGTCATATCAATCACAACAAAAAAATACTATTGTGTTTCTACCATTATACTCTAATTCAATAATCTCTTTTAATAATTCAAAGTAGTCTATTTTTCCACTATATAAATCACCATTTACTACTACTCCACTATTCTGTATTTTTTCTTTCTTGCTCGACTTTCTGTGTAAAATCTGTATCCATTGACTACATATGATGAAAAACAAGTCACTCTTCTAATTGGAGCTTGTGCCAAATATAAAAGATATTTACTTGCTCTTTCACATCCTTTGTTTATCAAATTTATAATCTATTAAACATAACAAGCGTTAAAAGACATTGATAAGTATTAAAATTTAGTAAGTATTAATAAAACACATTAAATTATATAAAATGTATAAAAATTTACTTACTCTATATTCAAACTACTCTAACAAATCAATATTTCGATCTTGATTGATATTTTCATACTCTCTATTTATCATCAAATATTAGAGTTCTTTATATTAGTAGGTGGTGGATTGAAATGTATATATACCATAATAATTATATTACTATATATCATAATAATAAAGTATCTTATTCTATAAAAGACTACACTTTCTTACAATTTCTCAAGATATATAGTTGAGCTCTTCTCCAATATTAAAAGCTCAACTCTTTAACACTTCTTTTACCTAATGGTCTTTCAAATTTAGAAAACATAAATAACCCCACATATTGTACTTCACCGTCGTAAAAATTTCTTTCGATTGAATCTTGTTTCTATTCTATCCAAATATCTAGAACAAAACACAAGACATTCTTCTGCAATATGACATTAAGCTATAGAGCTTTTTAGGCGAGTTTTATTACGTACATATGATTTTAACTTACGCATGTATCTATAAACAAGACTTTATTAGTTCAAATTCCATAATCATAATATTCAAAATACACATGCTATAATTTTACAAATATCTCACCTTTCAAAAGGATACATCCACTGATATTGAACTGGTCCAGCAACTTTTTTCTCACTTGTCAAATGAATAGGTAAGTGCAACATAATATCAAAAAAAGATGGGAGAAAGATACATTCCATTTTACAAAGAATCAAAATAATATTTCATTCAAATATTTCCAATACATCCACTTGCAATATTTTTTCACATAACTGTTTAAAGAATACACCTAATTTAGCTAATAGTTTATATATTTCTGTAGGTAAGATACCACAAAATGTCGGTGCAATCAGATCTTACATAAACACATGATAGCCATGACTTTTTATCCCTGAAATTTTACCATCAACACGATTTACACATCAAGTTATATTGGAAGAGTAACCATCTGAAACTTTCAGATTTGTAAGAAACTTACAAACAACCATTTTTTCTTTCAATGTCAATATATAGGCAGCTTTAGAAATCAAATATTTATCTCCAAGTTCAATAGGATGCAAGTCCTTTCAAATTTTAATATTCCTCAAGTTTAGATGAGAATTCACATTATCTTTTGTCTTCCCATCAATGCCTAATACCGTGCCTATAATGCTTTCGTAGACATTATTTTCAATATGCTTAACATCTAAATTATTACGAATTAAAACTTTGTTCCAATAAGGCAACTTGAGAAAAATACTTTTCTTTTTCCGATTATACTTGAGAGTATGTTCAGGTTGATTTCATTTGGCACCGGCCTTCCTAAATATCACATTATCACATCCACTAAGTTGATTAAGGACTTCATCCCCTTAAAATAGCTTAGGAGCATGTCGCATTTCTATAGTGCCGTTAAAGAATTTTTTTGCCAAATCTTTATTTATGATTGGCATTTAAGAATCTACAATAACACAATCTATAAGAGGAAGTATCAATATTGCAACTCGGACAAACAAATTTTCCTTTCTTACTCTAACTAGATAAATTTATTTTTGTTGGAAAATCATTGATAGTCCACAATAATAATGCATGTAATTTAAAATTGTTTGAATTGAATGCATCATAGGTTTCAACCCCAACATACCATAATTCCACAAGCTCATCTATTAATCGTTTCCAGAATACATTAATAACATTTTCAGGAGCTTTTGGACTAGGAATTAATAATGATAGCATGACGTATTCACTTTTCATGCACATCCACAGTGGGAGATTATATGAAACTAATATCACTGCCCATATGCTGTAAGATGTACTTAAGTTGCCAAAAGAATTAAATCCATCAAAAGCTAAGCAAGGCCTCATATTTTGGGGATCTAGTGTAAAGTTCGGGTACATTTCATCAAAAGATTTCCAAGCTTTTGAGTCAACTGGATGTCTCAAAACTCCATCATCGGGGCGTTTCTCCTTATACCATCATTTATGAAATGCTATTTTTGAAGACATGTAAAATATTTGAAATCTAGGTGTTAGTAGAAAATGATGAAGAATTTTATACGAAACTTTTTTTCTTTATCATTATTAATTTTTCATCTCGAATGCCCACAAATTCGTCAATTTTGATATTTTCCATATACATTTTGATAAATGATACAATCATTCTTGCAAACATCAATCTTAACATAATCTAATCATAAATCTCTTGTACACTTCATTTTTTTCATAAGAGTTACTTGGAATATTGCTGTCATGGAAGAATACTAGTTTCAATAAATTTAGTAGTATTGAAAAAATTTATCACTCCAACCATTAATACACTTCAAATGGAGAATTCAAATGGAGAAGATGTAAAATAAATTTAATTTTGTGAAACGATCATAACCGAGAAACAATTCTTGTTCGACATCTTTCATGAGCCTATAAAAATTTTCTGGTACTACATTATTTTGATTAGTTTTATCGTCTACATGGCCGATATACTCACTGAAATCTAAATTTCTAACATTTGTTGTATCATGGATCAAAAAAATAGTATCATCATATTCGAAATCACTATTTTTGCTTTCTTTCCCATTATCATGTCCTTCATCACCAGTAGAGTTATTTTCTTCTTCTCCATGAAAAATTCATCATTTATAATCCATTAATATTCCATATATGATTAAGTGGTTAAAGATTATCTCTCTGTCTTGTTAAAAAAGATTGTTATAATTATTGCATGAATAGCATATCTTATCTCCATTTTCAACTTTTGAAAATGTAAAATCAAGAAATTTGATGACACCTTTTCTATACTTTGGCTTTCGTCTATCATTAACAGTATCATAATTTATCCAACTCTTATCCATTTTATAATATAAATAAAAAAAATGTTAGTATTAATAAACAAATTGTAGGTGAACCATGTTATAAAAAGATAAGTAAATAAATAGAAAATGAGAATTACTCAAATAATTTGATTAGCATAATTACAATCAAACAACTAAATGTGTTAGACATTCCAGGATAGAAATCATTGTTTAAGAAATATTGCTTCTAACCTAAATATATTCAGCTTAGATAGAAATCGAGTTTGTAGGGTAGAACCAATTTTTAGGAAACTAATACAAAATAAACTAATTTACACTACCTGTTGAAGCAGCTGAACATATGAAGGTATGAGCGTTGCAAAAATATTAGACCTTCATTCTTCTTAACTGAGTATGATATTGTTTATAGGAATTATTCCTTGTTTTCACATTCAGTAACTTGTTTTTCCTGTTCTATGTAGGTCTCGAATATGTATAAAATGTGATTTTGCAAACTGATTGCCCTCACTTTGAAGTTTTTATTTTCTTTATCTAGTTTTTATTGGTCATACTTCTATTTTTTGCAAGAGATGCAAGAGCAGAAAATTTAGCTTTATCAAATAACAAAGACGCAATAGATGCATAAATCATCAGCATAAATCCTCAATGGTCATAAAACAAATAACATAGCTTAAAATTGACACTATACCTCAAATAGAGAATAGAAAATAACGGCGACTCCGATTCAGACTTTTGTTATGGATTTTTGTCAACTAGAAGCTTGAAGAACATATTCGAAATAAAAGAAAAGAAAAAAATGAAAGAAAAATAGTTGAACAGAAGAAAATGATGATGAAAAAGACACCGTGATGAAAAAAACTTATTAATAAGTTTTATTTTACTTAAAAATTCTCATGGAACAAAATATGAGAAAGACTTGAATGTAAAGGAAAAGCAAGAGATTGCAAAAATCCCAATGATGTATGAATTTGACTTGTTTTTTTTTTTAATTTTGGAAGGCCATATACAAGTTTGTTGGGGACAGCTAAAGTGGGCTAGCCCAAAGAAGCAATTGGCCCAAAAAGGATTGCAACCCGCTGGTGCAAATGACGGTCAATAGCTGAATTAACTGGAGAAAGTCTTAAAGCAGCCGGATGCGGCCTAAGCCAGAAGTAGCCCACGAGTCCTCTCCTGCGCACAGCGGTCATCTGCTCTAATTGGACGCGATGCGGGGAATCTCCTTAGATGGAAACCTCCCAGAAAGGAAGCCCTCAAATTAGCACGCGACTCACAATGGAAGTTTTAGCATTCACGTTGTGCGACATCTCCGCGGGAGAAGAAATCATTCTTCCCGACCGTTGCAATCTAAATGGTGCCTGCATCCTCACGATAGATGGAAAGGATCCCCTCAAACGGCTGGCAACCTGCCTTGCCACCTAGGGAAGGTGGCGAGGCTCGAAGGGTATAAAAGCCCTAGGGACACACTCCAAAGACACACTCCCTTGAATACTCAAACTCACACAAGTAATCTATTTCACAAGCAACCCATTGCTATTCTCTTTCCCACTACTCGTTCCCAGCGAACCTAGTGGTCAGAAAAGTCATTCTCTACGAGCACACTATGACTTAAACCATTCCATGACGAGTGTACCTCTGAATTAGATTCGCAACTCCCCTTCCCAGCATCCATTCTAGTATACTATGTTTTTACCTTTATCATATTGGAAGGAAGATTACTATTTTGAACGTTGAAAGATAAATCGAGAAGTGAGTCACACCGTTTTTCTCTAATTTTTTGTCTTTTGTTGTAGTGCGCAGGATCGTGGACGCACAGGGGAGAGACCAGACCCGACTTCAACGCCAGCCCACAGAGCAGCTGAACCCAAATCCATTCAAAACTCGGATCCATGACGCATCATTAGCGCCGTCTGTGGAAAGTCAAACAAATGGCCTAACCGCAATTTCATCTGCATCTAACCCATCAACGAATATAGTGAACACGAGAGTGCAAGCCAGCATTCTGGAAAAGGAGGTCACCTCCCCCGACAACGACCACTTCGATGGTAGCCGGATAGGAGATCAACAGGCTCCAATCTTCCTCGCGATGGCAAATCAAACGAACAAAATGTCCCATATGCTCCAGGCGCTCTGCAAGCACCAGGGCAAACAGAGGCAAGGGGCTCCCATCTCTTCAGCCCACACTCCAGCCTCCAAGCAAGGAGGGCAGAAAAAGAAGAAGCCGACCAAGAATGCCGCATGACTGGGTAACTCTAGCACCCCGAAGGCTTCAAATACCCAAAGCCGATCTATGCTGGAAGGACGGCTAAGCCACAGAACTTGGAGGAGAGCTCGGAAAGAAGGAACACCTGCTACGCTTGGGACAATTAGAGGCCTCCGATTCAAGGAGCCTCTCGAATCACCCGACCGACCAGCAGCAGTAGCAAGCAGGCCGAATACTCAGAGTTAAGGACCTACCTCAACACAAAAAGGTCTAAAAGATATGAAACTCCATTTTAAAGGGGAACCTGGTGAACACTCGGCCAATTTGAAGAGATCTCCTTTCACCATGGAGATCCGAACCCAACCGCTGCCACCAAAATTCAAAATTTCTGCCTGATAATCTTATGATGGAAGCACCGATCTCATAGATCACCTTAATCACTTCTATAGTCTACTTAGCTTCCTTGGTCTAGAGAAAGCTTCCATGTGTCAATCCTTCCCCCTCACTCTAAAGGGGGCGCCATGATTTGGTTCTATCAGCTCCCAACGAATTTCATTGGAGTTTTCGGGATCTCGCTGATAACTTCCTGGCTCAATATGCCTCAAGCCGTCGCGAGGAGAAGCGTCATGGTACCTCGCCCATGTCAATCAAAAGTCGGGTGAGAGTCTAATGAAGTTCTTGGGGCATTTTACCGTTGAAACCTGAAAGATACCTGTGATGGAACGGGTCCAGGGAGGAAGCCGCCTCTCCAAACCTCTGTCAAAATAATATAAATCCAAATCATCATAATATCCATCAAAAATTGAAATAACATCCAAAACATACACAGGATCAAAAATTCACCCACAAATAAATAAGTGGCTCCAACGTCATATTTTTGGATACGTCGGGACATAGAGATGCCATTGGGTACCTAAAATCAAACCATAATAACTTACAGAAGCATATAAAGTCATCGATACACAATGAAACTAAACTTATCATAATATCATCAATTTAAACAAAATACATCAACATATCCATCCAACAAGTACACAAATCCTCCATACACATGAACAAATCCACAAAAATCATCCTTCAAGCCTAGCTATCATGCGGCCACTACTCTACCTTGTCAGGCATCAGTTTATGATCATCTGAAGGTAAGAAAAATAATAAAAGAGTGAGCCAAGTGTTCAATAAGGCACAAATACAAATAATAACAATAAGCAATATACTTAAAAAAATCAATGAGACAAAATAGGAGCATAATATAGATGTATAAATATGAAATATGATCAAATATATTTCTGGAACACATTTAACTTTTTACATTATATATTTGATCAATTTAAGTTCTAAAACATACAAAAATTTCTTTATTTTTGAGAACCAAAGCTAGTAGGCGTTACTAGCTAACGAAGTAGCCAAATGAGGAAAGGAATGTGTATGCTTCCACACATTCTAAGATACGACCCAAATAATTCAAACACCTCGTGATGAGCGGTATACCTTTAACTCAACATATGAGGCCAAAATTCTTATGCCACCATAGTATTCCCCATGGCTCAGAGCATTCCTCGGTTTACCACTATAATATCCTAAGGTACGTTAAAAATATCACTCTCCGGTATACAATTTTCTATGTCCAATTTCTTGACTACTTATTCTTAAGGGAAATTCCACACTTAATTCTTAATACAAAGTTCTTACTTCTTGGAGAACGGTTCATCAAACTTAACAAATTGTGGGGTCCCCTTCTTATACTTCGTATAATTTTCATATTTCTTGGATACAAATACAGAGTGCCAATTTCTTATAAACTTAAATCTTCACATGACTTTAAATACATGTACAAATTAATATAGAATTTGAAAAAAATTAGAAAATTCTTACCATATCCAGCCCAACAAAACTTTATGACTTTCGAACAACAAATTCTTTCTTAGAAGGTATCCAATATAATTTTTACAATATTCAACATGATATATACAAAATATATATAAATAAACATCAAATAATTAAGGTAAAATCGTTCATAAAGCTAGGGGTAGAAATTTCAAAGCCATATTACACAGATATCCCAAAATAGATGAAAGAAACGGTGAGGCGTGGTGTTAGGGTTTCAATAGTACACAATACCCCCACAAAACTTTTTAATTAAATACGAAATCAATATATATGCATGCTTAATATATGGGTATTTCAAAATATATGTTTAAATAGACATTTGAGCAAAAATATCCGAAAAGAATGGAGGAAAAAGAATAACAAGCGAAAGAAAAATATATAGATACAGTTGCCTCGACCCGATCTACAACTTTCTCAACTAGCTCCACGTCGAAAATAGACTCAAAAGCCTCGAACTCCTCTTCTCTCTCTTCTCCTCCACGTTCTCTATCTCTCCTCTATCTCTTTTCTATCGAAAAATGATGGAGAAAAGCTAATGGCGCGAGTTATATACCCAAACTGCCGTCTCGGGCGCAAGTCAGGCGATCATCGAGCGTGCAACATTCGAAATCATGCCTCCGATCACATCGGGTGTGGTAGTATGGAAACAGCACTTGAGTGGCACTTTGGGCATGGGCGGGCGTGGGTTAAGCTTGCATCAGGCCTACAACGAGCGATCTTTGCATATGCTCCTTTTTGGACACATTTTGACCATTCTAACCCAATATTTTACATCCTTGGACCTCAATTTTGATTATATTAACTTAATAAATCACTATTATCATAATTTAAAACTCGAATATTATTTACGAATTATCATTTCAAGGTTTATAATGCTGTCTTTCGATTTTGCCAATTTCGAGTCTTTGAGCTCTTCATTCCAATTTTTCTCATATTCTTTGACCTCGATTCACTTATATTAACTAAATTACTCTTAGTTGCTATATTTTGAAAATTGGTACCTTACAATCCACATCCACTTATAAAATTTCATCCTTAAAATTTAATAAATCCTAAAAATTAAACGAACATACATACCTCGAAATAAATGGAGATATTTCTCCTGAATATCTTCTTTTGTTTCCCATGTCACCTCCTCATGAGAATGGTTACTCCATAATAGTTTCACAATAGGAATAGTCTTTCTGCACAAAATCTGATCTCTCCGATCCAAAATCTGTACTGGTTCCTCCGAATAGGACAAATCCTCATTGATAGCTAAGGAACCATACTCGATAACGTGCATTAGATATTGACATATTTCTTCAACATCGTGCACATCGGCCAAATTTGGTGGTAAACTATAACGACCCGAGTTTGGATCCTCGAACCTAACCCGACCGTCACGATAAAAGTCTCAAATCATTCAAAGTCATCCATTACATGTCATCCATCAACTTAAATGAACTCACTACGATCGCATCACTATCATTTAAGGCACCATCAATAGACATCATAAGTGCATCATAAATTCAATATCCATAATAGTAATAATAAATAACTTCAATAATATCGATATCCAAAATATCAGTCCTCATAATAAAAATCTAATAAACACCGAATAGTAACAAAACTAACAAAAAGCTTAAGTCTCTATCTTGGAAGCCTCAATATCTGAGATCACCTTTACCTGGCATCTACACAATAACCTGCGATTTATTTGATCCTGCTGTCAACCTGTCTACTCTGGAGCCAATAAAATATAAGAGTGAGCCGAATGCCAAACAAGTAAATAAATCAATAAAATAATAGATGCAATAACACGTCTCAGATATTAATAATATAGTAATTATATAAGTTAAATCAATAATTATCCGAGATTCAATAACCAGTCGTATCTACGACTCAAAAGTCATATGAACAACTGGACATCAAGAAGCAACATGGATTCTATTGAATCCGATTATCAGCTCAATACAAGATCACAATTGTAAGAATGACAGAAATCTTCATAGACCTTATTATACCATAGTGAACCAAAGATCACGTATTTAGGCCCCCAACGGTTGGAAAATACTATAATATCCAGATCCTAATTTAAATTATTTTAATATTTATTTTCATTTTGGGTAACACTTGTACTCGGCTGCGGCGCACGGCAGTAGTACTAACACCTCACTGCCCATTCATCGCCGCGATGGCAACCAAGACCAAGTCCTCATTGCCTTCTCACCGCCCGGTGCACTACACGGCTCCCTCTCTCACTATCACTGCATCGGCCAACCAACTACACGCAACAACACACGCACACTCACGTAGTGAGCCAACACACAAACACGGCTACACAAGTCATTGGAGAAATGAAAGAAAAATAGAGGCTTGACCTGCTATACTTTATTAGCGGAATATGGAGTATACATCTTAGCCTTGAGCCATCAATTTATACGGTTACTACCACCCTTAAATCACTGCTAACCCCAAGGTCCCTAAACAGGGCATCGTGCTCTGCTTTCCTCAACAGAATCGGTTCCCATAATAAATAAGGAAAAATCAATGCTTTATCCTTCAAACTTGTAAATATAAGAGTTTAACAATATAAGTCCATTAGTTATCGAGTCACAAATCATCGTAAACCCTCGAATTTTGCCATTGTTTCTCACCGCCTCTGATTTCCCCAGTTTTTGATTTTTGAGGGAACACAACCGAATCCCACACAATCCAATCATACAACAAGAAAATAAACATCGATTAAGAGAATGGGAAATTTCTTGCAAAGATAGGAATTTTACTTGCAACAATTAGGAAGATTACTTGCCTTGATTTGGTGATTGGCCAGGGTATAGTGGCGGCGGCTATGGCATCGATTAACGATGGTGACTTTGATGGCAGAGGCGGCGACGGCTTCAAACAATCACGGTGACACTCCCTTTGACACCAATCAACGATGGCAGCGACAACTTCTCTCTTTGACTCGCACGCAGTTTCCCGCTTTGGTTCGTGCGTCCCCCTTCTTCCAACTCCACCGCCTCCTTAAGTAATGAAGGGTGGGTCTAGGGTTTTTGCAGGGTTTCCATTTCAACATCGATTCCTTCCTTTGCCCCTGCAAAATGCACCGCCCTTCCTTCTTCTGGCTTTCCTCCTTCCTTTCTTCTCTTCTCTTTCCTTCTATTTTTCTTCCCTTTCCCTCCTTTCTCTTCCTTTTTCTTCCTCTCTTTCCTTCTTTTCTTTCTTTTTTCTTTTCCTTTTCTTCTTTTTCTTTTCTTCTTCGTTCATATTATTATTATTTATTATTTATTATTATTATTATTATTACTATTATATTTATATTTATATTCATTAATTGAACTAAATTTAATTTAGTGGCTTAAATATTTAACCCAATTTATCGATCCAACACTCTAAATTTATTAGGCCCAAATATCTAGGCCCAATTCAACGATCCATATACTTCAAAGTTATATTTTTAGCCCGAATTATAAAACTTTATGTATAAAATCACTAAAAATAATTATTCCAACTAAATAATAAAATTAAAATTATTCAGGGTATTATAATCTTCCCCCCTCAATTAATTGTCGATACCTTTCACAACTTAGAATTACCAATAATCTTCTAAGTCTACAAGGAAACGTCATAAAATTTTCTTTGATCTAGAACAATCACTAATATATTAAGTTATCGAATCACTTAACCAATCCAAACTTTAAAATATCAAGCCTTGAAAGTCCTTCAAAATTTATACCATTCTCTACCCAAACTTGATAAATCTAAACCCTCACATCTCATTAAATCTCCGAATATGCTTAAATATTATTAAAATCCTCAAACATTCACACAGAACATTAATTCTTTGATACCATTAGTTGTAACGACTTGAGTTTGGATCCCCAAACCCGACCCGAACCATCATGGTAAAAGTCTCGAATCATCCGAAGTCATTCATTACACCTCACTACAATCGTATCACTATCATTTAAGACACCATCAATAGACATCATAAGTACATCATTAATTCAATATCCATAATAATAATAATTAATAACTTCAATAATATCAATATCCAAAATATTAATTCCTCATAATAAAAATCTAATAAATATCGACTAGTAACAAAACCAATAAAATCTTAAGTCTCTATCTTGGAAGCCTCAATATCTGAGACTACCTCTACCTGGAGTCTACACAATAACCCGTGATCCCTTTGACACTACTGTCAACCTGTCTACTCAAGCCAATAAAACACAAGAATGAGCCGAATGCCCAGCAAGTAAAAAAATTAATAAAATAATGGATACAATAACACGTCTCGGATATTAATAACATAATAATTACATAAGTTAAATCCATAATTATTTGAGATTCAACAACCTGTCGTATCTATGACACAAAAGCCATATGAACAACTAGACATCAAGAAATAACATGGATTCTATTGAATCCAATTATCAGCTCAATACGAGGTCAAAATTGTATGAATGACAGAAGTCTTCATGGACCTTATTCTACCATAGTAAACCAAAGGTCGCATATTTACGCCTCTAACGGTTGGGTAATACTGTAATATCCAGATCCTAATTTAGATTATTTTAATATTTATAGTCATTTTAGGTATTTTAGATATGGTAAAAATAAATTAGAATATTGTAAAAATTTTAGGAATGATCAAAATTTCGGAGTGGCGCCCGGAGTGTGCCCGAACTATTATCCAAATAGCAGTTGGATTTGGGAATAAAAAAGTAATATATAATAATAATAATAATAATAATAATAATAATAATAATAATAATAAAAAAAATAGAGAAAAGGAGTCAGGGAGAGAGGGAGAAGAAGAGGGAGAGAGTAAAGGGGGTTTAGGGTTCGAGCGAAGAGGAGAAGGGAGAGAAAGGAGGCAACGGAGATGGCGACGGGGGTCGTGGGTGGGGCCGTGATGATCGCTGGTTGAGTCGGCACGACAATGGCGCACGGTGTGGGTGCGCGGAGGAGATCGACGGTGAGAAATCGAGCGAGGAGAGAGGCGACTGCGTAATGGCATTGTTGCTGGCTGGGTGCTGCCGAGGAGACCAACGATGGCCAGAAAGCGGCGTGGTGGTGGAGCGAGGGCTGCGAAGCGGCCGGCAATGCTGGCAGAGGCCGCGTGCGAAGGAAAACGGAGGAGACAGGAAGGGGCGCTGTGGCTGAGAAGAAAATCGACTGATTGGAGTGCTTCGGGACATCCTTTCTTCAGATCTGCGGAGTATAAAGTTGAGGCAAGTATCCTCTGATCCTATTCTTGGTCCGATTTAATTTCTGATGTATTTTGACTACTGTGGAAGATGTTACTAACATACATGTATTTTTATAGACACCTAAACTATTAATTATGTACATGTATGTATGTTTTATCGATTGTGCGGTGGTTTTACACTGGTATTTATGATTTGGAGGATTTTTAGATACTCGAACAGTACATATGTACATTTGTATATCTGTATATTATGGAACCATGAATCAGACCTTGCATTAATCATGTATGCTGCCGGGGGCAGGGTCACTCTGGGACCATGGCGGTCCAAAACTCGATGGGTCGTTATATGTGATCCGAGGCATGAGATATTGGTACCGCTCCCGACGGGGAGGCTTAGTCTCGACGGAGATGTATATGATATGGCTACTTCCACCGGAAGGAAGGTTGAGATGTTTAATAGCTGACCTGTCCCACTGTGTATTTAATTGAGAACCATCGTAAAGAATTGAAGAAACTAATACATTTAGACGTCCTAATATATAACTAAAACTTGAGGCAGTACCCAAAACCGCGGGTGGTAAAATATAATGAGCAAGTTCCTAATCTATGGGAGATAGAGTTCATGGATGTCCTTGAGCTACTGGCCTAAACCATAGTCGAGCCTGAGCTGCTGACTTAAATTGCAGTCAATATAGCCGTGATTACCGGACGAGGGTAACCCTTCCTCAAGTTGGTATCATTGATCTTTGGTTCTCGATTTTATGTATACTTTTAGTTCTACATGTATTTGGTGGAGGATGATTTTGAGATACATTGATTAGCCCACAGTTGGGCAATAGGAATGTCTCGCACGTATAAATGTGATAAACCCAAAACGTGTTTTGATTTATGTTTTAGTTCCAACGATCTTCTTTTGATTTCATATTATGAGATTTAGATTCGAACGATGGTATATGTTCCACACAGATGTGGTGACAGTCGCGATTATTTAATGTGACCTCGGATCATATGATATGATATCGTCTACGAGATTTTATCGGATAGTTATTTATTATGAATATGTTCCAGATGGACTGTTTGATACAGATGATGATTTAGTACAAGACATCTCATCGATTTTCAGGGATTTCACGGACCTTGTGTTTTTATTTTGACACGGTTGTGATTGATATCCCTTTCATTTGATTTATATGCACTATTTTCATATATATGATATTTACTGAGCTCTAGGCTCATGTTTTCATATTTTATCCCTTCAGACTAGTGGCTTGGATACGCTTGCAAGAGTTCAAGTGCGATATGACGTGGCATATCTCTATGGCTAGCTATGGAGATATTTATGTTGGGTATATTTTTTATCTCGAGAATGTTTTATGGTTATTATTTATGGCCGGATGATGGCGTTGATCCTTGTATGGGATATATTGAAGTTATTGCATTATGTTGATGAGTTGTTATATTTAGATACTTCCCTTGCGATTATGGATAGCAGGTCGTGTAATATATTGTCCAGATTTATATCTGATGAGATCTTGAGCAGATTTTATTATATTAAGCCCGGTATATGTATGATTGTCACGCCGGGGTTTGGTTTTATAGTTGATGGAAATATTATTATTGATTTTATTTTTGACCTGCATATATTATATTCCTATGTCGTGACAGAGGTGGTATCATAGAAAAGGTCGTAAGGAGGTGTATTTTGGGTTATCTTGGGTAAGGAATTGATTGAATATTTGGCACAATAAGTGCAGCCTATGGTGAAAAATGAAAGTTTGGGTCATAAAGATTTGAATTTGACTCGGGAAGCGATTAAATAAGCTGTGATGGGTCACACGAGCGACATTTTGGGTGATTCGATTCAGCTGCCATATGAGAGTTTGGTTGCTATGTGAAGGATGGTCTATTAGGGCAAGATGGAGAGCCATTGGAATGATTATAAGTGAGCCAATTTTGAAGATTTTTTGGATGTTTAATCTCAATTAATTGAGCCTCAGAAAGGGGAGGACATGTTTGAGGTTTTTAATTGTTCAGACGAAATTTGATCTGCTGTCCATAAGTTGGAGAGTGAGACAAGCCAGTGGTAGGCTTCTCAGTACCGTATTCTACTTCTTGTGATGTTTTGTGGAGGCAATTTTTGAAAGAGTCACTCTCCATTTGGCATTCAGGATAGTAAGGAAGGTGAATTTAGCTGGTGAAGGCACAAAAATTAGTCTGTGGCCTTTAAGATTGTATGTAAATATTGTATATTTGTCTAATTTTAAGAATGATCTTTGAAGATGTCTACCTTGATGGGTAAACCTTGGTCTGGCAAAATTATGGACTCCAGTGTTCGATCTGTGTCTGTAGATATAAATGATTGACTGATATGATTTTATTTAAGGTGTCAAACTTTGATGTGATATTATGAGTGATTAGGTTGGCAAGGCAACATGCTATTATGGATTGTTCGTAATAATATTCATATTTATAACATGGGTAATGAATTTTGAATATGAGGAAGAGTCAATCGAGAGTTGATAAAATTAATATCATTGTGCCTGCAAGTTAATTGATGAAATATGTACCGAGTCTAGTTGGTATATGTGGCCACATCTAGGAGTCGTTATGTGGTCATAAATGGTTTTCTAGTTGTATGGTAATTCAAGGTTATTTCTTAGAAGATTAGCCTGGATTGTCTTCTGATCAATAATTGAGGTTTTTGTTGAGGCTGTGTCAGGAGTAGCATTGATTTTGAGGACCCTGCACAGAATCGATGAGGCATCGGCCGAGTGCTTTGTCATGGGGTGTTTAATGCATTTGGGATGAGCTAGATGAATCGATGAGCTTATCTAGGAATTATTAAAAACTTAATTTAACTCGTTTGGGAAATGAATCATTTGATGAGCAAGTAATGGGAGTATTGTCAATTAAGGATGATTGGGAGTTTGTGCCGAAGATAGCCTTTAAGATAAAAGTATGGTCGTTGTGAGCTTCGGTGGTGTTTTTGGATTAGTGATTTCGTTGGCATTTTTTTGTGGATCTTATGAATCGGATCTTTCGGCTATATTTCGGTCTATTTGTGATGGTTTTGTTGATGTTTTAATTTGTTCAAGAGATTTATGTGGAGTATGAGGTCCATCTAAGGACTGCGTCATAGTTACAGAGGGTAGTTTATGGTTTGCCCAATTAAGGAGACGTGAGTTTGGTTGGAAGTCGTGTTATTTTGGGCGTGTTGTTTCTTCGATGGTACGTTTGTGGATCTGTAGAAGATTAAAGTAGTGGCCGGTTGGAAAAGGCCATTGTTTGTCATGAAGGTGCAGAATTTATTGATGATTCCTTGAGAATTGTAGTGTATTTGGGTGATTGCCTATGAGTTACAGCGGTTGAATGTCTATGATCAATGTTACTCCACTTATGGCTTGGAGTTAGTAGTTGAGGTATATGCTTTGAGGATTTAAAACGTTATTTGCATGGAGATAGTTACGGTTCAATTTGATAATAAAGGTTTGAAGAAATTATTTTGAAAAAGGAGTTAATAATATGATAATGTAAGCGTATGGATTGCTTAAGGGCTATGATGATGAGTTTCAGTGTCAGCCAAGAAGGAGAATATTATTTGCCATATTTTGAGTCAGAAGTCTTCGGATTTGATGTGGTATATGTTCATATGAGAAAGCGGAGTATGAGTAACCTCCATAAATTTTGCTTTGGGATTGCCAAGGACAATTAGAAATATAGACGCGCCTAGGATAATTGTGGACTGGCTGTCGAGGTTGGCCCATTTATTACCAATTCTGATGATGTATTTGGATGGAAAGTTGGCTTATCAGTATGCCAATGAGATAATGAGGTTGTAGGATATTCTAGTTTTGAGGTTTCAATTGTGATCTGATATTGTGCTAAATTTCGGTGCAGGTTCGTATTAGAAATTTGAGCACCAGGTTGAAATTTGATATGGTGATAATTCCCAGTCAGGAGATCAATCAAAATGTGCAGTAGTAGCATGTGGGTCCATAACCCTTGGTTATAAGATTCTATTTAGATTTTTAGATAGAGAATCTGATTTGGAATCCGGTTGGAGGACATTGATTATGTGGAGGTTTTGTTGAGTCCTACGATTTTGGAGAAGTGGCGATTTTGATAGATCAGCCTGAAATCTCATGAAGTAGAAGGAGATTTTTTTTGCTGATAGAAGTGGTAGGTAGGTGGATCCATTTTTAGCTTATGGGTATGCTGTTTAGGATCAGAGTTGCATTAGGGGTTTGTGTTACAATGTCTTCTGTCTTCGTTTTGAGTGTAGAAGCTGTAGAGTCGGTGAATAATCCCTACCAGGATTGGGCTTCGAACCAAGCTCCTATCTGCAGAAGAAGTTTTGTGAAGATTAGAAATGAAGTCCTTTTTTTTTAGCAGTCATGAAGTTAGACGCGATCAAGCAGAATCTCGATCGAGGGATGAAAGCTCGGGGAGCAATTGAGGTTATCAACAGCTATTGTGAAGTTGGAGTGGTCTGAGTTCGTAAGGAATATCGAAGATTCTTCACCTAGTGGAGTGACAAGTTGATCATGCGTCTCATGCCTAATGGAAGAAGCCAAGAAGAAGAAGCCTTCGAGATTTTATTTCTGGTCTGTGTTAGACAGTAAGGAATTTGGTGGTGACTTAGATGACGATCGATAAGTCGATGAAGTCGGCTCTTTACTTGCTGATCAGAATGTCATTCTTGAGTTTGCCCATCGACACATTATCGAGATGAGAAGATTGCAAGGTATTCTGATTTTGAAACCCTTGATTGCAATCGGAAGCAGATGTTTGATCAAAGTTGTGCAGTGAAAGCGTGTGAATTTATGGTTAACGGTTGCAAGAATTGATTTGAGGATGGAAGGAAGAGATCAAATTTGCAACATGATTGGAAGATCGAGAAGTATGGTCAGATGTTTTTGAAAGCATCATGAAGAGAAGAATTTCAAGTTTCAGGGGCAATGATAGATTGAGATTGAGGTTCAATTGGCCTTTTGAGGTTTTGCAGCTTATTGGAGAGGTGGCCAATAGATTGGCGTTGCCCGAGTTTGGTGGAATCATCATGATGTGTTTTATGTATGTATTTGAGAGAAATATGGGTTGATCCTTGGCATGTGATAAATGTGAATTATTACTTATTTCGAGGAACTATTTTATATTGGAATTTTGGCTTAGATTTTTGAGGTAGAAGGGATCAGTATTGAGAAATAAGACGACTATTTTGGTTATAATGTTTTTGAAAAATCTTTCGATTGATAAAATTTGAATATGATTCATCCTATGTGATTGAGTTTGAGTCGTTGAAAATTTGTGAAAATCTATTGTATGTTGGGATTTGGTTCGATATTAGGATAGAAAGGATCAGATGTTGAGGATTAAATTCTTGGAGGAATCTTTTGATTAAGGTTAAGCTTGGAAGAATTATCCTTATCTGTTTAAAAATTAATGTGCGTAAATTTTGAGGACAAAATTTTTATAAAGAGGGGAGAGTGTAATATCCAGATCCTAATTTAGATTATTTTAATATTTATTATCATTTTCGGTATTTCAGATGTGGTAAAAATAAATTAAAATATTATAAAATTTTTTGGAATGATCGAAATTTCGGAGTGGCACCCGAGTGTGCCCGAGTTATTGTCCAAATACTGAGTTGGATTTGGGAATAAAGAAAAGTAATATAATAATAGTAATAATAATAATAATAATGATGGGAAAAAAGAGAAAAGGGTTCGGGAGAGAGGGAGAAGAGTAGAGAGAGAGTAAAGGAGGGGTTTTAGGGTTCGAACGAGGAGGAGAAGGGAGAGAAAGGAAGCGACGATGATGGCGACTAGGGTCACAAGTGGGGCTTCAACGGTCGTTGGCTGAGGGGGCGTGACGGTGGCGCGCGATATGGGTGTGCGGAGGAGATCAACGGCGAGAAATAGTGCGAGGAGAGAGGCGGCTGCGTAACGGGCGCGGCGTCGGCTGGGTGGTGCCGAGGTGGCTAACAACGGCCAGGCAAGTGGCACAGTGGGGGAGTGGCTGCAGTGGAGCGGCCAGCAGCGGATGGCAGAGGCCGTGGTGGAGGAGAATGGAGGAGAGAGGAAGGGGCGCGCGGTGGCTGGGTGGAAAATCGCCCTATTGGAGTGCTTCGGGACATCCTTTCTTCAAATTTGCGAAGTATAAAGTTGAGGCGAGTATCTTCTAGCTCTATTCTTGGTCTGATTTAATTTTCGATACATTTTAACTACTGTGGGAGATTTTACTAACATGCATTATTTTTATACATACCCAATTTATTAATTATATACATGTATGTATATTTTATCAGTTGTACGGTAGTTTACACTAGTATTTATGATTTGGAGGGTTTTCGGTGTAATGGCCCAGATTATAAAACGTAGAAAGTTCCAGTCATCGAGTCAATATAATCACGGAATCGAGGGAAATTGAAGGTCATCCGATCAACGCCAGTTGACTAGAAAATGCAATAAGAAAATCCAAACCGGCCTTGAGGTGAAGTTCCAAACCGGCCTTGAGGTGAAGTTCCAAACCGGCCCTAAGGTGTGAAAATAAACCCGGCCCCAAAGTGTAATTTGAAACTGGCAAGTGTCCCATGAAGTTGAAACCGGCCTTAGAGTATGTTTTGAGATCGGAATTTGTCCCATGAATTTGAAGGCCGGAGTGCATTGTGTGTGAAGTGAGGCCAAAGTGGCCTTGAAGGCCGGAGTGCATTGTGTGTGAAGTGAGGTCAAGTGGCCTTGAAGGCCGGAGTGCATTGTGTGTGAGTGAGGCCGAGGTAGCCTTGAGGGCCGGAGTGGCTTTGTGTGTTGGTGAGGCCGGAGTAGAATTGTGGGTGCAAGGAGAAGAAGCCAAAATGTTAAAGAAAAGAAGGAAGCCGAAGTTGATGTTGATGAAGGAGCCGGAGTTGATAAAGAAGATGATGGCCGAAGTTGATGAGAAGATGATGGCCGAAGTTGATGAGAAGGTGATGGACGGAGTGATGCGGTATAGTGTGGAGGCCGGAGTGATAATGTTGGTGAAGCCAAAGTGTGAAGGCTGGATTGATATTGAAGAAAAATGTTAAAGGTAAGTAAAATCCGGTCAACACTAGTTGACCGGAATGTGTAAGAATGAGCAACTAAATCCTGTCAATGCTAGTTGACTGGAAATACGAAAGAGAAACCTAATCCGGTCAATGCTAGTTGACCAGAAATGAAGGAAGAATATTTAAAAGAATTAAAGGCTAATCAGGGTAAGAAGGAGACCGAAAAATGTGAAGAGAAGTCAAGAAAGAGTTGACCGCCCGATTGATTGAAGTGATAAATAATTATGAAGACCATGCCTGAGTTGGTAACCAACTCCCAACCACCCTCAAGTGGTTGACCTGTCCTACCTACTACCGTTAGACCAAAGGCCTATAAATATGGAACTAGATAATTTGAGAAAGGGGGAAGGGAAAGCTCTTAGCTAAGCTTTCTGGCGAAAGAACCAAGAAAGAAGCCCACAACGGCTCTGAGTAAGGAAATTCAGGCTCTAAGTAAGGAGATTCAGGCAAGTGTACCCTCCTCGTTTTAAGACCATGATTTAATGCAAGTATATGCATATCTAATTTTTGATGAACTTATGTACGGCATGTATGATATTTGTTCTGATCGTTCGAATTAAGGAAGAATCTTCTGTTAACCGCATGATTAAATAAAGCCCCGTTATTTCATGATGTTTGATTATTTTATGCACGAAGTATGGTTATTCGCTGAACTATATGAACTTCGATAATTGCAAGTTTTAAGAAGTCTGTTTGTTATACGTTGAAGAAGACCTCCGACTTTTGTAAAAGATCTCCGACTTTCGTTAAAGGCCTCCAGCTTTTAATGAAAAAGACCTCCGGCTTTTAATGAAAAAGACATCCGACTTTTGAAAAAAAGAACTCCGGTTTTGAGAAAAGAACTCTAGCTTTGCAAGAAAAGAACTCCGGTTTTGAGAAAAGAATTTTGGCTTGCAAGAAAAGAACTCTGGTTTTGAGAAAAGAACTCTGGCTTTGCAAGAAAAGAACTCCGATTTTAAGAAAAGAACTTCGGCTTTTAAGGAAAGGACCCCGGCTTTTTGAGAAAAAGAACCCCGGCTTTTGATGAAATGATCTTCGACTTTAAGATGATTAAAGGAAAGGTCGTACGGATTTCAACTGATGAAGTTAAGAATAAGGCTATAAGAACAAGAAAAACGTATGTAATCCGAATAGCAAGTAGAACTCTACGACTTTTGACTTTCGAACTATGATGAATAGTCATTAAAGATATGAACTAAGAATCGAGTTTTTATTAAACTTGCTATTAAAGATGGATGAAGGATATTGGAATGACACTCGAGGGCTGCCTCCTGGGCCACGGGGGGAAGACTTTTGGTGGCATAAGGCTTTCAAACTACGGCCCCGTATGCCGGGTTAAAGGCATTACCTCCCGCCTAGGGGAGCATAATGAGAGGATACGACTCTAAGTTGTGGGGTAGCACACAACCCTTCCTCGATGTTGTCCGCTCCCGTCCGGTCCCTAAAGATGATAAGAATTTCAAACGGTTTTATGAGTTTTTCGAAGACAAGATAATAAGAATAAGAACAAGATTTATGAACTTAAGAAGAAATGATATGATAATTTTCGTATGCTAAGTTATGTTATGAAACTCTGTTTTGACCCGATGATATGTACGAAATGTTTTCTACATGGGGTACCTTGCTGGGCCTTGTAGCTCACTCTTACTATTTTCAGATGATGAGAAGCTTATGGAGGACGAGCAATGAGAGCAAGGCGGGTGAGCTAGGTTTGGGTAGCTGACCGGAATTAAGTATCATGGCAAGAACAGATTTGATGTACTTTCTTTTGATTATTTTGGGAAGCATTTTGTACAACACTACCGCTGTAAAAGTTAATGAATATAGTATGCTTCCGTACGATATTATGGTTTGAGTAATGTATGATTCCTAGTGGCATCTCAGCTTGTTTTGGGACCTTCATGTCCGACCGACCTCTTCATTGGCCGGTCAAGTAAGGACCTAAAACTTTGGAGGCCAACTCAAGAAGTTTGGCCTTAAGCAATCCTGTGTGCGAATGAAAGCTATATACATATAAAAGAAAAGAAAAATTTTTAAGTCCACCCTTTTTTAACCAGAGGGTGTGTTTGGTTTCGGTCGACGGACGGCCGCATGGGGTAGAATGTGTCTGGTCCGTCACATTCGGATACCCGAACCGTATATATGTACATTTGTATGTCCGTATATTGTGAAACCATGAACCAGACCTTACAATAATCACACATGCTGTCAAGGGCGGGGTCACTACGGGACCATGGCGGTCTGAAACTTGATGGATCGTTATATGTGATCCGAGGCCTGAGATATTGGTACCACTCCCGACGAGGAGGCTTAGTCCCGATGGAAATGTATATGATATGGCTACTTCCGCCGGAAGGAAGGTTGAGATGTTTAGTAGCTGACCTGTCGCACTGTGTATTTAATTGAGAACCATCGTAAGGAATTGACAAAACTAATATATTCGGACGTCCTAATATATAACTAAAACTTGAGGTTGCACCCAAAGCCACGGGTGATAAAACATAGTGAGCAAGTTCCTAATCTATGAAAGACAGAGTACATGGATGGCCTTGAGCTACTAGCCTAAACCGTAGCCGAGCCTTGACCTGTTGGCTTAAATTGCAGTCGATGTAGTTATGGTTACCGGACGAGGGTAACCCTTCCTCAAGTTGGTATCATTGATTTTTGGTTCTCCGATTTTGTACATGCTTTGTACTTCTGCATGTATTTAGGTGGAGGATGATTTTGAGAGACATTGATGGGCCTCACAGTTGGGTAATAGGATTGTCTCATACGTATAAATATGATAAACTCAGAACGTGTTTTGATTTATATTTTAGTTTCAGCGGTCTTCTCTTGATTTCTGCATTATGAGATTTAGATCCGGATGATAGTCTGTGTCCCACACGGATGTGGCGACGGTCATGATTATTTAATGTAACCTCGGATCATATGATATGATATCGTCTACAAAATTTTACCGAATCGTTATTTATTATGAATATGTCCGAGAGGAACTGTCTAATATGGACGATGATTTAGTATGAGACATTTCCTCAATTTTTAGGAATTTTACGAACCTTGTGTTTTTGTTTTGACACGAGTTGTGATTGTTATCCCTTCCATTTGATTTATATGTACTGTTTTTATATATATGATGCTTATTGAACTTTAGACTCACATTTTCATATTTTATCCCTTCAAACTAGTGACCTGGATACGCTTACAGGAATTCAGATGTGATCTAACGTGGCATATCTCTATCAACGAGTGGAGATATTTATGTTGGGTATGTTTTTTATCACGAGAATATTTTATGGTTATTGTTTATGGCCGAATGATGGCGTTGATCATTGTATGGATATATTGGAGTTATTGCATTATGTTGATGAGTTGTTATATTTGGATACCTCCCTTACAATTGTGAATAGCAGGTCATGTAATATGTTGTCCGAATTTATATCCGATGAGATCTTGTGCAAGTTTTATTATATCGAGTCCTGTATATGTATGACTGTCATGCCCAAGTTAGATTTTATAGTTGATGGAAATACTATTATTGATTTTATTTTTGACATGCGTATATTATGTTCTTGGATCGTGACAAATATAACGTGGTTTTCATGGTATCCAACTACCCCTACAGTCCTCCCAGAGGCTGTAGCCATAGCATACCGATACCATCTCCGATACCACTCGCCAATGATATCCTAGATATCATCCTCTATAATGATCACTAGGTTATAAGCATCCCTTCTCAATATTAATGATCTCAACCTCCGAAATGGATTCAGTATCGAAAAAGTGTAGACTACATAAAGGTCCCGTAACCTCCCATTCGACTCGATACTTTAGTATTTTCATATGCTCTCCTCAACTTAACCATAGAGTGCCAATAAAGTCATCGCACACCACCAAGGTTATGCGAAGAATATTTTATCAAATTTTCATCAATGAGATACAAAGCAATCACATAACCGATTATTAGCATTTCGAGCATACTAACGCACATGTATAATTTCACATAAACATTTTCTATTATCTATAGACATTAATATAATTATATATCATCTTATATATAATTATATATTTTTTCCATTATATCCAAGTATAAGTATATATATATACTAGCCTAATTCCATATAAATATTTTCTACCATCAATATGCATCAATATGAATATATACCATCACAAATATATATCAAAATACATAAAACAAATACGTCATCCCATCTATATACATACATACGTATATATTTACATATATTTATATATATACACACACACACATATTCACCCAACACTCACACGGCAATACACACGCCCACTGTTCACAACACACACACTTGCACTCGGCTATGGCGCACGGTAATAGTACCAACTCCTCACTGCCCGTTCATCACCGGCGATGGCAATAGCACCAAGTCCTCACTACCTTCTCACCGCCCAACGCACCACACGGCTCCCTCTCTCACTATCACTGCACTGGCCAACCACCTATAGGCAACAACACACGCAGGCTCACGCAGCAAGCCAACACACAAACATGGCTACACAAGTCATTGGTGAAATGAAAGAAAAACAGATGCTTGACCTGCTATACTTTATTAGCGGAATATGGATTATACATCTTAACCTTGAGCCATCAATTTATACGGTTACAACCACCCTTAAATCACTGCTCACCCCAAGGTCCCTAAGCAGGGCATCGTGCTCTGCTTTCCTCAACAGAATCGGTTCCCATAATAAATAAGGAAAAATCAATGCTTTATCATTCAAACTTGTAAATATAAGAGTTTAACAATATAAGTCCATTAGTTATCGAGTCCCAAATCATCGTAAACCCTCAAATTTTGCCATCGTTTCTCAGTACCTCTGATTTCCCCAGTTTTTGATTTTTGAGGGAACACAACCGAATCCCACACAATCCAAGCATACAATAAGAAAATAAACATCGATTAAGAGAATGGGGGAATTTGCTTGCAAAGATAGGAATTTTACTTGCAACAATTAGGAAGATTACTTGCTTTGATTTGGTGATCGGCTAGGGTTTAGTGGCGGCGGCTACGGCATCGATTAACGACGGCGACTTTGATGACAGAGGTGGCGACGGCTTCGAACAATCACGGTGACACTCCCTCCGACACCGATCGACGGCGGCAACGATGGCTTCTCTCTCTGACTCACACGTAGTTTCCCGCTTTGGTTCTTGCGTCCCCCTTCTTCCAACTCCACCGCCTCCTTAAGTAACGAAGGGTGGGTCTAGGGTTTTCGTAGGGTTTCCATTTCAACATCGATTCCTTCCTTTGCCCATGCAAAATGCACTACCCTTCCTTCTTCTCCTTTCCCTCATTCCTTTCTTCTCTTCCCTTTCCTTCTTTCTTTTCTTCCCATTCCCTCCTTTCTCTTCCTTTTCTTCCTCTCTTTCCTTTCTTTTTTTCTTTTCCTTTTTCTTTCCTTCTTTTTCTTTTCTTCTTCATTATTATTATTATTATTATTATTATTATTATTATTATTATTATTATTATTATTATTATTATTATATTTACATTTATATTCATTAATTAAACTAAATTTAATTTAGTGGCTCAAACATTTAACCCAATTTATCAATCCAACACTCTAAATTTGTTAGGCCCAAATATCTAGGCCCAATTTAATGATCCATATACTTTAAGGTTATATTTTCATCCCAAATTATAAAATTTTATGTCTAAAATCACTAAAAATAATTATTCCAACTAAATAATAAAATTAAAATTATTTGGGGTGTTATTAATACTAATCGATATGCCACCTCTCCAACTTTCTCCGAAATCTCGAAGGGTCCAATGAATCACGGCTTCAACTTTCCCTTAACAACAAATCTGGATGTCCCATTTGACGGTGATACCTTAAGGAAGATAAAATCACCAACCTCAAATCTTAGCTTTGATCTTCTTCTGTCAGCATGACTTTTCTGTCAGTTCTGGGCCATCTTCAACTTCTGATAGATTACCGAAATTTTCTCCAATATTTCCCGAATCACATCAGGCACCAAAAGTCGTCTATCGTTTGTCTCTTTTCAATGGATAGGAGATCGACACTTCCTATCATACAAAGTTTCGAACGGAGCCATACCAATACTTGCTTGAAAACTATTATTAGAAGCAAACTCCGCTAACTCCAGGTGATCATCCTAATTCCCATTCAACTTCATCACCGATGCTCTGAGTATATCCTCTAAAATCTAGATGGTTCGTTCTAATTGGCCATCTATTTGAGGATGATAGGTAGTACTAAACTTTAAATTTGTCCCTAGTTTTCGATGCAGACTCTTCAAAAATTAAGAAACGAAACGTGGATCTCGATCGAACATAATAGATGCTGGCACACCATGAAGTCTAATAATCTCGTTAATATACAATTGCACCAAACGATCATGAGAATACGTCATTCGAATTGCTAAAAAATGAGTTGATTTCATTAGTCGATCCACAATGACCCGAATTGCATCATGATTCCTCGGGGTCCTAGGCAAACCCATAACAAAATCCATAGTAATATCCTCTCACTTCTAACTCGGGATGGGAAGTGGCTGCAATAAATCCAAATGTTTCCTCCTTTCAACCTTCAGCTGCTGGCAGATAAGGCATCTACTTACAAAAGTCACAATCTCTCTCCGCATGTTCCTCTACCAGAACATCTTCTTCAAGTCTTAATACATCTTATTAATTCCAGGATGGATAGTGTACCTGGTTCAATGAGCCTCCTTTATGAGCTTTTCCTTCAGCTCCTTGTCATCAGGAACACATAAACGATCTCGAAATCTCAAGACTCCATCAGCAGGAACATTAAAATCAATCTGAGAGCCTTCATGAAGGTCTCTAATAATATCCATCAAAAATGGATCATTCACTTGCCCCTCTCTAATCTTCAGGAGGATCTTCAGTTGCACATGCAGGAATGATGACATCATCCTATTACCTTTAACATACCGCTAGATATTATAGTACTTCAAATGATCCAGTATCTCTATCTGCTTGATTTGCAACCTCACTACAAAGCTGGTCTAGTGGCTTAAAGCATCCATGACCACATTAACTTTTTTAGGCTGATAATAGATTTCACAATCATAATTATTTAGAAACTCAATCCATCTCCGCTGCATCATATTTAGTAACTTCTGTGAAAATAAATACTTAAAACTCTTGTGATCAGAATACACCAAAAATTTCTCGCCTTGAGATAATGTCTCTAAATCTCTAACGTAAACACTACGTTGGCTAGTTTCAAATTATGGGTTAGGTAATTCTTTTCATGAATCTTTAACTACCGAGACCCATAGGCAACAACCTTCTCGTTTTGTATCAAAACACAACCAAGTCAAATCTTGAAAGCATCACAATATACTTCAAATCCACCAGAATTGTTAGGAATAGTCAGAGTCAGCGTAGAAGTTAACCGATCCTTTAACTTGTAAAAACTCCTATCACACTCTTCTGTCCATTTAAATCTAACCTCATTCTTCATCAATTGAGTGAGTGGCAAAGCAATACGAAAGAAATTCTCCACAAATCTACGATAAGACCCGGCAATATCTAAAAACTCCAAACTTCCATTACCGTCGTTGGTCGAATTTAATTAATCATAGCTTCAATCTTCTTAGGATCTACCGAAACACCTCCATTAGAAATAACGTGGCCCAAAAATGCAACTTCTTTAAGCCAAAACTCATACTTCTTCAATTTCACAAACAACTTATGCTCCCTAAGAGTCTGGAGTACGGTTCTCAAATGCATCTCGTGCTCTACACAATTATTTGAATAAATCATAATGTCATCAATAAAAACCGCCACAAATTTATCCAGATAGGGCTGAAGACCTGATTCATCAAATCCATAAACACAACAGGAGGATTCGACAATCCGAATGGCATAAGAAGAAATTCAAAATGGCCATACCTCGTCTAAAACACCGTTTTTGCCACATCCTCTTGCTTAATTCGGAGCTGATGGTACCCTGATTGAAGATCAATTTTTTAGAATATACAAGTTCCTTGCAACTGGTTAGAGAGATCATTGATTCCCGATAAAGGATGCTTATTCTTTATCGAGATTTTATTCAATTCATAATAATCCATGCAAAGCCTCAAAATCCCATCTTTCTTCCTCACAAACAGGACTGGTGCACCACACGGTGATACACTAGGTCTAATAAAATCCTTATCCAACAGGTCTTGCAATTACTACTTCAACTCTTTCAACTCAATAAGAGCCATCTTGTAGAGTATTTTCGAAATGGGTGTTGATCTTGGTACAAGATAAATTTTAAACTCTATCTCCCAGTGCAGCAGTAGAGTAAGCAATTTATCAGGAAATTGTGAGGTTCCGGGTTTATAGGGAAGGTAGTTAAGGGTTAATCGTCGTTTTAGTAATTAATTATAGATTAATTCATTGATGTAGGTTTGTGTATAAGGTAAAAAGGTGGGAAATATCCGGAATTTCTCCTGAGGAAGGCCGGGTTAACATACCGAGCGGATAAACTAGTAGCGGACCCGCTTGCTGGCCGCCCGAGCTTGGCTCGAGCGGATAATCCAGGAATGATCTCGAGCAGAATATAAAAATGCGCCCCGTCCCCTTTCCCCATCATTTTCACGCTAGGTTTCGGAGAGAGAGAGAGGCGTTTTAGAGTGAGAAAGAGGGAGAACGAGGCTTTGAAGTCCGATTCGGTCCGTGAGCCAATTATTAAAGTTAAAGCAGTCGAGGCAAGTGTTCTCATACCCACTAACTTTCCTCTTTCGTTGATTTTCGTTGTTCGTCGGGTATTTTCGTGTTTATACCCACCCATGGCTTCGAAAATCCAGACCCGAGACCCGAGACCAAGGATAGCATAATCTAACTGATTTGTTCACCGATTCGCTCGGTGGAGTCTCAACCCTAACCTACGGGATTTGGGGGTTTTCCATTTCCACCAATAAATCATTAAATTGACTTCATAATATGGATCCCCATGTTCTTCTTGTGCATATATGTTGG
This sequence comes from Nepenthes gracilis, assembly GCA_033239525.1. NCBI lineage: Eukaryota > Viridiplantae > Streptophyta > Magnoliopsida > Caryophyllales > Nepenthaceae > Nepenthes > Nepenthes gracilis. The sequence continues at coordinate 9,894,716 of BSYO01000007.1, read as the reverse complement.
CCGCGGGAATTCTCGTTAAGACCCGTTTCGTGACCTCCGAGTCCTCCTGTTCATCCGTGAATAAATGGGGAAATTGCTTTTGTTGCTTCTATATAATTATGATGGAGCTTATGTGATGCATTGATGTGAAAATATAAGCTTTGAACTTCATAAGTTGTGCATTGGAAACGTGGGAACGTGTCCCGAGAACTTTTAAGACGGTGGTTGTCCACCGGAGGTAAGAATTCCAACTCCTTGTGAACCTTGTGCTAAATTGTGATAAAAGATAATCCTAAAGAAGAAATTATGTCCAATAAGTAATGGAGGGAGACCCACTAGTAGTGTTGTGGAAACCGTGATCTCCCGGATGGAGACGTGTGACGAAAATGAGGCTTCCCGGTGATGTTTGATTGTGTCGTTTAGTGGGTCCTCCCTCCCGAAGAGTCAAACCTTGAAACTAGGACCGTGGTCGATAGGAGTGGTGTCCTTTAACCTGCCACGTGCATCATGGTGGGAACCCAAGACATACTCCGCCGCCCTTTTTGGGGTGGGTGACGTACATGGCAAGTTCGGGACAATTGAAAGAACGAGGATTGCCCGGTCCCCGGGGTGTGGGGCGTGGAACACTACATATTGAGATGTAGTTGTTCTGCATGGATGCAACCGGTGGTCGGTGTGCTACCGACCTAAGAATGTAGCCGTGGCTTTAGAATGTGTAGCGAACACATTACTTTCCTCGTTCTCTTACTTCGTTGGCTAGTACGATCTACTAGCTCCAGGGTCCGCAAAGATAATTATTTAAATAAAGATGAATGAAATGAATCAAATAATTCCAAGTTCTCTTCTATCTTTTATGCTTCTTGTACTGTTCCTTTACTCTTTCTTTCAGTACCCTTGCTTGTTGTTAGTTAGTGGGATATGATTTTATTTGCTGGGCTTTATGCTCACCCTTGCTTTATGTTTTTCAGATGAGAATGCCTTGATGCCTGATGAGTCAGCGTAGATCCTAGAAGCTTGGTAGCTAGCTGTCTTGCGTGCTTGGCTCGAGACTTGGACTTGGATTGGCTTGATGTATGCCAAGAATATTTTGGATTTTTAGCTTTTGTATCAGTTCAAACTTGTATGGAGATGACTTATGCTAGTAGATGGTGGATGATGCATATGTATTAGTCTGCTGTATTTTGTGGTTTATAAGAGTTTTATCTTATGGTGATGTCGGGGATCCTAGTTGGCATCCTTCTTGACCGGTGTCTTGATTTAAGTCGCGGTGCCACCTTAGTTAGTTGTGGCACCTGGATTTTACAAGAAAATTATTTGTGGATTATTGTGCAGGGGTTGTGTTTTTTGTGTTTGTAAAACGTCCGATTTACAAACGGAACTCTGATTTTACGTAGAATTTATAATAATTATATCCTCAATTTGTCCTTAGATTATTGACAAGGGTTATTCGATGGGGAATAACCTGTTCCGTCACATTGGTATCAGAGAAGGGATGCCTTAGAATGGATCTGAAATTACGCGGAAGCCTAGGGTGTCGTAGGTTGGGATCGGATGAGTGGTCATAGGATGGCCTACTTGAGTATAGGTTTTCTTAATTGTGAACGTGTTTAGCATGTCGAAAGATATTGTTATAAGGAACTAACCTTTGGCTCAAATTACTTCCCTTTAATTGACTATGCCGCCTAGACGTCGGAGTATGTCGAGGGACGATAAGACAGAGAGGCGAGAATATTTGAATCATGGGGTGTCTTACCAATCTCATAGAGAACATGGAGCAGCGGAAACTCCGGGGCCAAACTTCCATTGAAGGCTGATTCGTGGCTTGAGAATCAAGAGGGTATTCGCCATGATTAGATGCCCCGAGGAGGACCACGTCTTACGGCTCCAAGGTGAGGCGCATCATTGGTGGCTTATGAAGAAGAGAGCTCTTGGGATACCCGAGACAAATTACTTGGAGAATGTTTGAAGAGGCATTCCTTGAGAAGTATTTTCCTCCTAGCCTCCGTATTCGTAAAGAGGAGGAGTTCTTGAGACTTAGGCAAGGTAGATCCGTGGCGGAGTATGATGCCCGGAGTTAATTTGCCCCATTTTTGGTTGATGACGAGGAAAGGAAGGCTAGGAAGTTCTTATCCGGCTTGCGTGATGATTTAGCAGCCAAAGTTGGCCACTTATGCTGAAGTTGGACCGGGCCTTGATTTTCAAGGAGGAGTATTTCAGGAAGAGGTTCAAAGAAGAGTGGGTCTAGCGTTGGCTGGGGCTAGTTTGGAGGATCAACTTCCGGCCGAAGGGTGACTTCATTATCCTCCCAAGCTTGAGTGGGTTTTGCGGGCGTTGTGGAAGGGATCTAGCGGTAAACCATGTCCTATGGCATCGGGTGCTTGCTTCACTTGTGGAAGGTGGGGCATAGGGGCAAGGAGTGCCCTCGAGGCTTCGGGGTCCGAGTTAAGCCGGTCCAGGGTAAAGTCTTCGCACACGCTAGTGAAGCTTCGAGATGAGGTGGTAGAAGGTATACTCTCTGTTTGTGGTATATCTTGTTACTCTTTGATCGGGTCCACCCATTCATTTATTTCTAAACACCCTCTCCCGTGACCCTTGACTTTTCAAATTTAGCCTCGGGTGTATTCAGAGGTGGAGGGGTTTCCCTTGGTGGCTGAATTGGACATGCGTGACTTTGATATTATTCGGGTATGGATTGGCTGTCCAAGTAAACGATTGATTGTTTCCATAAAAGGGTGGACTTTGCTATTCCAGGACTATGACCCCTTTCAACGGAGAGTGGAGCAATCTCATTTCATAAGTTCGCCACTTGTTGAGTAGTGGGTGCCAGCCTTTTTGGCTTATGTTAGTGTGGTGGAGAATCGGGGATTGCCTCGTGCGGTAGACATTCCGAATGGTTTGTGAATTTACGGATGTGTTCCCCGACAAGTTGTCTACTCTACCACCGCCGGGAGATTGATTTTGGGATTGACCTTGAGCCGGGGTCGAAAATCGAAGGCCCCTATCGTATGGCATCGGAGCTAAAGGAGTTTGCTTGCAAGATTTGCTTGATTCGGTTTTCATTAGACCTAGTGTACGTGGGGTGCTCGGTTCTCTTTGTTAAAAAGAAGGATGGAGCCTTGAGACTATGCATTGACTATCGTAGAATAAGATCACGATCAAAAATAAGTATCCTCCCACGAATCGATGATCTCTTTGATTAGGGATCTTCTCGTGTATTCAAAATTGATCTTTCAGGATACCATCACCGTATTAAAGATGGGGATATTTCAAAGACGGCCTTCCGAACGAGATATGGTCATTACGAGTTCTTGGTGATGCCGTTCGGCCTGACTAATGCTCCTGCGGTGTTTATGGACCTGATGAATCGGGTCTTCCAGCCATTCTTGGATAAATTTGTTGTGGTTTTTATAGATGACTTTTTAATTTATTCCAAGGATTACTCCGAGCATGAGGAGCACTTGAGACTTGTGCTACAAGACCCTTCGGGAGCATCAGTTGTTTGCAAAGTTTAAGAAATGTGAGTTCTGGCTCGGTGAAGTGGTGTTTCTTGGCCATGTAATTTCGGGAGGAGGTGTCTCGGTGGACCCACGTAAAGAAAATTGAAGCGGTGGTCAATTGGAGTCAATACACTACGTCAAGTCGAAGCTTTTGGGGATGGCTAGTTATTATCGTCGCTTTGTAGAAAATTTCTCTCGAGATAGCCTTACCTCTCACTCGATTGACGAAGAAGGAGGTAGACTTTTCCGGACCGAGGAGTTGACGTAGTTTTCAAGAGCTAAAGGATCGGTTGACCTTCAACGGGTGGATTTGAGGTATATTGTGATGCATCTAAGTTGGGGCTTGGTTGTGTTCTTATGCAGTGGGGGAAAGTGGTTGCTTATGGGTCTCGATAGTTGAAGACTCATGAGAAGAACTACCCAACCCATGATTTGGAATTAGCTGCGGTAGTTTTTGCCTTGAAGATCTGGAGGCACTATCTTTATGGTGAGAAGTTTCTTGTATACTCCGACCACAAAAGCCTCAAGTATTTGTTTTCACAGAAAGAGTTGAACATGAGGCAGCGGCGTTGGATTGAGTTCCTCAAGGACTATGATTGTGAAATCCAATACACACCAGGAAAAGCAAATGTGGTCGCCGATGCTTTGAGTCGTCCTTTTTGTTGGGTGGCGTCCTTGCAGATCAAAAGATGGACATGTTTGAAGTCATGTCATATTCAGCGTTATGTTAAGGGTAACCGGATGATGTTGTCCTTTCTTGAGTGCAGCCCGAGATCCTCCAAAGGATCGGGGAAGGACAGAGCGACCCACGGGAGATCTTGATAGAGACTCTCTCCGTTCCAACATATCGAGGATTTGAAAGAAGAGATTTTGAAGGAAGCGCATAGGACTCTATACCATCCATCCTGGTGTTAATAAGATGTACGGGATCGCGAAAATATTCTCGGGTGGAGGAACATGCGAAGGGAGGTTGTGGCCTTTGTTAAAAATTAAAGGCCGAGAGGAGAAGCCCTCTGGTTGTTGCAGCCGTTGCCCATTCCTTGTTGGAAGTGGGATGATATCTCGATGGACTTTGTATTCCGAGGAATCATGATGCAATACATTGTAGTCTACTCATTTTATAGCCATTCGACTACATTCTCCGTGATCATCGCACGGCTGTACATCGATGAGATCGTGAGATTACGGCATGCCAAGCATCTATTGTGTCGGATCGGGACCCACGGTTCAAAATTCTTGAATGTGAAGTTTAAAGCGTACCATCCTCAAACCGATGGTCGGTCAAAAAACGATCCAGATTTTGGAAGATATGCCACTTGAGTGTTGGAGTTCAAGGAAATTGGGATGATCACTTGGCACGGGTCGCGCATATAACCAGCTTCTTCCGGCGAGTATCGACATGGCTCACTTGAGGCACTTTATGGTAGGAAGTGCGATCTCCCATTCATTGGGTAGACGGGACAGGCGGATGCTGGGTCTGATGTGGTTCGTGAGACATCGAGAAGACGGTGTCGTCCGAGAAAAATCACTATCTTTGATAGGAGGAAGCTTAGATTCGAGGTTGGAGACTTTGTTTTCTCATCCATGGAAGGGAATTTCGAGGTTTGGAGTCAAAGGGAAATAGCCGCGTTTTATTGGGCCTTTTGAGATCCTTGAGCAAGTTGGTGAAGTGGCCTATTGTCTAGGGCTTAAGTGCACAACATTTTCCATGTCTCGATGTTAAGGAAGTATGTCTATGACCCATCTCATGTGATCGAGTTATCGACGAGAGATATGTTGAGGAGCCCGTGGAGATCTTGGATCGAAGAGACCAAATCTCGCGATCAAAAGTCATTCCTCTCGTGAAGGTCTTGTGGAGGAACCATTCAAGCGAGGAAGCATTGGGAGAGAGAGGAAATGCGGGAAGATATTATCTGTTCTCATGTAAGTAAACTAAAATGGAATCATTAAAATTAAAATTTAATTAGGAGAGGTTCCGGGTTTATAGGGAAGGTAGTTAAGGGTTAACGTTTTAGTAATTAAAGATTAATTCAAAAGGTGGGAAATAAAAGGAAATAAAAGTATCAGCTCGAGCGGATGGATCCGAGCTTGGCTCGGCGGATAATCCGGGAGCGGGGTGGCGCTTGATATAAAAACGCGCCCCGTCCCTTTTCCCCGTCATTTTCACGCTGCTAGGGTTTCGGGAGAGAGAGAGAGGCGCGTTTCTAGAGTGAGAAAGAGGGAGAACGAGGCTTTGAAGTCCGATTCGGTCCGTGAGCCAATTATTAAAGTTAAAGCACGCGTCGAGGCGAGGCAAGTGTTCTCATACCCACTAACTTTCCTCCGTTGATTATCCGTCGGGTATTTTCGTGTTTATACCCACCCATGGCTTAAAACAGTACCCGAGACCCGAGACCAAGGATAGCATAATCTATTAGATTTGCCTTCGAAACCTAACCTACGGGATTTGGGGGTTTTCCATTTCCCACCGATAAATCATTAAATTGACTTCATAATATGGATCCCCATGTTCTTCTTTGTGCATATATGTTGGCCGCGGGAAAAATCTCGCGCGTAAGATGCGAGTCCCTAAATTTGTTCATCTTGTTGCTTCTATATAATTATGATGGAGCTTATGTGATGCATTGATGTGAAAATAGGCTTTGAACTTCAAAGTTGGGGAAACGTGGGAACGTGTCGAGAACTTTAAGGCGGTGGTTGTCGGATGAATTCCAACTCCTTGTGAACCTTGTGCTAAATTGTGATAAAAGATAATCCTAAAGAAGAAATTATGTCCAATAAGTAATGGAGGGAGACCCACTAGTTGTGTTTGGAAACCGTGACACGTGTGACGGGAATGAGGCTTCCGGTGATGTTTGAAGTGGGTCCTCCCTCCCGAAGAGTCAAACCTGAAACTAGGACAAGGAGTGGTGCCTTTTCTGCCACGTGCATCATGGTGGGAACTTCCCGTATATGGCAAGTTGACAAAGTGAAAGAAAGAATTGCCCTGGTCCCCGGGGGGTGTTTGAACACTACATATTGAGATGTAGTTGTTCCGTGGATTGTTGCATGGATGCTTGGTCGGTGCTACCCGACCTAAGAATGAGCCGTGGCTTTAGAATGTACGAACACATTACTTTCCTCGTTCTCTTACTTCGTTGGCTAGTACGATCTACTAGCTCTGTGGTCCATAAAGATATTTATTTAAATAAAGATGAATGAAATGAATCAAATAATTCCAAGTTCTCTTCTATCTTTTATGCTTCTTGTCTTGTTCCTTTACTCTTTCTTTCGGTACCCTTGCCATTTGTTAGTTAGTGGGATATGATTTCATTTCTTTGGGCTTTATGCTCACCCTTGCTTTATGTTTTTCGGGATGAGAATGCCTTGACTCGATGAGTCAGCGTAGATCCTAGAAGCTTGGTAGCACTGTCTCAACGAGACTTGGATAAATGCCAAGAATATTTTGGGTTTTTAGCTTTTGTATCAGTTCAAACTTGTATGAAGATGACTTATGCTAGTAGATGGTGGATGATGCATATGTATTAGCTCTTTTCATGCAGGTTTTATCTTATGGTGATGTCGGGGATCCTAGTTGGCATCCTTCTTGACCGGTGTCTTCTGATTTAAGTCGCCGGTGCCACCTTAGTTAGTTGTGGCATTTTGGGTCCTGTGTGGTTGTAGCTGGATTTTACAAGAAAATTATTTGTGGATTATTGTGCAGGGTTGTGTTTTTCAGGTGTTTGTATTTTGGAAACGTCTGATTTATTAATGAATTTATAATAATTATATCCTCAATTTGTCCTTCGATTATTGACAAGGGTTATTCGATGGGGAATAACCTGTTCCGTCACAGAAATACATCCTCAAACTCGCACACCACCAAAATCTCCTTCGTCGACATATCATGGCTATCTACCACGCTGGCATACACCAAAAAGGCTTCATACCCACTTTCCAACAAATGCCGAACATGTAGAGCCGAAATAAGACGGGATTCTTCCTCCTGCAAAATTCCTTGAATGTGAAAGTGTTTACATTTCAGAATTGCGAAGTCCACTTTCTTATGAAAACAATCAATATTTGCATGATACCTCGACAACCAATCCATACCCAAAATCACATCAAAATTACACATCTCTAACAACATAAAATCAGCTACTAGGGATAACCCATTCACCTGAACAACATACCCCGAGTACAAGATATCCGTAATAACATATGATCCCGTAGGCGTCGAAATAATTAATGAATAATTAAAATTATAGGAGATGATACAAGATGACAAGCAAAAGTGGAAAAAATAAAAGTATGGTGGATCTAGAATCAAAGAGTACAGTACTAGAGGTACCACAAATAGAAAGGCCACCTTCTACTACGTTGTTAAATGCATTTGTCTCACTTGCAGACACTGCAAATGCCTTGCCCTGAATAGTGGACTTAGATGTAAAGGCCTTCTTCAAATGGGGACAATCTTTAATCATGCACCCTGATTGACAACAATTAAAACACACACCCAACATCCTATAACAAGGCCTTTCTCCATGGAACTTCCCATAATGTTGACAAGAATTTGCTTAAACTTGCTTGGTCGGTGTGGATTGACTAACCCTCTTCTCTAGATCATATTGCATTATCCTCTTTGGTGGTCTCCCTAAACCCGTGCTAGAACTAGCCCTTAAACCACCTCAACCATACATCCTTTTCTTCAACAACTTCTCAAGCTCTTTTTCATGGATTAAGGCGCAGTCCAAAACTTCATTGTAAGTCAGCAATTTTAATGTTATCAACTATTTTTGAATGTCATCCCTTAATCCCTGCAGAAACTTCCTCGCTTTTCCTTCCTCGTCCTCCACCATGTGTGGAGCCTACTGGGATAACTCCATGAACTTCTCATCATATTCAACCACCGTCAGATTGCCTCACCTCAGTTGAATAAATTTCTTCTCTTTCTGTTTGTGGATATTGGAAGGGAAATATTTCTCTATGAATGCCACTTCAAATATAGCCCAGGTGATCTCGTTCTCAGGCCCACCCATGGCTCTTTTCTTCATTTTTCACCAGTGATACGCTTCGCTCTCCAAACGGTAAGTAGCAAATAATACTCTGTCCTCTTCGGGATGCCGGATGACTGTAAATACTTTCTTCAGTTGTTGGAACCACATAACAGCCTTTACTGGGTCTAGCTAACCCATAAATTCTGAGACTCTCTCATGAACGAACCGATCATAAACAAATACTCCAGGTTAACAGGAGCTTGGATTTGAGCCGAAATTGGAACTGGAGTTAGGTTTCGCTGCCCCATAGATTCTATAATGTCTATCATCCTTCCAAGCAAATTTATATACTTTGCCTCTCGATCTTACGGTTGGCCTCCCCCACATGTAGTTCTTCATCTAGGTGTCATTTATCAGCCTCTAATATCCTTTCTAAAATAAGAAAAAAGCGGATTAGTTCACATTTTGGACACCAACTAGGACACTACAACCTACGCAATCATACATAACTACCAATCCTAACTTAGTTCTAATCATCCAACCCACATTAACCTACACATTCATCTACTTATTTAACCTATCTACTCTGACCTAAGTTTTCACATAAGATTCAGATCAAATCTAGGGTATCTCCTTCTTTAACACCACCTGTGACAGAACGAGTCTAGGGAGGAAGCCGCGTCTCCAAACCTCCGTCAAAATAATCCAAATCCAAATCATCACAATATCCATGAAAAATCGAAACAACATCAAAAACATACACAGGATCCAAAATTCAACCACAAATAAATATGTGGCTCCAACGTCATATCTCCAGATATAACACTGGAGCATAGAGATGCTACTAGATACCTAAAATTAAACCATAATAACTTGCAAAAATATATAAAATTATCAATACACAGTGAAAACTAAACTCATCTGAATATTATCAATATAAACTAATTAAATCGACATATCCATCCAATAAGTACACAAGTCCTCCATACACATGAACATATTGAAAAAAAACATCCTTCAAGCCTAGCCATCCTATAACCATTACTTCACCTCGTCGGGTATTAGCTCGTGCTCATTTGAAGGTAAAACAATAACAAGTGAGTGAGCCAAATACTCAATAAGGTACAAATATAAATAAGGACAACAGTAATATACTCACAATAAATCAAGGAGACGGAATAGGAGCATAATACAAATGCATAAATATGAAATATAATCAAATGTATTTTCGAAACACATTTAACTTTTTACATTTTATATCTGAATTTTTTATGTTCTAAAACATGTAAAAATTCTATATCATTGTGGACTAGGGTAAGTAGGCCTTACCAGTTAATCGAATAGCCAAACAAGGAAAAGAAAATGTATACTTTCACGCATTCTATGGCATGACCCATGCAATTCAAACACCCCATGGTGGTTGTATACCTTTAACCCGATAAACGACGTCAAAATTATTATGCCACCATAGCATTTTCCATGGTCCAAGGAATTCCTCGGTCTACCACTGTAATATTCTATGGCATGTCAAGAAATATCACCCTCAGATATACAATTTTATTCGTCCAATTTCTTGATTATTTATTCTTAATAAAAATTCCACACTTAATTTTTAACACAAAGTTCTCACTCCCTGGAGAACGGTTCATTAAACTTAACAAATTGTGATCTTTCCTTCTTATAGTTTGTATAATTTTTATATTTCTTAGGCACAAATATAGAGTGCTAATTTCTTGTGAAATTAAGTCTTCACATGACTTCAAATACATGCACAAATTAATATAGAGCTTGAAAAAATTAGGAAATTCTTACCATATCAAGCCCAACAAAACCTTATAACTTTCGGACAATAAATCCCTTCATAAAAGGTATCCAACATAATTTTCAAAACATACAACATGACATATTCAAAATATATATAAATAAATATCAAATAATTAAGGTAACAATATTCATGAAGCTAGGGTTAGAAATTTCAAAGGCATATTATACAAATATCCCAAAATGAATGGGAGAAATGGTGATGCGTGGGGTTAGGGTTTCAATAGTACACAATACCCTACAAAACTTCCTAATCGAACATAAAATCAACATATATGCATACTTAATACATGGGTATTTTAAAATACATGCTTAGATGGGCATTTGAGCTAAAATATCCGAAAAGAATGGAACAAAAAGAGCAACAGGCGAAAGAAAAATATATGGGTGCACTTACCTTGACCCAATCTATAACTTTCTCAACTAGCTCTACGTCAAAAAAAAAAATGCAAAAGCCTTGAACTCCTCTTCTCTATCTTCTTCTCCATATTCTCTCTCTCTTTTATATCAAAAAATTACAAAGAAAAGCTAATGGCCATGGTTATATACCCAAATTGGCACCTCGGGTGTTAGTCGGGGAATCATCGGGTGCATAACATTGAAAATTGTGCCTTGGGAGTACATTAGGCGTGCTTCAGGCATGTCCATACTAAAAATTGCACCCCGGGCGTGCCTTAGGCACCCATCTGGTGTGCTATTCTGGAAACAGCGCTCGAGTGGTTGTGCACGGGTCAGGCCTGCACCAGATTTGTAGCGAGCTAACTTTGCGCATGTGCTATCCGGGACCCATTTTGACCTTCTAGCCCAATTTTTTATATCCTTGGACGATACTTTTGATTATATTAGTTTAATAATTCATGATTATCATAATTTAAAACTCGAATCTTATTTATAGATTATCATTTCAAGGTTTACAATGCTAATTCCCGATTTTGGCAATTTTGGGTCTTTGGGCTCTTCAATCAAATTTCTCCCATATTTTTTGACCTTGATTCACTTATATTAATTTAATTATTTCTAATTTCTATATTTTAAAAATGGATACCTTATAATACCCATGCTCACTGATGAGGTGAAGCTGACAATTTCATTTTTGCTCTAGGTCCGAGTGACTTTTTTTAAGCACCTATCCCATAAGAACCTGTAAACCTTCTAGGAGGCTGAATCCATCGCTAGAGCTTATATAATGGTAGAGGAGGCTAGTGAGGCGAAGCACGAAATGGGCCAATCATCCTCACTCCTTACCAGCAAGTGAAAAGATGAAGAATGGGGGCCATGACATCCCCTAGAGGAAACAGCCCAGAATTGAGCCACCCGTATGCAGGGAGTACAGGCCCATTCACCTGACTTTGTTGGATGACTCACTGGCAAACGTCCTCATGTAGATCCGGGAGGAGAAGTTCATCAAATCGCCAAAGCCGATGAAAAATCCAAAGGGACGAGATCCGATGAAGTATTTTGACTTTTATCAATCTCCTGGTCATATCATAGAAGACAGTCGGACTCTACAAAGAAAAATTGAGGAGCTGATCCCCCAGGGCCACCTGACCAAATTTATGAGAAACCAGGGACAGAATGCCCGTCCCTCAGGTGAGGATATGCCCGAGCAGTAGCAGTTGAGAAATCAGGTATTGACTGGGGTGGTCAATATGGTGACCACCAGACCACCCAAGACTCACCATGCGAATCACCAAGAAAAGCATGTTGAGCACAAGAAGTAGAGGGTGGGGGATGATGTCATTAGTATTAGTGACAATGATATGGCTTATGTAATCTCCCCCATACTGACCTCCTAGTTATATATGCACTCGTTTCAGATGGTATTCTAGACTACTAATTGAAATGAGTCTTTATTGATAATAAAAATTTCCGTTATTTGCTTTTTCTCGATTCTTATTTTAAACTAGGACTAAAAAAGAGTCAAATAAAATCGATCGAAGGGCCACTATATGGATTGGACAATGAACTAGTGGTCGTTCGAGGAATAATCTTGCTATAGATCACATTGGGCATGTACCCCAAGATAGCAAGCTGCACACTCACCTTTTGGGTTGTCAACTTACCTTCCGTGTACAATGTCATACTCAGCCGACCATGCTTAGTAGCATTCGAGACCGTAATGTCGATACCCCATCTAAAAGTGCAATTCCCAACAGCATGTAGTATTGGTAAAGTATTGGGTGACCAAGTAACCGGTTGAACATGCTATCTATCCCAAGTAGCCCCAAACGGCGTTGACCGGCCGGTAGACAACCTGGACCATTAAGATGAAACAACTCTACAGAAGGTGCAGTCTGGTGAGGTCATTGACCTCATGCCCGTGGATCCAAATAACCCGAATAAATGCGTACAGATAGGAGGCTTGCTCGCCGGACCCCTACATAACAAGCTAATCAGCTTCTTAAGGCATAATGTAGATATCTTCATATGGATCCTGCTGATATGCCTGAAATCTCGGCTAGAGTAATGGTCCACAAGTTGGGTCTCGATCCGGTTGTAAGCCTATCTAGTAGAAGTGGATGAATCGCTTCGTTAAAAAGCTAATTGCCATCTGGGAGGAAGTAAAAAGGCTTCTGGATGCCGGATTTATAAGAAAAGTCCAGTACCCTGACTAGCTCTCCAACGCCGTTCTTGTTAAGAAGAGTAATAGAAAGTGGTGGATGTACATTGACTTCACTGACATCCATAAATCCTACCCGAAGGATAGCTTCCTATTGTCAAGGATCGACTTGCTGGTGGACTCCACTTCTGAGCATGATCTACTAAGTTTTATGGATGCCTATTTGGGCTATAACCAGATTCAGATGAGCCTAAAAGACAAGAAACATACTTTCTTCATGACCGACCAAGGAACCTACTACTAAGAGGTCATGCCCTTTGAGTTGAAGAACGTGGGTACCACTTACCAAAGGCTAGTGAACAAAATGTTCAAAAACAGATCTGTCCAAATATGGAGGTGTACGTAGATGACATACTCATCAAAAGTTAGACCACTGATGACCATATTCATGATCTCACCGAAGCCTTCGAGGTTCTCCGGGCACACCAAATGAAGCTAAACCCCTCTAAATGTGTCTTCGGGGTTTCCTCTAGAAAGTTCTAGGGGTTCATCATCTCTCAACAAAAAATTGAGGCAAACCCAGAGAAGATCAAAACACTCATGGAATGACCCCACTACAGAATGTGAAAGATGTCCAAATGCTAATCGGCACACTAGCAGCCCTTTCCTGCTTTCTAGCCAAGTCCAGTGGCAAATACCTTCCTTTCTTCAAGGCCTTGCGGGGAGGAAGGAAAACAGATTCCAATGGACAGCAGAATGTCAGGCCGCTTTTGACGAACTAAAAAAGTACCTAGCCAGCCTACCTCTCCTAACGTCACCAAGAAAGGGTGAGGAGTTGTACCTATACTTGGCTGTTTCAGAGGCGGTACTGAGCTCCATCCTGATACGTCAAGAGTTTAATACGCAATGGATGGTTTACTACATCAGCAAAACGTTGACCTGATCCAAGACTCATTACCCCCATGCCAAGAAGAATGCTTTAGCACTCATTTTCATAGCCACAAAGTTGCGGCCCTACTTTCGGCCTCACCGGATAATCGACCTGATCGACCAGCGTTAAAGGGTATCCTGCAAAAGCCCAATTTTATAGGGTGGTTGGTTAAGTGGGCCATTGAATTAGAAGAGTTTGACATTGAAATCAAGCCTAAGCCGGCCATCAAGGGGTAGGCATTGGCCAACTTCATTGCCAAGACTACGACCTCAATCCTTGATGCGGACTATACCCACGATGCCAACCACAATATTGAAGCACCAGATTGGGTTCTTCATGTGGATGACTTGTCGACAAATTCAGTGGGGTTGGAGTGATCCTGAGGACCCCTGACGGGTTCGAAGTGAAATACTCGTTGAAGCTTGGTTTCCCGGCCACCAATAACGTGGCTGAATATGAAGCCCCACTAGCAGGATTAAGACTCGCTAAGGAGTGCTCAATTAGACACTTGATTGTCTACAGTGATTCAAAGCTAGTCGTCAACTAGATCGGCTGAAACTTCAAGGCGTCTAACACCCTGTTGGAAAAATACTTGGCTAAGGCAAATAGTATGATCCAAAGGTTCGATAAGCTCAACCGAGTTTACATCCCAAGGGTCGAAAACGGGAAGGCCGACTAGCTAGCAAGGGTGACGACGGAAGAAAATCTAAAACAATACTCGATGGACATGCGAGAGATCCTGAGCATTCCTGGCATTGATGAGTAAGAAGCATTACAAGTCTCCGATGGCAAAAATAGGACATTGCCCTACTTGAGGTACCTCCCTGACAGATCGCTACTCGAAACTCCGAATAAGGCCAAGCGCATAAAGAATACGGCCAACTGGTATACTATTGTGGACGGAAAGCTATATCGTCGCAGTACTCGACTCTGTACCTCCGATCCCTTACACCAAAGGAGGCCGACTATGTATTGGGTGAGGTCCACCTCGAAATCTATAGGTCACACATCTGTTGTAAGAACCTAGCCTTCAAGGTAATGCGTCAAGAATAATACTGGCCAACCATGAAGAAGGACGCTATGGATTTTATGAAGAGGTGGAGAATTGCCAAGTCCATGACAACTTTACCATCAACTGCTCACGGAACTGAGAGCGTTTCAGGCACCTTGGCCATTCGCGTAATAGGGGCTCGACATTCTCATCCCGTTTCCCATTGCATTTGGGCAGAGGAAGGACGTTGTGGCAGGCATCGATTATTTCACAAAGTGGGTCGAGGCTGCCTCGTTGGCCAGAGTAACTAAGCAGAATGCCACAAAATTTGTCCGGACAAAACATAATCTACAGGTTTGGAACTCCAAAGGTTATTGTGACCGACAATGGAACCCAATTCACCGACAAGCGCTTCATCAAGTATTGCACTAGTTTGGGCGTGACATTAGTCCACACTTCGGTAGCGTATCCGCAGGTGAATGGGCAAGTGAAGGTCATCAATTGGACACTACTGCACGGAATGAAGACCAAGTTGGAAGATGCAAGGGGATCATGGCTAGACGAACTGCCTTCCGTATTGTGGTCGTTCCAGATAACTCCCAAAGAGCCAACATGCGAAACACCTTTCAGTTTGTGCTACGGAACTGAGGCTATGATCTTGGATGAGATCGGGCTCCTGGGTCTCTAGGTCGAGGCTTTCAACCCACTCGGCAACTCCCGGAGACTCAAGGAGCACTTAGACTTGTTGGAAGAAATGAGGGTTGTGGCCAGGATGCGCACGACCGCCTACCAACAGCGAATTGCCCGCTATTATAACAAAAAGGTAAAAGTATGGTAGTTCGAAGTAGGAGACCTAGTCTTGTGGAGTATAGAAGCCACAGGCAAAATAGCCAACAAGAATAAACTTTTTCCAAATTGGAAAGGCCCATTTCTTGTTTCAACCATTCTATGGAACAGAGCATATAAGCTTTAAACGCAGAACGGTAAGCTAGTTCTAAGGACATAGAATGTCATCCATCTGAAATGGTATTTTGAGTAAGGTTCACACCAGGTCCACGTAAGTCATGCGTGTGTTTTGAAGTTCACATGTAATATTGTACTATGATTAATAAAATAATTCTTCTTTCCGCATGTTTCTACGTCTCTATTCTTTTTTTTTCTTTCCCATATGAATGTTTGCGTGACAT
This sequence comes from Nepenthes gracilis, assembly GCA_033239525.1. Classification (NCBI taxonomy): domain Eukaryota; kingdom Viridiplantae; phylum Streptophyta; class Magnoliopsida; order Caryophyllales; family Nepenthaceae; genus Nepenthes; species Nepenthes gracilis. The sequence goes on along the minus strand of BSYO01000007.1, from coordinate 9,878,774 downwards.
TGCATGGAAACAGTGACCTAGACTACTCCTAAGTTAAGCAAGCCTTCACTCACTTGTAATTAAACCTTGGTCCCATACCAAGCGACTCGTAAGTGGTCGGATTAAACCTTGGTCCCATGCCAAGTGGCCCGTAGGCGGTCGAATTAAACCTTAGTCTCATGCAAAGCGGCCTGTAAGCAATTGAATTAAACCTTGGTCCCATACCAAGAGGCTTGTAAGCGGTCGGATTAAACCTCGATCCCATACCAAGTGACCCATTAGCAATTGAATTAAACCTTGGGATCCCATACCAAGCGGTCCATTCGTGGTCAAACACAAAAACATAGGGGGACTTCATGGCACGGGTGCGACGACCTCCTCCCACAGAAGATAGCACCGTTAGTCTGTAATGATCAATAAATCAGAGAGAAGCATGAGAGAACACCGCAAGCTTTGATAGTAGGTAGGACGCCCAAAATTACTATCTAGGCGCTGCCATCTAAAATAAAAGCATTATCAAACCAAAAAAGAAAAGAATAATGCTGCCGGTTTTAATTTACAAAAATGTATAACGCCTTGTGCGGCGCAAAACGGCACAAAAATGCTTTTAGGGGCATTCAAAGGCCCCATGTGTACAAGAGGTTGTCTACACCTATGACTCATTTGGATGACTACCCGAATATAGAGGATCCCTTAGGGGACGTGGCACAGGCCTTTGACCACTCTTGACTGGATATCCGATTAACTCCGATCAATGAGAAGCATCTGCATTCCTCGAGTCCAAGAAGCCAATAGAAAAATGAGGGCCTGCTAAGGAAACGATCCTCCTACTGAAGTGAATCCCCTCCTGGAACCGCTCCTCCAGGGCGGGATCCACCTCCTTAGAACGAAGCCTCGTCCTCAGCTCGCCTTCGAGCACCACAATCATATCCATTGCGTGTGCATGTGAATCAGAGGCTTCATGCAGCCTAGCATCAGACTCCAATAGGATCTCGGATCGAAAGCTAAGCATGTCAAGCTGGCCAACCAGCACAAAAAAACGAAACGTTACATAAGCAGAGAAATTGATACATTTATGAAATGAATTTCTTTTCATTAATAAATATAGTTGTAGAAGCGGCTAACACAAGGGAGGAGAAACAAAATACAAAAATACAAATATATTTCGGCTAAGGCAAGGGGCTTCTAGGAGGACGCGAAGAAGGTTCCCCTTCATCTTGGGAGAAGTTGGTCAGGTTGTCGCACCCAGAGCCCCACGGTTCATAGGGTTGAGGATACCGATTGTAAAGTCAAGAACCAACATAGTAACAATCCGTCTACAAAGGTGAATACTTTCCAAAAGGCAGACTTTAGTGCTTGGCTCACGTCCTCTGGACGCAGACGAGTGGTTATCTCATCCTCAAGCGTGGCGTTCTTCACTCGAAGTTCGCCGGTCAGCTTCTCAGCCTTGATGGCCCGACTCTCCAACCTACCCAACTTCTCCTTCAACTCAAACATCTCCAATCGAAGGCCGGCAGCCTCCTTGCGATCTTGCTCGGCTTGAGCACTCAATTGGCTTAGGAGTCAAACCACGTCAACGAAATATAAGGAAAAGAGTAAGTCTCCTTCGAAGGAATACTATGAGGAACTTACACTTCTTCTTCACAGTCGGAGCAGGCTCCTTAAGACTCTGATGTGGGAGGTCCTCCAACGGACCCACTGGAGGGCTAAGTGAGGCAACCTCTAGGGCCAACTCCACCGTGGATGCCGTAGCCTCAGCGACGTGAACCTCCTCCACAGGGATCTCCACTGAGGCGGCATCCAAAACGTTCGTCGCCACATGAGACAAGGCGGAAGAAAAACTAATCCCACCGGCATCCACCGACCCCGCTGACACTATTACTGCTAACTTCGCCTGCTCTCGGGCGATCTATTCAATCGGCTGCTCAATCAACTGCTCCACAAGCCCTCCAGCCACTAGCGAGCCGGATCTCCCTCCATCATCAGGGCTGGCGCCGCGAGTACACCCAATGACGGTAGCTTGATGACTAGCTCCCTGGCGGCGAATCCCATATCGCCTAAATCCAAAAGAATGGGGGGAGTCTCAATCCAAGACTACTCGCTAATGCCCTCTAGTCACCCGGCCATGCGAATATCGGAGGTAGTGGAGGAAGAAGAAGGCAGAGCCGGTGGAACCCGCCTTCGAGAAGGACTGTTGGAGGGGTCCCCAATAACAGGAGACCCAACTTTCCTCTTAGGCTGAGAAGGTGCTACGGATGGAGCCTTTACCTTCTAGACTAACAAGCGTGGGCCCAACTAGCTTGCCTGGTCTCCTCACGGAACACAAGGTGATCCCTCCTAAACTTGTCCGGATACTCCCGGACCAACTCAATAGAGGCTTAAACACCTCTTCCTCCCCTAGTGAGGGCCTCAGGCACGCTACCTCAGTCTTTGGACAAGGGTCAATCATAAAAAACCTTTATATAGAAGAATCGGTCCTTCCAATTCTTCACAAACCCATAGATAGCGTGACTAACGTGTAGCTCCCTAGGGGATAGCGAAATCCAGTCCTTGCTCTGAGTAAACTAGAAAATGACCCTCACCGCCTCCACGTCAACATCCTAGAATGGTGACGTAAGAAAATACAAAGCAAATACAGGTAACACACCGCATTCACATGAAACCTCATGATGGGAATGCGATGGGCCTAGAAAATGCGGAGTAGCTCCTCAGGAACAGGAAGACGAAGCCCACTCCACAAGCGAGTCTCGTAAATAGCAATGTTCACTCCGGTGGGAGCAAGCCCTATCATACTTCCCCGGAACGACAAACATGATGGAACGCAGGATATTGTGCTGCACGTAGAGGGCTTTGATATTGCTAGAACCAAGAACAAAACAAGTCACATTTATAGTGGGCACCATGGAAGCGAGAAAACTAATGGGCAATAGAATGAGATTGGAAGTGATGCAAAAGAAGCAAGAAGAAGATTTGAACTGCTCCTTCATTTTTATAAAGTCCTTCGTTGCCAAAACCAAACAGCGCCTCAAAAAGGAGCAGCAATTATACTGAACATGTGTCAAATCCAAAGAAAATACAGTCAAGTCAAATCTCCTATCGCATTGATTGCAAAGATTTTGGCTGCGCTCTACAATGACACGTGGAAAAAAAATGACGGGTCGCATAGAGAAGCACGGGTCCCCAAGCGACTTGGCAACCCATCGGGTGCCCAACCAGCGGTAGAATAAAACAATACGTCATGGCCACTCTGTTTATTCTCTAGATTCGAGCCGGTCAACAAAACTGGTCAACTATCATCCTGGCTCTAATTTTTCTCCGGATTCCAGCGTTTTGGTCAATGAAACCAGTCAACCACTATTTTTGCTCTGTTTTCTCTCCGGATTCCAGCAGTTTGGTCAACGAAACCGGTCAACGGCCATTTTGGCTCCACTTTCTCTCTGAATTCAAATAGTTTGGTCAACAAAATTGGTAAACTATCTTTTTTGACTAGACCATCCCCACTCTGAAGCTACGACCGTTCCATATGTCAAGCGGCCTGCCAGGAACCATAGCCCCTTGGCCATTCCGGAGCACAAAATAATAATGGTAACTATAACAGTAATAACAAGGTATGCGCGATTGCGAAAGACAGAGAGGCAACAAAGAAATTTCTTGCATAAACAGTTGCCAATTTTCTTATTAACTTTCTCTTTATAAGTTACATAGCCTATAGAGGCCAATATATTAGTCAACAGTGATGACGGAGAGAAAGAAAGGGAGTAATACAAAAAAAATCGGCCACCCACATGAAAAGAGGTAACCAAAGCGACCACCTGCACGAAAAGGAGCAACCAAAGCGGTCCAAGCACCATGACTCAAGACAGCAACACTAGAGGACGCGAATAGCCTTAACTCAGAGCTGGTAGACAGAGCAGCAAGCTTCCCGACAATGCCAAGCCCCTGCACCATTTCGTCGCTTAATGAAGAGGATGATGAAAAGAAATGTCAAAAGCTCCTAATTTATAGTGTGCAGGGAAGCAAATGGAACGCTAAACGCTAAGGAACCACCAACCTAGCGAATCTATAGAGAGTCGAGGGAACAGAGAAGTCATGCCAAGAACAATGTAAAAGGAATTTGGATCAGACCAAAGAAGACAACACGGCCCGTCACGTCCCATCATAAATATGCCGGACGTTGAAGATTCGACCACTAGTATGGGGGGCTAGTGATGGGGATAGCCAAAGTGGGCCGACCCAAAGAAGCAATCGGTTCAGAATGGATTTCAACCCGCTAGCCCAAAGGACGATCAACGCCTCAGTTGACCAGAGAAAGTATTCAAGCAGCCAGATGCAGCCTAAGCCAAATGCAACCCAAGCTAAAAACGGCCCACAAGTCCTCTCCTACGCATAATGGTCATCTACCCTAATTGGACGTGATGCGAGGAATCTCCCCAAATGGCAACCTCCTCTATAACGGAAGCCTCCAAATTAGTATACATCCCAGAAGGGAAGCCTTCAAATCAGCGTGTGACTCACAACGGAAGCTCCAGCATTCATGGCGTGTGACATCTCCACGAGGGAAGAAATCCTTCTTCTCGACCGTTACAACCCTGAATGGTGCCTACATCCTCACGATAGATGGAAAGGATCTCTTAGACTGCTGGCAGCCCGACCTTGCCACCTAAGGAAGGTGGCGAGGCCCGATGACTATAAAAGCCCTAGGGGCACACTCCAAAGGCACGCTCTCTTGAATACTCAAACTCACACAAGCAATTAATTTCACAAACAACCCATTTTTTTTTCTTTTTCACTACTCATTCCCAGCGAACCCAATGATTAGAAAAGTCATTCTCTACGAGCATACTATGACCTAAACCACTCCACGACGGGTGCACCTCTGAATTAGACTCGCAAATCTCCTTCCCAGCATCCATTCTAGCATACTCTTTTTTACCTTTATCATCTTGGAATGTAGAATATTGATTTGAATGTCGGAGGATAAATCGGAGACTAAGTCTCGCAATTCTTTTCTGATTTTTAGTCTTCTATTATGGTGTGTAGGATCCAAAGCACGCAGGACGGAGACCGGACTCGACTTCAGTGCCAGCCCATGGAGCAACTGAACCCAAATCCGTCGAAGACTCGGATCTAGAACGCATTAAAGTTCATTTTTACAACTCATGTATCAATGAACCAAAATATCAGTAAAAAATATTTTTTTTTCAATATTTTTTATGAAGTATATGTTGACAAGATTATCCATACTATTTCCAACATCATTAAAGATTAGTAATTTTTCTTATTTGAACATTCCAAATTACTCTCTTCAGGACATGCATTATCTTAAATAGTTTCATATTTTATCGAGAGATCCTTATAGAACTAAATTTAAGGATGAGTTGGTTGTGGAGGAAGAGCAAGAGATTAAAAGGCTTGATAATACTTGAATTTGACTTATTTTCTTATTTTAGACGACTATCTGTAATTTTATTTTCCTAATCCATATATCAATGACCTCAAAAACCAGCAAAGAATATTTTTTAACATTTTCTACATAATATATGTCACATGGGCTCATCCATCCAATATGTATCTTCATTAATGATTTGTAATTTTTCTTATGTAAACTTTTCAGATAACCCTTATTAAAGTGTATAGTCCTAAAATGAGTTATATTTTACCTAGAAATTCTCATAGAACTAAATATAATGAGGAGTTGAATACGAAGCAAAAGCAAGAGATTAAAAATCCCATTGATGCATGGATTTGACTTATTTTCTGATTTTGGACGGTCATCTACGATTTTATTTCCCCAACTCATATATTAATCACCCAAAACACTATCAGAAAATTTTTTTGACATTTTCTAGTAAGCATATGTTGACGAGATTATCTACACAATTTACACCATCATTGATGATTGGTAATTTTTCTTATCTAAACATTCCAAATTATCTCATCAGAACATGTATTCTCCTAAACTGTGAAATATTTTATCAAAAGATCCTCATAGAACTGAGTCTGAGGAAAAGTTGGATGCAGAGGAAGAGTAAGAAACTGAAGAACCCAATGATGATGAAGAATTACCTTCTCCTCCACTTATCCCAAGCTGTTAATTTAAGGTCTTGTCTGTTGATCGAGATCAAGTACATGTACAATGTAGACCACAAAGAAATAGGAAGCAATAAAAATTCAGCGTATAATTTTTTTATATAATCCATTAACATATTGTATTATTTTTTTAAAAGCAAATAGTGTATTTTTGATTTATAAGTAATTGACATATTTTAAAATTTTAAATTAGTTGCCAAATTTGTGGGTAAAAATAGTGGGACAATATTATGGGCCTCCTTGACAATTCAGCTAATAATGCACTAGCCGATAATCAGATTACACGAAAAAGCACAAGGCAAACCCAACAACTCCTAAAATTTTGAGATTACATCTAACATTATTGCTGAGCTATAAGGATCGGGTTCCTAGGACGTAATCTCTTACGGCCTTAGTGGGAAAATCAACCTAGGTAGCAAGACGGCCGGTCAAGAATGGTTGACTGATCGGATTGAATTGTTTACCAGACTAGATAAGTTGACTGGAATTGATGGTCAACCGCTTTAAAAGATGGATGCCCGTATTAGAAAGAAGACCAATTAATATAGTTGACCAGATTAGATAGACGACCGGTTCAGGTTGTCAACCGGTTAAGATAGATGACTGGAATAGAAAGACAACAATAATGGAGAGTTGACCGAAATTAGGGAGATATCCAAAATGACCATGAAACCGCGGCTTGTAAATGAGCAGTAACAGACCAAGGTTGTTTAGAAAATTAGAAAAGGACCGCGATCATTAGAAAGAGACCGAGAACTCATAGTGACGCCAAGGACTTAGCGAGTGAGAGCGAGAGATAATGAGATGTTTAGCAAAGTTAGTTCAGGCCTATACCCTACTCTCACCTACTCCGTTGACATTCTAGAAAGAAAAAACTGAGTAGAAAAGGAAGTACCAAGTAGGTGACCTACTTCCACATGCTCCCATGTACTCCATTGTCTATAAGAACTAGATTTAAGGGTTAGAGAAGGGAGCAAGGAAATTTGATAGAAGCACGAGGGAGACGAAGCAAAAGAAAGAGAGGATGAATTTCAGGCCAAATTTGAGTAAAGAAATTCGTAAATCAGACAAGTGTACCCTATACTTGGTCTTTGGCTATTGCTAATTCTTGTCCAAACTCTTCAGGTGTTATTGTTCTAATGTCTTTCTTCGTCATGTTTCTACGTAATACATATTCTGAGAATTGCTTTCTCATGTTTTATGAATGAATTTTTATGTTATGTACATATGTAATTATACTCCACGGTTCACACTTGAAAACAGTTAGAATTCCTTCTGTTTAATAAGTTTGATAATGCAATAAGATTTGGTAAAGTTCAAGCCATGGTGCATGAAAAAGTTATCTTATATGTTTAATTATTGTCTTAGTTTGCTTATATCATCCATTTGCATGTTTGTGCGCTGTTATAAAAGTAAATTTGCTCTTTAAGAACTTCGGTCACTTGAAGCTCAAGAGCTAAGAAAATTGGATTTTGATGGCCAAATAGTTACAGGTCTTAAATATAGCCGTTTTCGAGATATGATGGCTAAGTACCTACAGGTCTTAAATGTAGCCATTTCCAAGATATGATGGCCAAATAGTTACAAGCCTTAAATGTAGCTGTTTTTTATATATGATGACCAAGTAGTTGTAGGCCTTAAATGTAGTGGTTTTCGATTTATAATGGTCGAGTAGTTGCAGGCCTAAAATGTAGCCGGTTTTGACAACGGAAAAATTAGTTTTGGGATTTGAATTTGGTTTGGAAATCAACTCTCATGAAAATGTCTTTAGCCCATGTTTTATGTTTCTGTATACATAATGCTCTTATTTCGTTTCTTTTGATTATATTTAGAAACTATATTTATATATGTCTTTACTTATTTGTACCTTACTGAGCAATCTGCTCATTCCTTGCTATTTTCTTACCTTCAAATATATAAGAATTTATGCCGGACGAAAAAGAGTAGAGTCGGATGGACTAGTTAGGCAGGGAGGCCGATCTGGATTCACGTAGAGTATATCATCGACTTGATATATTTCGGTCATTTTGGAGACTTTTGTAAAATAATTTCACTGTATAAATTAATAGATAATTGTATGCTTCCGCTGTACTTAATGGCTGAAGTAATTTTGGTTCTTAGTGACATCTCATACGTCAATGGTTCCTCCTTATAGCCAACCAACCTAGATTAGGCCGACCTAGTTAGTCGGTCGACCAAGACGGCCAACTTAAGAGTTTTAGCCGGTTTGAATCCTATGTGTACTATTATATTTAAATTATGTATGATTATTTATATTTGTCTCATTACTCCTTTGTATGTTGATTTGAACAAATAAGTGCTATAGCCCGGTAAGAGCTCCGGTCCATCACACTTAGTATGAACATTAACGGAGGTCATTAGAGGATTATGGCCTATTCCGTCACATGAGCTATCCATTATACTTCTTTTTTCTTTTTTACTGCTAATTGAACTCGGTTACATTTTCTTCTTTATGTAGCCACTACCACTATAGTGACAAAAAAAAGAGGAACATACTTCCATTTCTAACCTTTTATCTTCCTCTCTCTGTCTCTCTCCCTCTGTTAAAATTTACCCCTTCTAGAACTCTCTTTCCCTCCTATTCCCGACTTTCCTTTGCTTTTGTTGGCCTTTGTAATTGTCGCATACATCAATTTGGTACTCTCATTGAGACATGGCAAATTGTTTGACGACTCAATAGAAAGCTCTCAAAGAATCCATCGCTTGGATTTCAAAGGAGTTGAAAGATATTGCGGTGATTATACAACAAAATGCAGAAGGTATCACCACCAATAGTTCTACCATTGAACAAATTCAGCATTCCCTCACTGAAGTCCTTTACTCATTGACCCGAATTGAATAACAACCTTTGTTATCAGCAAATCCCCATTTGCTCCCAACTCTCTCATCATTCACGACTTCATCCTCTGGTATTTCACCCCAACCAACTCAAACCCTACTAGTCATGCTCCATTCATAACCAGATGTACAAATCATTCCCCACCTTCACTTGCCAAAACTCGAAATTCTTTTTTTCTTTGGAGACAATATTATTAGCTAGTTATTTCAAATCGAGCGCATCTTCCTATACCACAACAATCCACTAGAACATAAATTAACCATTGCTACCTTCGATATGATTGGGGCTGCACTCCAATGGTATCAATGGTTACATACCACACGATAGCATTCAACATGAGAAATTTTTTTCAGAGATCTTGAGCTTCAATTTGGACCTTCTTTCTACTATAATCACAAAACTACTTTGTATAAGCTTAGCTAAGCACCATTGTTGCAGCATACATGGCTGAATTTGAGTCCCTCTCTACTCGTACTCTAGATCTTACTACTACTAATCTTTTGAATTACTTCATAGCAAGGCTCCGAAATGATATACGATGAAAACTACTATTATTAAAACCTGTATTATTCTTTGAAGCGATTGGCATAGCAAAATAGTGGAGGAAAAAGTTGATATAGGACGAACCCATTTCCATTGCCACACATTCACCAAGAAACCAACTACTACCATATCAACCCTGACCAAAACACCTCCTCCTCCAAGCCTACTTCCAAAATTACCAATAAAAAAATTAACCCCTATAGAAATGTCATCACATTGTGAACATGGGTTATCTTTTAACTGTGATGAGCAATTCACACCAGGCCATCGTTGTAAACCTCCACAGTTCTTATGCATGATCACCAAGGACGATGGCTCTGGCCAGATTGCAGCACAAATTTTAGAAGTTGAGTCCTCTAACCCAAAATCTTCACCGAAACTTCCTTAAGGGACAGCTTCCTTGCCTCCAACTTCAAAAATCACTCCAATTATTGCCCTCTATGATTTAGAAGGCTACTTTGTTCCTTTCACTTGAAGGCCATAAGGACTTATCTTATAATACCCATATCCCCATTTGATATATTTTGAATATATTTACTAATTTTGGGTTTCTCGATGTATTGAATTAAAGGTATTTTAGTAAAAATTTGATAAAATTTAGATTCAAAAATTCGTACTTCAGGCACGCTCTTGCAACGCTAGAGTGCCGATTCTAGAATGGTTGGCACTTATATAGCGCTCGAGCTCTAAAACCAAAGAGGGCTAGCTCTCAAGTAGAGCTTGAGTGGCGCTCGGGCATGGGTCATGTATAAAAAGGAGAAGGAGGAGAGAGAAGGAACACGAGGAGAAGAGAGAAAGCGACGTTTAAGTAGATTGGAGATCTGCTTAATATAAGGTCAAGATAAGTATCCTCTACCTTTATCCTTTGTCTATTTCTCCATTGAATTTGTTTTATTTTTGATTTAGAGATTTAGGGTTCGTGCATGCATTTTAACTAGCCCCCATGTTTTCTTGGAACATGTATGATAATTGTACTAATTAATTTTGGAGTTTTATTCAGTCTTTGTTAATATTTGATTATCCCATCATTCCTGGAGCTATGGATATGTATGAGCACCGTTGAGGCCCCGGGTAAGCCAGTTTAGGTGCAGATCTTGGTGGTCCGAGACCTGGTGGATCAATTGTGCAAGATCGTGGTGATCTGAGACCTAGTGGGTCAATTTGTGTAGGACCATGATGGTTTGAAACCCGGTGGATCAATTTGTACAGAACCATGGTGGCCCGAGATTCCATGGGCCAATTTGTGTACGGACTGTGGTGGTCTGAGACCCGGTGGGTTGATTTTGTAGGACTATGGTAGTTCGAGACCCTATAGGCCAGTTTGTGTGCGGAACGCGGTGGTTTGAGACCTAGTGGGTCAATTGTGTGGGATCGTGGTGGTTCGAAACCTGATGGGTCAATTTGTGTAGGACTATGGTGGTCTGAAACCTAGTGGGTCAATTTGTGTTAGATTGTGGTGGTCCGAGGCCCCAAGTGGGTTGATATGTGATAAAAGATGGCCAAAAACTATAGGTCTAAAATGTAGCCAGGTTGTGAGCGAATAATATGAGATGGTCGAGAGTTGCAAGCCTAAAATATAGCAAGATCAAAATTTATAGGCCTAAAATGTAGCATGATTGAGATTTATAGGTCTAAAATATAGACGGGCACCAATGATATGAGACAACCAAGAGTTGCAAGCTTAAAATATAATTAGGCTAAGATCTACAGGCCTAAAATATAGACGGGCTCTAATAACATGAGATAGCTGAGAGTTACACGCCTAAAAGGTAGGCGGGTTGAGATCTATATGCCTAAAATGTAGACAGATGCCAATGATATGAGATGATTGAGAATTGTAGGCTTAAAATATGACCAAATTGAGATTTATAGGCTTACAATATAAATGGGTGCTCACAATATGAGATGGCCAAGAGTTATAGGTATAAATATAGATGGGTCGAGATCTACAAGTTTAAAATGTAGATGGGTGCCAATGACATGAGATGGTTGAGATTTATAAGTCTAAAATGTAGTTGGATTGAGATTTACAGGCCTAAAATGTAGACAAATGTCAATGATATAAGATGGCCTAAAGTTGTTGGCCTAAAACGTAGCCGTTATGATGTATAGATTTGAATTATGAATTGCCTCTATTTATGTGGATGTGTCGTTAGCTTCTATTTGTTGTTGGGCTTTGTTCACGTGGGTGTGCCACAATCTTTTATTTATATGGGTATGATGTGACTTCTGTTTATGTGAGTATGCCATGACTTCTGTTTATGTGGCTTCTGTTATGTAGGTGTGTCGTGGCCTTTGATTATGTTTCGGGATATTTGAGCACGATTTATTATGCGTTCATATAAGTGGGATGGTATGATAAGATTCTGCTTTTGGTGTGCTGGTGATTTGGCTTCTAATTTGAGTTTTTGTTTCAGATATGATTATTTGGCTTTTGATATCAATGATTTGAAATTTGTATATGGCATCTATTTTGATATTCATTTGTGAATTCTCCCTCTGATTTGTAGACATTATTTTGTGTATATTTATGATGATACTTGCTGAACTTTTGACTCACATGTTTATATTTTCGTATCTTTAGATTCGTAGAGAGCTGAAATGTTTTGCAAAAGTTGGACAAGATCTGACGCGGCATCACATGATCTGATGAGTTGGGTATTTGTTATGACTCAGATGGCGTTGGTTATATTTCCCTATTATTTGGATTGAGTTTGTTATGGTTTTCATTATTTTTGGCTAATAGAATTGGTAGAGGGTAGGTCTTTGAATTGTGTAATAAGGACTATTAGATTTAATATATATATAAAATATAGATGAGTTGTTATGTTTAAATATCTCCCTTACGATGTTTAGAATATATCATATTTATATTGTCTAGATAGTTATCCGATAAGATTCTATGTGGGTTTAACTTATCAATTTCTGTATTTTGATTTGTCACACCCGGATTTTGGTATTTAATTTCATAAATAATAAATAATTAAACCTGATAAATTTCAAAGTGTGACATATCTCGGGGCATTCAGTGGTTATATTAGTGGATAGTGGTTTAGCTCATAATTTTTTGCAAACTTGAATGGCTAAACATTTAGGGCTCTCAATAGAGTCTTTTCATCATCTTAATATCACAATTGGTAATAGGCATTCTTTGCGTTGTGAATGGGTTTGTACTAATGTTCTAATTACTCCGGGTAAATCTACATTTAATGTGGACCTCTACCTACCGTCGATATATAGAGCGGACATAGTATTTGGAGTGCAATGGTTGGCATCGATTGGACCAACGCTCTTTGATTACAAGGCTTTATGGATGCATTTCGATTATGTCGACAATCTACTCACCTTATATGGTGACATTAGGCCAAAAAGCTACCCTATTAGTTGACAATCACCCTAATCATGACATTAGGCCAACTTACGGCCATTTCCTCAAAAGTACATTAACTAATTAGCACTTTTTGTTGATGTTTTCTTTGTTCCTCATAGACTGCTCTCTAATTGCTCTATAGGGGACCGCATTCCTTTAAAACCTAACATTACACTTGTGACTGTAAAACCATACCATTATTCCCATTTTTAGGAGGTTGAAATAGAGAAACTTATCCAAAAGATACTCGATGAAGGAATCATTCGGCCTAGCATCAACCATTTCTCTTCACCGATTCTTATTGTCAAAAAAAAAGATGGCGGTTGACACTTTTGTGTCAACTACTGCACACTCAATGGAATCACCACCAAGGATAGATTTCCAATACCCACCGTGGATGAATTACTGGATGAACTACATAGTACCTGAGTCTTTTTAAGTGACCTGTCCGTTGGTTATCATCAAATTTGTGTTCATGCCGAGGACGTCCACAAAACATCCTTCTAAACCCATGAAGGACACTACGAATTCTTGGTTATATCTTTTGGATTATCGAATGCTCCCTTCAATTTTCGATCTAAAATAAATGCTATTTTTGTCCTGAACTAAGGAAGTTTGTCTTAGTCTTTTTTTATAACATCTTGGTATATAGTCCTTCATGGGAGAAGCACTTCCACCATCTAACTCAAGTTCTACAAATTTTGTGAGATGACGTCTTCTTTGCTAAGCAATCAAAATGTGAGTTTGGGCATTCATTGATATCTTACTTGGGTCATATCATGTGAGAACATGGAGTGGTTGTAGGCCCAACCAAAATTGATGCCATGCAACGCTGGCCTAAGCCTGCCAATGTCAAACAATTGTATGGATTCTTTGGGTTAGTAGGATGCTATAGGCAATTTGTCGCCCATTATGCTCAAATTTTAGTGTCGCTTATACAATTATTACAAAAAAATGCTTTTGTCTAGATTCACGATGCTAAGACAACCTTCAATTCTCTCAAGGTTGCCCTCACTACCAGCCCCATTCTAGCCATGCCGAATTTCTCTAAACCATTTGTCATCCAAATGGATACATTGAGAAATGGCATTGGAGCTGTACTCATGCACTCGGGACATCCCATCACATTTTTTTGCAATCAACTCTACTCAAAACTACACGTCTCCTTCACATACCTTAGGGAACTCTGTGCTATCTCTGAAACTATGAAGAAATGACATCAGTATCTATTGGGTACCAAATTCATTATGCAAATGGATCATCAACCACTCAAGGCCTTGTTAAATCAATCCATTCATATCCCCAATTAGCAGCATTGGATCACCAAGTTGTTAGGGTTCGATTTTAAAATTGTCTACCGGCCAAAGCATGAAAATGGCCTTGTTGATGCCCTGTCCCGATTGCTTGAAGGGTCCTATCACACTCTATAAGCAGTATTAAAATCAGTAATGGAATTATTGACTGCTCTTTGCAAATTTTACATGGGTCATTCAACTTTAGCCAACTTAGTCATCTCATTTCAAGAGTGTCCAGGAGATTATAAGCATTACACCATGTGAGATGGCTTGATTTTCTATAAGAATTGAATTCTAGCACCAGTAGATTTGGCTCTGCAGGATTTAATCTTGTAAGAGCACCATAACTCACCTCTTAGGGCACGTTGGAGTGGCCCATGTTGGATTCCAACGTGCCCTAACGAGAATAGCTATTACTTTTTATTGGCCGCAAATGCATCAGGACGTTCGTGACTATGTATCACATTGCTCCATCTGTCAGCAAGTGAAGCCGAATAACACTGCCTCTCAAGGGTTGCTGCAACCACAACCCATCCCTAGTAAGATTTGGGAATCCCTTTCTATGGACTTCATAACCCTTCTGCAGCCCTCTAATGAAAAAACAGTGATTTTGGTGGTGGTGGACCGCTTGTCTAAATATGCCCATTTCTCCTTCTGGAATACTCATTTCACAGCTGCTAATATCATGGAAGTCTTTATTAAAGACATTTTCCTCCTACATGGATTTCCGAGTGATATCATCTCGGATTGGGATCCCATTTTTATGAGCAAGTTTTGACAGGAACTCTTTAAATCGTAAGGTACCACCTTGTCCACAAGTGACTTGTATCACTCGCAAATCGATGGGCAAACAAAGATGGTTAATTGCTGCTTGGAAGATTATTTGCGATGCTTTGCTACTAGAAATCCCGCTACTTGGGTTAAGCACCTGCTGTGAGCTAAGTGGAGTTATAATATTGCTTGACATTTCTCCATAAAAAATGAGTCTCTTTGAAACTGTATACGAAAGACCACTGCCATCCTTAATTAACTATGTCCAGGGCATTTCATTGGTCAACGCTATTAATGAATTGTTAACGGATTGCTTCAACATTCTCGCCACTCTCAAATCTAACCTTCACGAAGCTCAACTATCCATAAAAAAAATAGATTGACGGTCATCAAACTGATAAAAAATTTCAGGTGGGCGACTGTGTCTTTGTCAAATTACAACCCTATCGACAAATCATGATGGCTCATCGAAAATCTAAGAAGTTAGCAAAACATCATTATGGGCCTTTTCATATATTGGAACAAATCGGCTCAGTTGTTTATTGTCTAAATTTGCCTACTCATTTAAAAATTCATGACATTTTTCATATATCCTTGCTCAAACAATATTGTGATGACCTTATTGACCAACAAATGGAACTGCCTAGTAAAGCATGGGGTTTGCAACCTCTCTTATATCCTATATAGATTCTCGATTTCAAGAAGGTCTTACAGTATGACAAATTTGTTCCCAATTACTTGTTCAATGGCAGTCTCACTCGGCCGGAGATGCTACATGGGAGGCAACTGCTAAACTTCACCAAGATTTTTCCTCCTTCTACATTGAGAATGAGGTTCTCTTTGATAGAGAGAGCAATGTTACAAGCCTCTTCGAGGATGCCGCTAATAATGCACCACCCTATAATTAGATTACACAAATGAGCACAAGGCAAACCCAACAACCCTAAAAATTTCAAGATTAGATCTACCATTATTACTGAGCATCCATTATACTTCTTTTTTCTTGTTTACTGTTAACTGAATTTTGTTACGTTTTCTTCTTTATGTAGCCACTGCCACTGTAGTGACTAAAAAGGAGAAATATACTTCTATTTCTAGCTCTCTCTCTCTCCCTCTTTCCCATTGTTAAAACTTACCCCTTCCAGAACTCTCTTTCCCTTCTGTTCCCGACTTTCCTTTGTTTTTGTTGGCTCCGGCAATTGTCGCATGCATTACACAACTCATGAGGTACCTAAAAAATATATAATATAATATAATATAATATTTATATATCTACTTATACTAAAATTATCAAGATTGGTTTTGAGAGCTAGAGATAGGAGACACAAAAAAATAAATAAATAAATAAATCAATCAAATCAAATTTTATTTTTAATAATTTTAATATAAATAAATATATATATAAATACGTAATTAATATTACTCAAAATAAAAATAAGGCTAACTCATGGGACGTAATAGAAGAGGAAAGACTCCTGGTTGCCCCCGTCGATTCCTAAAACATAGAGAAATATGAGTCGTGGGAACTCTCCACGAGTTCCTAAAAATTATAATGAAATAATAAAATCATGCCAACCGTGACATTATATTTCTCTCCTCCTATGCCACATGTCAGAAATTAATACCCCAATTGGTAATATATTTTAAAAGTAACTCCTTATTTTAAAAAAAAAAAAATTGTTTACCAGGAAAAAAAACAATTTGTAAACATTATTTTGAACGAGTAACTATTATTATTTGTTTAAAATTAAGGATTTTTCTTAATTTTTTTAATAAAGCAATTAAAAAATGTTCAGATGTCTAGAAATTACAATTTTTACTTGAAATGAACAAAGCAAAAGCGCGCGGGTATATATATATATATATTAGTTTTAATATTTAGTGCCTATTAAAAATACTTTTATTTTTTTTTTTACAAATACGAATCATTTTAAAAAATTAATATTTATGAGTAGACAATAGTAAAATATCAAACATTTGATATAAGATTTGAACATTAATCGATCAAAATGTATTTGGAGATCGCTTTATCATTATTTATTGAACCTTATTTTAAGCTACCTAAAGGGGACAGGGGTCTGAGTTGTTTTATTCTAACTCTATAAGCTTAATAATCTAAATAATACTTATTTTATTAGCATATTTACATAAAAAAATAAAATTTAAATGCGACATTGTTCCAACATTTTTATCAATACCAAAAAAATTAAAAACTTAATTTATAATAACTCGATACATGGATATTAAAAGTTGACAAAGTCCTCGTGCACTATATGTAGGCAGATCACGTAATGAATATGCCTCATAATAATAACTTAATATTTATCTATATACTGCATACTATTCATTATGTAACAAATGTTAAAGTAGCAAAGTATAAATTTAATTTATTTGAGCTAAGTCAATGAGTCGAGCTTGAACTTAATATTGTATTTACCAAATTAACTAGTCAGTTATAGGCCAAATAGTACTTAATTAAATTGTAGCTTTATCCATATGATTAATTAAGTCAAGTAGGACTATCAAAGATACATTAAACTTAATAAGCCACGCACAAATTTTTTAAGTTATAAAAATATCAAATAATAATCTAAATGTTAATCAAGGGACAATAATTTTGCATATTCTTATCAACTAATATTACGGTATTTTTGTGTAAAATTATCATTTATATTGATTTAATAACCTATAAATTTATTAGTCAAATCTAATTAAACAGAAAAAATACAAATAAATTTGATTATGAGACTAAATCAAAAGTTTATTTTTGAAATATCACTTCAGTTTGAACATGCCAATATTTGTCAGCTTGGAAAACAATGGTTTCTATATTTCACAAATTCTTAGAAATTCGTTTATAAAGTTGATTAAAAAATTGTAGAAATTTGTTTTAATTCTACAAAATATATTTTAATTTCCTTTAAACAAATTCAGTTTAAAGTTGAAAGCATCGTAAAGCACTGTGAGTGACATTGATAAGATGGTCAATTTACGCATACGCACAAGGCTTAGAGTTAGAAAAAAAAGAAGAAGAAAATGGAAATATTTGGGCATAACTAGACTAGAATCAAGCCAAAATTGACCTTGCGTTGAAGTACTTTTTGTGAGGTTATACAAACCAAGACAATTTGAATAAAAGATTTAACTATTGTTCTTTAAATATCCTAATTAATTAATGGCTAAGGCTCAAAAATGATACAAGCTTGAAGAAGGTTGAGATATATATGCCTTGTCCTCGTAAATTTTCAAAGGGATTATTTTTTAGGGTTGTTGTACATAACTTTCAAATTATAACAGAATAATTGATGCATTATTTCTTTTCGAGCCACATGTTTTTCGGCATATTGCTTTTAATATTGTTGGTAGCATTTTGGTGTTTGAACTGTAACTTTGAATGTTGATTTTTTAGAATCTTTCTTCTAGGTAAATAATTCAGTATAAAATATTATTACCTATATATATATATATATATATATATTAGAGATTTTTCAAACATAAATTTATGCCACTTTTTTCTTTAATTCACAAATAGATTTTTCACAGTAAAAATCCTTGCGTCTAATATTGTTTGATTTGATTTGTATATTCACGTTATTATTATTTTTTAATTCAAATAAATGGTACAATGATTGATCATTATAGAAATTCATTCTTGATTATATATGGGTGAAGTTTTTATTAGATATTTGATTACTTTTCATGAGTCTCACAGTAATTAATATATCATTCAATGCATACCCAATATTAGTTGAGGCATTAAATTCGAGAACAATTATCAACAAGATTATAAGACAATATTGGCTATAAAAGGATTTAACTATTGATTTTGTGGAGATTTTTACTCCCATTACAAAAATGTCTTCCATTAGAGTTCTTCAAGATTGAACATGACTCTTAATCTAAAAATAGAATAACTAGATATGCAAATAAGCTTCCTTCATGGTGATATAGAGGAAAAAATCTACATTGAGTAATTAAAGAGATTTCGAATTGATAGAAAGGAGCATTTAGTATACTATTTAAAGAAGAGTTTTTACAAGTTAAAATAAACCCTCTAACAATGGCATAAGAAATTTAAATCCATAATAGTAAGTCAATACTATTGAAAGATTATTTTAGATCATTTTGTCTTTGTTTAAAAGTTATTGGAAGAAGATTTCATTATTTTCCTACTTTATATAGACGGTATACTTATTGTAAGGTATAATACCTCTTGGATTATGGAGTTAAAGAAGTAAAATAGGAACTCCTTTGTTATGAAAGATTTGAGGTCAGCGAATCAAATTCTTAATATAAAAATCATTCATGACTGGAAAGTAAAAAATTTTAAATGTTCTAAGAGAACTACACTAAAAGGGTGTTTTGACATTTCAATATGGAGAAATCTAAATCGATGAATACTCTGCTTATTAATTACTTCAAATTAATCACTTGACAGTGTTATTCCACGGATGATGAGAAGCCCATCATGAGATACATTCCTTTCTCTTCGACTGTTAGTATTTTAATGTTTGTAATGGTGTGTACAAAATCGAATATAACTCATACGATTGGAATAATTAATTGATTCCTTTTCAATCCTAAAAAGGATCATTGGTCCTTAATAAAATGGATTCTGATATATCTTTGGATAACTTTCAAGATATGTTTGTACTTTAGAAATGGTAAGCTACTTTTAGACGGATATACTAATGTAAACATAGCAGACAACATTGACTCTTGAAAGTCAACATAAGGTTATCTAGTTATGTTCATAAGATGAGTTATATCTTGACAGTCAACATTGTAAAAATATATTTCTTTTTCTACCACTAAAGCAGAATATATTGCGGTGATGAAAGTGAGTAAAGAGATGCGTGAATAAGAAAGTTTAACTAGGAACTTAACTTCAAGTAAGAGCAATATGTAACATTTTGTGATAATCAAAGCGTCATTTATATTTGTAAGTATTTATCCTTTTATTTTAGATTGAAATACATCGACATTTGATATTCATTAGGTGATAAATGTTATTAATTTAGAGTAGTTGAGGATTAATAAGGTCAACACTATAGAAAATGACTTTGATAGTGATGCGACTCAAGATTCAGGATTTGAAGAAACTTTATTAATGCTAAGACTGTGAATAAATGACACATTAACTATTGACATCCTGAATTTACACATCATAATTCAATTGATATGAATGTCGAAAGAAAGTTGAATTTTTCCTTCTTCCACTCGAATCATTTATTCATTCTCCTTTCTTGATAAAAGAGAATAGAGAGTACAATAAAGAGTATGAGGATTTAAGAGAATACAGTAAAAAGTATGAAGATATCCTCCTCTTGGAAAAGTTCCCCCTCTATTTTTCACAAGAGATCTTTTTATATCCGTCTCTCCCCTGGCCCTCATGATTAGACCATTCAGATGAAGAAAACCGGTTCTGATCCATTGCGGCCGGTTTGATCCGTTGCGGCTGGTTTGATCTATTGTGGACGGTTTCGATCGGTTGCCAAGAACAGCCCTTTCCACGTGTCAAGAAAATCGTAGTAGTTTTCTTGATCCCAAATAACTCCTTGACCCAATGGGCCTTCTTCAGTTGACCATTCTTTTAAAATCAACCCGTATATCGTTGTACCCATCACTAGTCCCCCATGTCGGCAGGTTTGAATTTTCAACCGGCGACATGTCCTTTCTGATGGGTTATTCGAGTGCATTTCTTCTAACTTTATGCTGATTTGGACTTAAATCTGCTGTCAACCAGCTTGAATTTGAAATCGGCGCTTCTGCTTGCCGATTGGATTGAAATCGGCTGTTAACCAGCTTGAACTTGAAACAGGTATTTCGATTTTGCCGATTTAGATTGAAATCGGCTGTCAGCCAGCCTGAACTTGAAACTGGCATTTCGGTTTTGTCGATTTGAAATGAAATCGGCTGTCAGCCAGCCTGAACTTGAAACCGGCATTTCAGTTTTTTCCAATTTGGACTAAAATCGGCTATCAGCCAGCCTGAACTTGAAATCGGCATTTCGGTTTTGCCGATTTGGATTGAAATCGGCTATCAGTCAGCCTGAACTTGAAACCGGTATTTCAGTTTTGCCGATTTGGATTGAAATCGGCTGTCAGCCAGCCTAAACTTGAAACCGGCTTTTCGGTTTTGCCGATTTGAATTGAAATCGGCTGTCAGCCAGCTTGAACTTAAAACCGGCTTTCATGCTTGCCGATTTGAATTGAAATCGGCTTTCAGCCAGTTTGAACTTGAAACCGACATTTCGGTTTTCCCGATTTGGATTGAAATCGGCTGTCAACCAACTTGAACTTGAAACCGGCTTTTCGATTTTGCCGATTTGGATTGAAATCGGCTGTCAGCCAACTTGAACTTGAAATCGGCTTTTCGATTTTGCCGATTTGAATTGAAATCGGCTGTCAACCAGCTTGAACTTAAAACCGGCTTTTATGCTTACTGATTTGAATTAAAATCGGCTTTCAGCCAGTTTGAACTTAAACCGGTATTTCGGTTTTGCCGATTTGGATTGAACTTGGCTGTGAGCCAGGCTAAACTTGAAACCGGCTTTTCGATTTTGCCGATTTAAATTGAAATCGGCTTTCAGCCAGTTTGAATTTTAAAATCGCCTAAAGCCCTTATCAGGCTCCCTCAAAGGATGGGTCAAATATTAATCATATACCATTGAATAACCCAATCCGGCTCTGCCACATGTGCATCATTATGACAGGCGTGTAAGTTGGCCGTCATTTTAAGAAACGGGTCGCAATTAGTGCCAAAATTTGAAATCAATTACAAACCCTTCTTCTCCCTTTTCTTGCCGTTTCAAATTCCTTCTCTTCGATTCGCATCTTCATCATGGCTCCTCGTATTCAAGTTCCTCGTGTTCAAGCTCTTAAATCGGTTCTTTCATCTACTGATGTAGATTCGATTTATACGAAGTTCAAAATCTGTAAAGAAATACCTTTCTTGGTTCCTTCTGAGAGCGATAGGGCCTGCTCTCCCCCTGATGGCTATATCACAATTTATAAAGCCCATCTCAATAGCTGTTTACGCATTCCTCTTGCCCTGGAATTGCGTCAGATTTTCGTGGAATTTGAAGTCTCCATTGCCAGATTTCACGCTAATACCATCAGGTATCTTTGCAATATTTGCATCTTCTTTCGGCTTCGTGGGCTTACACTGAATATTACAACAGTGAAAGTGATTTTCAAGTTTAGCCAAAGTGGAGACTGGATTTCCTTGACACCCCGTGAATTAAATATTGGTGGGGTAATTCATGAATCAGTCAAAAATTGGAACGATAGGTTTTTCTTTTTGAAGGCTAGTTTTGATTTGGATTTTTCTGATGGTTGGGGCAATGTTCCGTCATCTTTTTCGAGTAAATTTGAAGATGACGAGGAGAAATCGATTCGACAATTTACCGATTTAATTCGAGATAATCTTGATTCGTTTTCTAACAAGGAGCGCCTCCTTTCGCCTGAAATTCTAACGTTGGCCAAGTGGGAGCCTCGATCGGCGACCACAGCAACAAGTAGTTACACTCCGAAACGTAAGAGGAAAATTCATCAATCCAAAACTAAAAGTTTAACCTCCCGACGTCGAATGGTTTTGGCCAGTCCAACCTCTTCTTCTACTGATACTGGAATACCGATACCAGAGAGGATGGCTGGCATGAAGAAATCAGTAGGAGAAACCGTTTTACCTTCAGGCTCTTCTGCGCCCATTGTGCAAGGGACTGAGGAGGTGGCCGAACTGACCTCTAATGTTCAAATGCCGGATAGGAATACCGGGTCTGAAATGGCCATATTTGGTGGACTCCCACCTCTCTCCGAAATTTGCAATGAGCCCAGAACTGAGGAGGCTTCAAGCGCTTTAATGATCAGTGGTTCCACCCAATCGGCCTATATAGAAGATCGTGTTCAAGAAGTTGCCGCTGCTTCTGAGGTTTCTCCTAAGGACATCACTATCCCATCTACTGGTCCAGCCAAAGTCCAATCTCAACCTGTTGCCAATCGGCCTTGTCCTGAGAAGGAAACTTGTCCCCCTGAAGCTCCAGTGTCCAATCCAAGAGTGGTTCAAGATAGAGTTCGTCCAGATTGGATGAACACTCCTGCCTCTTCTTCTCATCCTAGCCCTGGAGGTCATCCTGATCATCCATCAACTCCTGCTTCGAGGATGTCTCTCAATAAAATTGCTTTGAATGCGCGTTTTATCCATGCAAGTTTTAAGTAGTGTTGCATTTTGTGGATACGGTTTGACTTTGCCGATTCGAACTGATATATATATATATTTTATAGGATGAAAAGCTGAATGAAATTATGAGAATCGGAATTCATCAACGGAGACTTTGGATTGGACATCTTCAACAAGAAGTCCGAAGCTTGTCTCAGAATCGGGTTGATCCAATAACATTAAAAGAGATGAAAAATAAAATGGAGGCAGCCATCGCAAAGACCCAGCAGTACAAGGATCAAAATATTAATCTTAAATCCGAATTACAAAAGGCGAGAGATAAGCTCTAATATTCTAAGCTACATCTAACTGACTTCCCAAACGAGTTAGCCCATTTAAATTCGGAACTGTTGATCTGACTCAGACCGGAAGAAGTAGGATCGACTTTAAATGCCAGATTCCAGGAAGGCATTCGCTTGTGCCAAAAAATAGCTTTGCTGATTGCTTCTCAATTCCCAGTTAATCTTTTCGATCACAGGATCATGGGTGTGCACTGTCGATCTGACTTGAAAGATTTTTCTGATAGAGGCGAATCCTCATCACACCCTCCTGGGAGCCCTTTGACATAGATGTATATGTACACATACAGTGTTTTGAAACAGTTATGCATTAATTCAACTCGTGTTTATATAAACTTTTGTTTGGCATTTAAGATTACTTGATGTTTTATTTGGCCATCGTAGGCTGAACGTGTTCGTCTTTATAATGGAGTCGCCACACGTTTGTTGGATAACCCCTCAGGTTTAGTATATTTAACCGCTTCTTTGCGTGCCAATTGGAACGGATCCATCTTTTGTAATTCAACTTTAAAATAAGTCGCTCGAGATAGAACCGAGGTTTTTAATATTTTCAAGACCGCTTTTAGGTCCGTGTGCAAGTAGTGTTTCACCGCTTGACTTATGGGTAGCCTAGGCCGATCAGTAATCATGCCGTATTTTATAAAGAATACAATCGGCCAATTAAGAAACAGTGAAAATATTTTTATTAATATCGAGACAAGTCATACATTTTAAGGTATACATGATACTTGCAAGGATCCGAAGTGAGTCCTATTGATAGAACTTCTTTAAATGGACAGCATTCCATGTCCTTGGGACGAGCTTTCCATTTTGAGCATGCAATTTATAAGCTCCATTCCGGAGAATAGAAGAGACAATAAAGGGACCTTCCCAGTTGGGAGATAATTTGTTTCCGTTAACTATCTTTCCTGTTGCTTCAATACTTCTCAGAACCAAGTCCCCAATGTCAAATTGGCGAGCTTTTACTCTTTGGTTATAATATCGAGCGATTCGTTGTTGGTAGGCTGCTATGCGAACTCGTGCCGTTTCTCTTATTTCTTCAAGCAGATCAAGCTGCTCCCTGATTTTTGGGCGTTACTGGCTGGATTAAAATTTTTGACTCGCAGACTGGTCAACCCGATTTCCACTGGTATGACTGCCTCTGTTCCAAAACATAAGCTAAACGGAGTTTTCCGTGTGGGCTCTTTCGGCGTTGTGCGGTACGATCACAAAACTAGTGGCAATTCATCCGCCCAGGAGCCACCAGCGTCTTCTAACTTTGTCTTCAATCCATGCAATAGAGTTCGGTTGGTGACCTCTACTTGTCTGTTTGATTGGGGATAGGCTACTGAAGTATGAACCAACCGAATGCTTAAATTGGAACAATATCGGGTAAAGCGTTTTTCAGTGAATTGAGTTCCATTGTCAGTAACTATCGTTTCGGGAATTCCAAATCGGCAGATGATGCTGTGCTTAACGAACTCAATAGCGTTATGCCGAGTAATCCGAGCCAATGGAGTAGCTTCTACCCATTTGGTAAAATAATCGATGCCAACTATAACAAACTTTCTTTGTCCCGTTGTCACAGGAAAAGGACCTAATATATCGAGTTCCCATTGTAGAAACGGCCAAGGAGCTTGCAAGGATTTCATCTCTGTGGGTGGTTGGTGCATGAAATTGCCATATAATTGGCAGCTTTCGCATTTTTTAACGAATTCCATGGCGTCCCTTTTGATAGTAGGCCAGTAATATCCTTGACGCATATTTTGAACGCGAGATTCTTACCTCCTATGTGGGATCCGCATATTCCTAAGTGTACTTCACTCAATACATACTCGACTTCCTCTAGAGTAAGACAGTGCAGATACGGGATTGAATATCCCCTCTTGTACATTTTTTTATCTATTATGGTATACCATCCAGCCGTTTTCTTCACACGTTTCTTGTCCTCTGGATTTTCTGGTAGAACACCCTCCCTAAGGTATCTCCAATATGGAGATATCCAATTTTCGCTTGCAGTTAAATGAAGAACCTTGTGTTCAGATTCTTCAATACTGGGAGTGGGCAGAACTTCACACATAATCTTTGAGTATTGCTCTGGATTTTTGGTTGCTGCAGCCTTTGCTTGTTGATCGGCTCTTCCATTGTCTTCCCTTGAAATATGCACCACTTCTGCTTTGCTGAAATTTTTCATCATATCCCTCACCTTAGCAAGATAACTTGCTAAGGGAGCGCTTATGGCTTCAAAATTTCCTTGGATTTGATTCACGATCAACTCTCAATCGCTACAAACAATTATAAACTTTGTTGAGCATTCTTTAGCCAACCGAAGTCCAGCGAGGAAGCTTCATATTCTGCAACATTATTAGTTGCTGGGAACACGAGCCTTAGTGAATAGTTTATCTCTATTCCCTCATGGGTTTTTAGGACCACTCCTACTCCATTGCCGGATTGTATTGACAATCCGTCTACATGCAATAACCAAATCGGTTCCATTTTGACTTCAGGATTTTCTTCGGTTGTATCCTGGATCGGCTTCACGGTTTCAACAATGAAATCGGCCAATGCTTGCCCCTTTATAACCAGTCTTGGCATAAATTCTATGTCAAACTCGCTTAGTTCAATTGCCCATTTTACCAGTCGCCCGGACATATCAGGCCTTTGTAAAATTGTTTTCAAAGGTTGATCGATCAGCAAAATTATTTTATGTGCTTGAAAATAAGGACGCGGCTTCCTCGCTGAATAGACAAGAGCCAAGGCAATCTTTTCAACATGCGTATTCCAAGTCTCAGTGCCGACCAGGGTCTTGCTTACATAGTAGACTGATTGTTGTATATTTACTTCTTGCCGAATTAAGACCGAACTGATGGCTACAAAAGAAACTACCATGTACAAGAATAACTCTTCTCCCGATCTTGGCGAAGCCAATAAGGGAGGACTAGACAAGTACTCTTTTAGTTCTTGAAAAGCCTTTTGACAATCGGAGGACCAAACAAATCTATTCATCTTGGTTCCTCTTAAGGCCTTGAAGAAAGGTAAATACCTTTCTGCCGGCTTAGATAGGAATCGGGAGAGTGATGCTAACCTTCCAGTGAGCCTTTGAACGTCTTTAACCATTCGTAGAGGGCTCATTTCGATAATGGCCTTTATCTTTTCAGGGTTGGCTTCAATTCCTCGTCTAAAGACAATGAAGCCTAAAAATTTCCCAGAGGAAACCCAAAAGCGCATTTGGTTTGATTTAATTTCATCTGATATTTTCATAGTACCTTAAATGCTTCATTAAGATCGTCCACATGATCCCCAGCAACTTTGCTTTTTACGAGCATATCGTCCACATAAACTTCCATATTTCTGCCGATCTGGGCTTCAAACATTTTATTCACGAGTCGTTGGTACGTGGCCCCAGCATTTTTTAGGCTGAACGGCATAACATTGTAACAGTAAGTTCCTTGATCCGTCATGAAAGATGTATGCTCCTCATCTTTAGGATTCATCCGAATTTGGTTATAGCCTGAGTAAGCATCCATAAAACTCAACAATTCGTTTCCGGACATTGAATCTACCAATAGGTTTATCCTGGGCAATGGAAAACTGTCCTTTGGGCATGCTTTGTTTACGTTAGTGAAGTCCACACACATTCACCATTTTTCGCTACTTTTCTTCACCAGGACCACGTTGGAAAGCCAATCTGGATATTGAACTTTCTTAATGAAACTGGTGTCTAAAAGATTTTTTACTTCTTCTCGAATTGCAATGAGTTTTTCAACAGAATGATTCTTCCGTTTTTGCCTAACTGGTTTATGATTGGGATCCAGACCTAATTTGTGTACCATCATATCAGTTGAGATTCCTGGCATATCGGTTGGTGACCAAGCAAATAAATCTGAATTTTCCCTAAGAAAATTTATCAACCGATCACGATCAGGTTCTGAGAGCAAAGACCCTACTTGTACATACTTGTCCGGATTAATGGGGTCAAGAAGAACCTGGTTGGTTGTTTCTCCAAACCGGGCCTGTTGTAAGGAAATTTTATCCCGATAATCAAGATCTTCGATTGGTCCGTCAGGAACTATCTGACTGATTTGGGAAAGATAACAAGACCGGCCAATTATTTGATCTCCTAGGACTTTGCCAACGCCGCATGGGGTTAAGAATTTCATCTTCAAATGAGGTATGGATGTTACTATTCCAAACGCGGACAGGTAGGGTCGGCCTAATATAGTGTTGTAGACTGACGATAAATCGACTACCAGGAATGAGAGCATGCGAGATGCCACTCTGGGGTATGTTCCCAGAGTTATCTCTAATTGGATGATTCCTTGTGCTTAAACCGATTCATTATCTAACCCATAAAGAGGTCCTTCAGCAGGCCTTAAATCGGCTCTTTTTAGTCCCAATTTGAAAAAGGTGTCGAGGTAAAGTAAATTACTTGAACTTCCATTATCTATGAAAACTCATTTCAGTTGGTAGTCAACCCTGTCATTTGAAACGAGCATTGATACAACAAGAGGATCAGAGTGAGGACATTGTACATGCTCCATGTCATTCTTACTGAAACAAATAACATCATCTTCAATCTCACTTTTTGATTTTTTTATCTTCATGACATCTTCAAGTTGGTCAGGTTGAAGCATTTTGGACGACTTGCCCGCAATCATATTAACCACGCCAACAGCAACTCGGCTTTTTAGCGCTTGTTGTTGCCTTTCTTCTATTGGTTCAGCAGCAATTTTTTTAGATTCTTTCAGAAATTTTGTTAGATATCCTCTCTGGATGAGTTCTTCTATCTCCTTCTGCAAAGTTTGGCATGCCTCGGTGCTATGTCCTGGAGAACGATGATAATGACAATACTTTGTCTGATCTCCTGCTTCTGGATTTTTGGGTGGCTTTGGCCATTTAAGGAATTTTTCACCCCTTATTTGCATGAGGATATTCGTTCGAGATTCATTTAAGGGAGTCAGATTCAAGGGTTTGAATTCCCTAGGAACTCCAGGCCCTGCCCTGGGTTGTTTTCTTTCTTGTGAATATGAACGGTCATTGCTTCTTTTCTCTCCATTAGGCGGTCCCCGCTGATTGTTGTCCAACTGCAGTGGCTTTCTTGCTTCATTAGCTTCCTCTGCTGCAATGTATGCTCGAGCTTTCGATTCTGCTTCACGAAAGGTTTTGGGATCGCTATGCGCTAGATGTTTAAAAAATTCACCCAGCTCCAACGTTTATATAAAAATGTTCAATTTTACTTCATCAGTTATTCGTGGGATTTATCGTGCTTCTTCAGTGAATCGAGTTAAGAAACTTTTCAGGCTTTCAGTTGAACCCTGCTTTATTCTGGCAAGATGCGAAGGTTGCCTTTCAATTCTTCTGCTGGAAGCGAATTTGATCAGAAAACTGTCAGCTAATTCTTCAAATGATCGAATCGAATTTGGTTGTAGTCAATAGAACCAGATCCGAGCATCTCCTTTGAGGGTTAACGGAAAGTATTGGCACATTGTCATTTCATTTAGACCTTGGAAACTCAGAAGGGTTCTGAAGTGAGCCAGATGATCCATGGGATCAAAACTTTCATCATAAGCGTCCAGAGTTGGCATTTTGAATTTATGTGGGAGAGGTCATGTACGGAGGTCCATTGTAAATTGTGATCCACGTAAGTCGATAGAACATCCCTCTGTGTTTCCTCCGAATACATGATTCCAAATTTTCTCTACTTTTTCCTCCACCTGAGGAACGGCAGACCTCTTTGCATTAAGATAGGTCCTCAATTCCATGGGTTGCGTTTCTTGTCGGACAGGATGAACGTTCTCACGTTCCAGTTGTACATTATAGGATGCAACCTCACGGTTAGGTGACCTTCGCCTACTTCGAGAACATTGTGTGTTTTGATGGTCCTGATTTTGATTTTGTGGGACGGGACCTAATCGGCCTTCCAATCGAGATCGGCCTTCCAATCGAGATTGGCCTTCCAATCAAGATCGGCCATCCATTCGAGATCGGTCTCCCGCATTGCTAGAAGCCACTTGTTCTTGAATTATTGGTCGGTTTGCTTGTTGGGTTGTATATTTTCTTTTGCAGCCTTTTCTCTTAGTGATGATAACGGGGTTGGCAGATCGGCTTTGTCTAAATTGAGTACAGAGATTCTGAATTGCTTCCGTCATATTGTCCATCCGAGTGTTGAATGTTCGTATGATCTCTTCCTGTTGGTTTCCCGTCTGAATGACAACAGGAGGTGGATTACTGATGGAAGTGGCATCTCTTGTAGGAACATTGGTTCGGGTTCTTGTGTTGACCATTTTTTTTAAAGAATGGAATGGGAAAACTGGCTTTTTGTCAAAATTTCCACAGACGGCGCCAATGATGCGACTTAAGATTCAGGATTTGAGGAAGCTTTATTAATACTAAGACTGTGAATAAATGACACATTAACTATTGATATCCTAAATTTACACATCACAATTCGATTGATACGAATGTTGAAAGAAAGTTGAATTTTTCCTTCTTTCACTCGAATCATTTATTCATTCTCCTTTCTTGATAAAAGAGAATAGAGAGTATAATAAAGAGTATGAGGATTTAAGAGAATACAGTAAAAAGTATGAAGAAATCCTCCTCTTCGAAAAGTTCCTCCTCTATTTTTCACCAGAGATCTTTTTATATCCGTCTCTCCCCTAGCTCTCATGATTAGACCATTCAGATGAAGAAAACCAGTTCTAATTCATTGCGGCCAGTTTGATCCATTGCGGCCGGTTTAATCTGTTGTGAACGGTTTCGACCGGTTATCAAGAATAGCCCTTTCCACGTGTCAAGAAAATTATAGTAGTTTTCTTGATCCTAAATAACTCCTTGACCCAATGGGCCTTCTTCAGTGGGCCGTTCTTTTAAAATCGACCCATATGTCGTTGTACCCATCAGATATGATGACAAAAGTGGTGTAAATAGGAAAATTAAAACTTACATAATGATAGTTTGAATGATGTTGCTCTCACAAAATTGTGAGAAAAAAATTGTTAAACTTTTATTTACTTTCTTTTTAGTCTCATACCAACTAGCAGGTCTTCTAATGGTACACTCAATATTGCACGAGACTTGGCTCGATTAGAAAAAAAATTTCTAATGACTTACAACAGCCTCCTAAATTGTGCATGTGCACCGTCTAATCTGGAATGGCAAGTGCTTGATGTGCCCCGAGAGGTGTATATACTTGTTTTGTCTAGAAATGTCACACCAAACGAGCATCTAAGGGGTGCTCGTATCATATTCGTCAAGA
This sequence comes from Nepenthes gracilis, assembly GCA_033239525.1. Taxonomy (NCBI): domain Eukaryota; kingdom Viridiplantae; phylum Streptophyta; class Magnoliopsida; order Caryophyllales; family Nepenthaceae; genus Nepenthes; species Nepenthes gracilis. Next base: position 9,848,110 of record BSYO01000007.1, on the reverse strand, counting down.
GAGGTCCCAATTAAGGCATGCCTTGTAATACCTAACACCCATGTAAATTATTTTGATGATATTTGTCATTTTTTATTTATGAAATGTCATAAAATTAATTATATTTTGTAAAATTTTACAAGATATTTGAATCAGTATAGTGGTGCCTAAAGTGGGCGCGCTGATTCTAGTGGTCTTGGTGCTCGAGAGACACCTAAGATGGTGCTTAAGCACCATTCTGTGTATTTAAGGAGGACTATGCACTGTATTTGTCATTTCGTGCATGGCTGAATAGATGATGGAGAGAGAGAAGGAAAAGATCAGAAAGATTGAAATATCCATTATCAGATCTACTTAGTATAACATTGAGTTAAGTATCTATAAGCCCTGTCATTGGTCTGTTTCAGCGTTTGATTATTTTGGTTCTATTTCGAAGGTTTAAAATTCATACATGTAAGTTTTATCTAGCCTGTCTATTATCTCTCTGTGCATCCATGAGTTTTACCAATTATTTTGGGGTTTTTTATTAGATTTATGAATATTTAATGGTTTTATTATTTTTTAAAAAATAAATAAATATTTGATATTGTATATCTTTATATCAGTATATTTATATGAAAATGAGTATGAACTTATACGGACCGTGCATTTTCATATGCATGCTGCCTAGGGATTGTGGTTACTACCTCTATTATCTGGCCAACTCTAGATGGGAAGAAATCTGTTATTTGAAATTCTTTTTTTGCCGACAGGAAAAAGCTCTATTTGTAATTGACCTAACCCGTTCGTTCAAAATTTAATATATTCGGATATCCTAATATATCTGATTAATTTAAAAGTTATATCGAAAGTCGGGTGGTAAAATATAATGAAAAAATTCCTTATCTATAGAAGACTAAGTGCATAAATGGCCTTACTTACGGGTCTGAATTGTAGATGACTCTATCTCAAAATTACTAGAAGTATGTGTAATCCTCTCTTAAATTAGTCTTTAAAACCTTCGGCACTCTAATTTCAGACATTCTTTGTATTTTTGTATGAATTTGTATTCAAACTCTAATTTGAACTCTGATTTGAGATTCTCAGATTTGTCCACAATTGAATTTTGGTATATCTCGTACATCTAATATGTAACTTCATTCTAGAACCTATTTGATTCTATTTATATGGTTTCATTCCGAACTCTATTCTAACTATCTGATTTTGATCTGGATTCTATTATTTGTTTACCTAATTCTGAAATAATTTCTGATATGATTTTGATTATCTAATTATCCACAATTAAATTTTGGTATATCTCGTACATCTAGTATGTGACTTTGTTCCAGAACCTATTTGATTCTGTTTATATGGTTTCATTCTGGACTCTATTTTAACTATTTGATTTTAACTGGATTCTATTATTTGTTTATCTAATTCTAATATGATTTCTGTTATGATTTTGATTATCTAATTATATTTTGGATCACTTCTATTTAGTATACACCCTAATGGGACTATATTTGGATCTAATATACGATTTGAGTAAAAAGATTACCATTAGTTTTCGATATTGAATTATGATTCGAATTTGATGATTTGAATTCTGATGTCAACTTTTTGGATTTATATCTATTATCTATTTTCTGACATCTCATTTGTATCTATCATCAATTTTGAATTCTATTTATGGACTCACCCTTAGATTTATCAAATATATATATTTATTATATATATATGATACTTGTTGAGTTTCAAACTCATATTTTCTATTTCCTGTACCTTCAAATTAGTAAAGGATTGGATACATTGTAGGAATATAGACGCGATCTAATCGTTGTTCATTGGATTTGGGTAGTATTAACTTTGTTTCAGCTTGGGTTTGTGTCTGTCATGTTGTGAATATTGGAAAGGAGATAGGCCTATGGTTATGTATTAAAAGCAGTTGGGATATTCTGCTATGCATTGGACATATTTATGGTCGATTCATCATCTCTCTTATGATATTTGTGGAGCTGGTTATATATTTTATTATTCGAATGATTATCGAATGATGTCATATGATTAAAATTTTGATTCTATTTATTATTATTATGATGAATTTTATGGTCTATTTGATTATTCACACCTAAGTTTGAAATTTTATATTATTATTTTAGAATTTTAAATTGTATGATTAATTATTAATTAGACCTATTTTTGTCTGAGTTTGTGATAGAAGTAATATCAAAAAAGAGTCATAAGGGGAGGTATTTTGGATCATTTTGGATAAATAATTGATTAAATATTCTGTATGATAAATATTTTTTATGATGGATAATAGAAATTCAAGTTGTGCAGGTTTGGATTTGTATCAATTGGATGATTATTTGGTTATGATGGGTCGCACGAGTGATATAATAGATTGTATGATCTAGCAGTCGGATGAGGATTTATCTACTATGCGAAGGATGACCAATTGAAGGGAATTTTTAAGTGGGAGTTTTGGAAGTCTGTTTAATTGATTAAGAGTGAATCTGTCTCAGAGTTCTATGAAAAGTTCTATCTGATCAAAGTAGAGAATTGGTTTCAGAAGATGGAAAGAATATCTGAGGTTATTGGTTGCCTGAAAAAAAATGAAGTTAAATTTGCTAGATATAAGTTTGAGGGTGAGACAAATTGGTGGTAGGCTGCTCAGTGCTGCACTTTGGGAATGAAAAATAAGAAGATTTCTTGGGATATTTTTGTAGAGGCATTTCTAAATAAGTTTTTCCTTGTCTAACATTAAGAAAATTAAGGAAGATAAATTTGGTCAACTGAGACCAAGGAAATAAGATTGTGGTCCCTAAATTTGTGTGCAAATTGTCTATACCTCTCTGATTTTTGGAATGTGCTTTGATGGTATCTACTCCGGTGAGCAAATCTTTATTTGCTGATATTGTCAACCCTCGATATCTGATTTGGGTTTGTAAATCTAAATTGTTGGCAAATGTGATTTTTGTTTGATATGTTGGATTCTGATGTTATTTTGAGGATAATCTAGTTGTCATGCTGTTGTGCTTATGTGGGTTGTTTCAATAAGATTGTTCTGTATTTTGTGTTTTGTGTTGCGAATCTTTTGAGTTTTAAGGAAAAATTGGAAAAGGGGTAACAGGATTGATTTTGGCTTGACAAGCGAGTTATTTGATGAAGAATGTTTCTCGAGTTTATTTCACATATGCGACCACATTTGGATGTCATTCTGTGGCAATTAAGGATATTCTAATTGTATATGAATTCGATGATATTCTTTAGAGAATTTAGCTAGATTATCTTCTAATCGAAAAATTAAATTTGTTGTTGGGGTTGTGGCAAAATCTGCACCGATTTTGAAGACTCTACATGGAATAACTCGTTTGAATTAAAGGATTGAAGAAGTAATTATAGGAATTATTTGGGAAAGGTTTTAGTGAGCTGAGTGTTTTACCACAGGGTACTTCAATGTTTTTTGGTAAAGAAAGATAGATTGATGAAATTATGTGTGGACTATTGGAAATCGAATAAGATTATGATTAAGAATAATTATTTCCCCGAAGATAAGACGATTTCTGACGGAACGGATTTTTTTTTTTTATTCCGTCATTCATAACGCAATTAAAAACCCAACTAAACCAATTGGGTGCAATATAGGATCACAGATGCCATCTAGGATTCATATACTTTTAACCATAATAAGTATAGCGGAAGTTATTCTAACACTTACGGAAGCATTCATATTCATTCCAAGATATTTATTCCCAAGTACATAGCCAAAATATTTAACCATACAAGTCCATCAAGTCATTACAATAATATTTCTCCAAAATAAGCTTTCGATGCCTTTAATCCTTCAGACAAGCTTTAATCACTCAAACTCGTCAGGCACAAGCTCTAAAGCTTCATCTGTGGGAAAAAAAATATAAAACAGTGAGCCGAAGCCCAGCAAGGTACATGCACATGCGTAGTAAAACGATGATGTAGAACGGTCATGTAACTATGCATGAATAGAACGGTTATCAGAATATATTCTAGCAAATAGAGAAATCATGCTTTGACCATATTATACTTCGGAATCAGAAATCAATAGTCAGAAATCGGTGATCAGTAATCATTATAATCCAGGAAGCGGAATCGAAACTCCTCTTTTATTCAAAGTGATCTTTGATGTTTAAATGAATCACAATAATAACGGGCTCGAACGGTACATAACAAAAGCGAATCATGGGTGAACGGTATCTCAACGATTAAGATTGAATCGAAGCGAGCGGTATCTGAACAGATAACAGAATAGTAGAATGCACTAGAATTAGAAGCAAAGTTCTATGATGAGGGGCGAATAATCGAGGATAAATTGTGTTCACTCCGCATAATCTAAGGCCAGTAACAGAAGTATCCCATCTTAAGGGATCAGAGCAGGATACCTCCCGAAGGTAGGCCGGTAACAGAAGTATCCCATCTCGAGGGATCGAAATGTGGTCCCTCCCAAGGCAAGGCTGGGTAATGTAATCCCTCCTGTCCGTAACGCCCCGAGGGCATGGCGGACCACAAATAACTCCATGGACAGAGTTATCCTCGATTACCACCGAAAAGTCCTAAGGCATGCCGGAGAACCTATCTGGACTGTAGTGAGTCCAAGGTCCAAAATAACAGAAATAGAAATACTTCCTTCTTAAAAGCCATTTTCAGTAAAGCCGGAGTTCATTTTCAGTTCGGAGTCGGAATTCACTTTCAATACAAGTCGGAGTTCTCTTTTAACAAAGCCGGAGTGTATTTCCTCAAAAACTGGAGTGCTTGAAAAGCCGGAGTGCTTAAAGGCCAGAGTGTTCAAAACTCAAAGGACAGAGTGCATTTCATAAAAAGGGACGGAGTGCTTTTCACAACTGGACGGAGTGCTTTTTACTAACAGGACGGAGTGCTTTTTACTAACAGGACGGAGTGCTTTTTACTCAAAGGACGGAGGGCTTTTCCTTTAAAACCGAGGTGCAAATTCCTTCTTAAAAATCGGAGTGACTTCCTTTAAAATCGGAGTGCAAATCCCTTCTTAAAAACCGGAGTGGCATTCCTGTAAAATCGGAGTTCGTTTTCTTCTTAAAGCCGGAGTTCTGGAGTGCATAAACTTAAAAGCCGAAGTGTTCTTCACTCAAAGGACGGAGTGCTTTTCATAAAAAGGGATGGAGTGCTTTTCACAACTGGACGGAGTGCTTTTTACTAACAGGACGGAGTACTTTTTACTGAAAGCCAGAGTACTTTTAAAACCCAAAGTTTGTTTTACTCAAGAGACGGAGTTCATTTCCCTTTAAAGTCAGAGTTCATTTCATATTAAGGTCGGGGCTCATTTTACATATGGGGAGCCGAGTTTAATTTTCATGTGGCCAAGTTCATTTTACAATGTAGAAGGTCGATATTCAATGCAGAAAGCATGAACTTTAAAACAGAGTATACGTGCAGAAAAGCATGAACTTCAAAACAGAGTATACTTACAATATACTTAAAACATAAACTTAAAAAGCAGCTTGCAATATTCTTAAAGTATGAACTTAAAAACAGCATCCGAGGTACACTTGCCTGACTGCCTCCTCTCGCCGACTCAAAGTTCCCCCCTCCTTCGCTCCTTATTTTTCCTTCTGTTTGCCTTCGCATCAACCAGCGCCGGGTTCACTCTCTTCCATCTTCTTGCATCAACCAGCGCCGGTTTATATAGAGGAGGAGTTTGGTGGGGTAAGTGGGGTAAGTAATTTACTCTCATACTTGTTTGCAGACGGTAGGTAGGAGTAACTAAATTAGTTTACCTACTCCTTTTTGGTTGCCGCCTAGTTGAATTCTAACTAAATCCTAAAGTTTACTTTTTCCTTTAGTTGTATTAATTTATTTCGGCGAACTGCTCCTTATTTACTGCCAATGCTGCCGGTCAACTCTTCAATTCCGATCAACATCTTCAAATCCGGTCAACTCTTTCAATCAGATAAATATCTTCGAATCCGGTCAACTCTTCAATTCCGGTCAACATCTTCTTATTATTCACTCCGTCCATCACCTTTTCATAAACTTCGGATTTCTTCTCCACAATTCTACTCCGACCTTACCAACACACAAAACCACTCCAGACTTCAAGGCCACTTCGGCCTCTCTTCACACAATTCACTCAGGTCTTCAAATTCGGTCAACTTTTAATTCCGGTCAAATTTTACTTCAGCCTCTTGCACTTCCAAAACTGGCCAGTCATTTCACATGGCCAGAGTTGATTTAACAAGGGTGGTGCCGGACTTATTTTGTACTAAGAAAAGGCCAAACTTGATTGAGGCTTAAGGCGGCCGGTTTAGATTTCGTATTTCGATCAACACTTTGAGCCATTTGATTTTGGGATCTCACACGATTTTTTTGACGAGTGATTATTTGGAATTGGTAAATGATTTGTTTGATCATCTATAAGGAGCTCGGATGTTTTCGAAGATTGATCTACGTTTAGCATATTATCAATTGAGGATCAAGTGGGAGGAAGTTTCTAAAATGGCTTTCAAGATAAGGTACGGCCGTTATGAATTTTAGTGATGCCTTTTGGATTGTCGAATATGCTAGCATCTTTTATAAATTTGATAAATTATGTTTTCTAGCCATACTTGAATCTATTTATGGTGGTTTCCTCGATAATATTCTAATTTGTTTGAGAAATTTTGAGAAGTATAAGGCCCATTGAGGATGGCACTATAGATTTGAGAAAAGGGCAATGATTTGCTAAATTATGGTTGGAGAAAGTATCATTTTGAGCCATATTATTCATATATGCAACATGTCTGTGGATCCATAGTAAGTTGAAGAGTGGCATATTGGGAGAGATCGTCTAATGTCTCGAAGCATGGAGTTTCTGGGGTCTAGTTGGATTCAATAGATGATTTGTTTATAATTTTTCGGGATCGCTGTACATTTAACTATATTGACGCAAAAGCAGATAGTTTTTATTTGGGATGGAGATCATGAGAAAAGGTTATAGGAGTTGAAGAATAAATTGACAATGACACAGATCTTATCAATCCCTGATGGATTAGGGGGATTTGTAATATACTGTGACGCTTCTAAGTGAAGTTTCGAAGGTGTGTTGATGCAACATGGCCGAATGGTTGCATATAGGTCAACACAATTGAAGTTCCATGAATAGAATTACTCTACTATAGTTTAGAGTTAACAATTGAGATCTTGGCTTTGAAAATTTAGAGATAATATATATTTGTAGGGAAGTTTGTGGATTATTCTGATCAGAAAGGTGTGAGGTAATCGTTTTTGTCAAAGGAATTGGATATGTGGCGTTATAGGTGGATGAAATTGCTTAAAAGTTCCAATGGTGAGATTTAATGTCAGCCCAGGAAGGCGAGTATGGCTGCTGATACTTTGGGTCAAAAGTTTCCAAGTTTGATGGCGCATATGATGATTAAGGACTACAAGATACTAGATGAAATAAAAGCTGCACTATTCGGTTGTTTTCCCAATGATCGAGGATGACGTTGTCGTGTCTTCAAATGCAGCCTGAGAATTTGGAGAAGATGGATTTGGGTAATGAGTCATATTTGATAAGCAACCTATACTTAATGGAAGTTGCTAGAGCTTTGGGAATCAAGTCGTAAGGGGATTTTAATATGCGAGTAGATAAGATTCTTTATTTTTGGGAAAGGGATTTGTATTCGAATATTAAGAAGTTGAAGGAGAAAATTTTTGAATGACACCCGTAGATTGAGCTATATAATTCATTTTAGAGTAAATAACATGTATCAAGATATGAAAGAGAATTATTGGTCGTGGAATATAAGGTGTGAGATTATAGTTTTTGGGGCAAGGTGCACTGTGCTTCCGTAAGTGAAAGCCGAGTATGAAAAGCCTCTAGGACTTTTGCGCCCTTTGTCGATTCCCTATTGAAAATGGGAACATATTCTAATAGATTTTGTTTTGGGATTATCTAAGACAGCGAGAAATTTAGATACCATTTGTGTGTTTATGGATAAGTTGACAAAATCGCCCATTTTTATCAATCAAGATGTCATTTTCAAGGGATAGATTGACCCATCTATATAATGGAAGCGTGAGGTTGCTTGGTATTTAGGCTTCAATGGCCTTTGATCTTTTAATTGTGGTTGGTATCAAAAATTTTTGGAAAGTTTGTATAAGGAATTGGGTACCAAGTTGAAATTTAATATGACATTAATTGGCAGACAGATGGTTGATCAGAGTGGTGCAACAGAAGCGTTTGAGCCTATAATCTAATTTGAGGTTTGGAGTAGGAAATTCAATTTGAGATTTGATGTGGGTAATTATACATTTCTGAAGGTATCTCCGAGGAAAGAAATTTTGAAGTGGAAGTGAAAAGGATAAATTGAAGTCGTGGTTCATTGGGCCATTCAAGATTTCCAATTGATCGGAGAGGTGGCCTATAAATTGGCTTTACTTCCAAGTTTGGCAAATTGTAATGGTATGTTCTATATATTTATTATAAGAAAATATGTGAATAATCTTTCGCATGTGATCGGGTTTGAGTTGTTTCTGATTGATGAGAATTTGTTTTATGTTGAAGTTTCGATTCAGATTTTAGAATAAAAGGGATCAAGTATTGAGGAATAAGACAATCCCATTGGTTTTAATGCTTTTGAGAAATCTTCCGGTTAAGGAAGCAATATGGGAGCACGAGGATGAGTTCGGGAGAATATCCTTGAATGCTTGAGGAAGGAGGTGCGATAAGTTCGAGAATGAAATTTTTATGAGGATGGAAGAATTATAATACCCAACTCTCATGTGAATTATTTTGATGATATTTGTCATTTTGGATATATTGAATACCCTAAAATTAATTATATCATGTGAAAATTTGAAAAATATTCAGATCAACAGAGTGGTGCCTGAAGCGAGCTTGAGAGGCTCCTGAGTACCGATTCTAGTGGGCTTGCGGTTGAGGCCATTCTCGAGCACCAAAAACCGAGACTTCGTGTTTGAGGGACACCAAAGTTAACGATTGAGTGTCGTTTTGTATATTTAATGGGCGTTGTGCACTATGTTCGTCATTTGGCACGCAACAGAGTAGAGGAAGGAGAGAGAGAGAAGAGAAGGAAAAGAAGAGAGGAAGAAGAAATCGGGAAGATCGAAGCATCTTTTTATTAGATCTTCTTAGTATAAGGTCAAGTCAAATATTTACAAGCCCTATTTTTGGTCTGTTTTAAGCATCGATGTATTTTGGTTGTATTTCAAATGTTTAAGGTTCATGCATGCATGTTTTATCTAGTTTGTCTATTTTCTCTTTATGCATACATGAGTTTTATCCATTATTTTGAAACTTTTTACTAGATTTATGAATATTAAAGGATTTTATTATTTTTTAAAAAAATAGATAAATATTTAATATTATATATTTTTATATTAATATATTTATATAAAAAGGAGTATAAAACTTGTATAGGCCGTACGTTTGTATGTGCATGCTATCTAAGGACTATGGTCACTACCTACGTTATTTGTTGTCTGACTAGCTCTCGACACGAGGATATTGTTATTTGAAATCCATTATTCATAGGAAGAAAAAAACTTTGTTTGTAGTTGACTTGCCTTGTCTGTCTGTAATTTAAATAGAATTTAATATATTCGAATGTCTTAATATATCTAATAAATTTAAAAGTTACACCTAAATTTATAGGTGAAAAAATATAGTGAGCAAGTTCCTTATCTCTGAAAAACTGAGTACATAGATGGCCCTACTTATAGATTTAACTAGTAAATGACTCTGATTCAAGATTACTGAGAATATGTGTAACCATTCCTTAAATTAGTTTTTAAAATATTTGACACTCTGATTTTGGGCATGCTTTATATTTCTGTATGAATTTGTATTCAAATGCTAATTTTTAGATTCCCAAATTTGCCTGCAGTTCCATTTTAGTACGTCTCATACATCTAATATGTAATTTTATTTCGGAACCTATTTGATTCTATTTATATGATTTCGTTCTGAGTTTTAATTCTGACTATCTATTTTTGATCTAAATTCTATTATCTGTTTATCTAATTCTGATACGATTTCTGATAGGATTCTGATTATCTGATTATATTCCAAATCACTTCTGTTTAGTATACGTTCCGATGGGATTATATTTTGATCTGATATATAATTTGAGTATGATACTACAATCAACTTTTTAATATTGGATTATGATTTGGATTTAATAATTTAACTTCTGATATCAACTTTTTAGATTTATATCTATTATCTATTTTCTAACATCGGATTTGTATCAGTCATTCATTTTAAATTCTGTTTATGAACCATCCCTCTAATTTATCAGACACATATGTTTATTATATATAAAAGATACTTGCTAAATTTTAAACTCATATTTTCTGTTTCTTATTCCTTCAAATTAATAGAGGGCCTGGATACATTACAAAAGTATAGATGTGATCTGATTGGTATTTGTCTAATTTGATGAGTATAAGCTTTGTTTCAACTTTGGTTTGTATCTATGTATTTTGAATATTAGAATCGGTCGGAGATAGGCCCATGGTTATGTATTGAAAGCAGTTGAGATATTATGCTATGTGTTGGACATGTTTAAGGTTGATTCATCACCTCTCTTACAATATTTATAGAGCAAGTTATATATTTTATTATCCAGACGATTATCCGATAATGTCCTGTAATTAAAATTTGGATTCTATTTATTATTATTATTAGATGATGAATTTTATAGTCTGTTTGGTTAGTCACGCCTGAATTTGATACTTTGTATTATTATATTAAAATTTTAAATTTTATGAATAATAATTAATTAAATCTACTTTGATCTATATTTGTGGCATGCCTGAGAACCACTTGTGTACCATTTGTCAAGTAAGTCCACACCTAAGGGATGCGTGTGCATTTATTTTGTTATGAATTATTCTGATATAATTTTTGAGTATTTATTGCAATCCTTCTGAGTTTTTAAATGTTGATGCTATGAGAAAAAAATAGAATAAGATATAAAAGATAGAAAAAAAAAAATTTTCATCTGTTTGGGTTTTGAATTTACCAACCTAGAATACATTGTTCATATTATTACGAAAAATATTTTATCGGTTATTTTTTTACTTTTATTTTGTATTCTATATTACTTAGTTTTATCATTATAAAGTATTGTGTCCTTATATTTGTTAAAATTTTTACAATCAGAACTCACCGTATAGTAGATATATTTTGGACTTATAATTTTATGGTTTTTCTTCTAATTTTATAGAGTTTACTACGTAAAATTTTGTACCTCATTATTTGTAATCATATCATTTCCTATGGGTTCAAACAAAGGGTTCAAAAATGATCTCCAAAAAGGTTAATTATCGGCATTGTGAGCAAAACTTTGACATTCTGAACCCAATAATTTTAGTGTGCTGGCCAATATTTTATTATAGTATCAAAATTAATCTCATTAGTAAAGTAAAGGCAATAGCAATTTGATCAGAAATATAAAAGGGTGTCAGGAAGCAATAGAAAAAGAGACCCACTAGAGACACATTATCACGGGTTGCCAGCTTAAGTTGATTCGATCATGGCAGCGGTAGTAGCATATCTGGCTAGCTAGCATGTGGGATGCATAACTGGCTACAAATGTCTGTCGTAAGTTGAAACGTTTAATCCCTTTTAGATTCAACTGAATTCAATTGCAGCCACTTCTATTAATCGAAGCTCCAGCACGTTGACAGATAACAGGTATCTTCTAAATATCTATTGCTACTAATTAATTATAGCTAAATGAGGGAATCATTACACATTTCTTGTCTGCGATTATTTCTTCTATATATCACCCCTCACTGCCCTCTATTCCATTTATGAAATTCCCAGATATGCATCATTTATGGGATGATTCATATGCTGAATGTATAATTTCCTTGATGATTTCTTCCTAATGTTATTTATATAGGAATTATATATTTATACATATTTCAGAAGAAAATAGCTAGCTAGCTAGCCTCTCATATCGGGGAAAGCTAGCTCTGTACCTGAGATTGGAGATGTGCGGGAAAAGCGAGTCAAGGAACTGATATAAAGCTGAGGAGCCCTTAACTTTCCAACTGTATATGTACAGGGAAGTGAAGGGAAGGGAGTTTGCTTTTCGCATGAAAATTCGCGAAAGACGATATGCGGACTCTCCATCTGTCAACGTAGTCAGGGAATCAGATTCCAACACCACCAACCTTTGTCCGTCACAAATATTCTATATTTTTACCTGTATACTTTTTATGATCATACAAACCTAATAGTAACTAATACGCCCATATGTATATATATATTGGATTTTTAAGTTATTTTTTTATAAGTTTTATATCAACTTGCATGTTATCCAGTGACATGCTTGGGATGAAACGCCAAGCAATGATCGCCCAAGTATTAGGGCTCGCCGGAGGTTCATGCGATATTCGTGTGGGGTTAGTCGACTATTTGACAAAATTCACTGGAAGATCGCAAGATGTTCATATGAGGTTAGTCGAGTGTCGGTCGAGTGTCAGTTGAGTGATGAAATTCACTGGAAGGTCGCACAAAATTCATACGAGGGCCAACCAAGTGAAAGTTTCCCAACATATGTGAAATGACCATTTCGATCCAAATTGTACAATAAATGATTCGACCATCACAATAAATTAACAAAAATAGTACAAAATTAAATATTCAATACACGTAAAGAATATTTATGTCTACATGATACGAATGATATGAGCAACAAAAATAAAGCAACAACAATAATCAAAAGACAAGCTTTTTGGTGACGAAGGAAAAACTCGTTGCTTACGGTAATCAAGAAAAACCCTTCTTGGCTTTAACGGCCAGGAGAGAAATGTACTATGAAAATCAACTGACAGGTCGGGTGGTAACGACGCGCTAACTTAGCTGACTTACTCACATCTTATGATCCCTATCAAGGAACTCCTTTGATTTGCCCACAGTAACAGAATCGGACGCCTTTCAATTTTCACGTCAATCTTCCTTCTCGAGCCACTTGAATTGCCGAACTCACTGAATCCCAGTGTTTACGCCACCGACATAGTTACGAAGGTTACACAACAAAAAGAGATGTAAATAGGAGCGTTGGTATCAAGTTTTCTCAATAATGTAGTATAAGAAAGATGACCTCGTAAGAGAGAAAAGCTCCTCAAAATTTTGCTATTCAAGTTAGGGTTTCAAAAAATATAAGACATATATATATATAGCCAAAAATGATTTCAAAAATAATGAGCTGTTAGATACACGAGCCCTGCACTGCTTGAGTGCTCTGCGGGTGCTGGCTAGGGTAGGGGGAAAAGACCCCGTGTCACTCGAGCACCCGACTCACAAAAAGGCGCTCAATCCCTATTTGGGTGCTCTATGAGCGCCCGATGCGCAAAACGGAGCTCAAGCCCGATTTGGGCACTCATTGAGCGCCCAACACGGGAGGTGCGCCTAGCCTCCTCCTCGGGCCCGAGACGGTGAGAAAAATATGATGCGGGATGGTGAGAAACGCCAGGAACACTAGAATTGGACGATGATGATCTTTAGGCATGAAACGGATGAAAATCTTCCAGGCCGATATGTTATCGCAGTGTCCAAAAGCGCCGGCAAGAGACCAAGTAAACAACCCGACACAGTCACGGAATATGCTAACTAAAAATATACCTAACAGTCTCCCCATTTGGCAATTCTGTGACAAAATCCAAACAAAAATTATAAAGAAAATACAAGAGAATCACGGGATCAGACACCGCCGAGATAGAACCCGTATACATGAAAATCTACTCCTAGTAAAAGAAACACGTAAACATAATAAAATACAATATGCCTTGAGACAATTGACACGGTACAATGAATTATAAAAATCCAAACTTCGAAAGCGGCTGCCTACTGTACACTAGGGAAGAACAGCTATTCATGGACAAACACGGTTAGTACATAAATAGCAAAAATACAATAGTAGAAGATAAATACTCAAAAACATAAAATGAAAACTCCCCCTAACAGAAATAATACCGTCTCCCCCTATCAAGAATAACCTCTCCCTATCTCCCCCTCAAACCACATAGTGAGACACTTTTAATTAGTGGAGGTCCACTCCCCCTTTTTGTCAAGGATGTTCAAAGGGTAATGGAGCTCACTCTTCTTGATCCACAATTTCTTACCACATTTTATGGCTTTACTTAAATTCATCACTTGATCATTTAGATGTTGGATGTCGTAAATGAGATGCTCTATCTTAGAGTTTTGTCAAGACTTATTTTATCGTAATGATACGGGACAGTAGGGACGAATATGGCTAATAATTCCACATCCATGGCACGTTGGAACAAATTTGGCATAGCCATTAGAAGGGTATATTTGCTTCCATGTGGAATTAAGACGAAATTTTTTCATACTCGTTAAGTTTTGATGGTTTTGTATATTAGCACTCTTCTTTGGAGAACCATTTAACGATTGGTCAACACGGACAGGACAATGGACTTTTTGTCTAGGGAGGGACGTGGGTTGGACAAATATAATTTTAGAATTATCAGTGGATTTCAGAATATTTTAGAATAACCCAACCCGATTTTATTTCCTCTTATTTTTTTCAAACTAAGTATATGATCCAATTTTTTGGAGCTATTTGAAAATTGTTTCAAGTCATGCTAAGTAGCCACTAGATCAGTATCAAGAGTTGTGATTTTTTCAGTAAAAGAACTTTTCAGGTTCTCAATTTCTTGAATTTTTGTGCCTAACTCGGATTTTAGAACTAATTTTTCTTTTTCTATTTTAGTCAGTTTGTGCTTGAGTGACACATTTGTTTTCTTAATTTGAATACATTCTTTAATTAATTTGTCATAAGTATCCTGAAGGTCATACAGATCAGATTCTGACTCGTTTTTAGAGTCATTGGATAGTTTAAGATTTGCTTCTAAGCGATCATCATTTTCACACAGTGAAATCATAAAGGCTATGTACTTGACAGACCATCCTCAAAGCATTTTTCAGCCTCTTCTTCTTCGTCATCACTTAATATCAAATTATTTTTATAGGCTTAACCTTATTGGCGTTTAAGGTTTGGGCATTCGGCACGATAATGACCAAAACGTTTACACTCATGGCATTGAACACTTTGGGTAGTTTTAGATTTAGATTCTTTAAATTCACGTCAATCTTTCTTATCAGATTTGAGAGTTCGTTTTAAATCCCCACTTGGTAAGTTAGATGAAGATTTATTTGTCTTCAAAAATTTTTTAAAGTTTCTAACAAATGTAGTAAAATCTTTATTGCTATTCGACTCCTCATCGGATTCACGATCTCTCTCTTCCTTGATAGATTTAACGGAAATTGATTTTTACTTCCTTAACTGTGGAAGTGTGTGCTCATAAGTTTAGAGGGATTCAATAAGTTCTTCGATCCTCATTTTATCAAGGTCTTTGCTTTCTTTGATAGTAATGACCTTAGGTCTAAATCGTTAGGGAAGTGATCAAAGAACTTTTCTAACAATTTTATTTTCTAGAATACATTCTCCTAAATTAAATGTAGAATTCACAATATCATTTAATTGCGCATAGAACTCATCGACCATTTCATCATCTTTCATATGAATTTTTTCAAATCTGATTGTTAGCATTTATAATTTTAAATTTTTTACAAGTTTAGTTCCTTCATGAGTTATTTTAAGTATTTTTCACGCGTCTTGTGAAATCTCACCATAGAAATGCGTTTGAACTCTTCGAAAATACGGCCATAAAAATAACATGTAATCCCTTACTATTCCAATTGCACGCATCAAGTTGTTCTTTTGACCACAAAAATAAAATGTTTAGTTCATCACCACTATTGGATGGAATCCACCTAATTTGGGTGCTAGCCCACACGCGCTCAACCATAAATTTGAGAAAGACTCTCATCTGAACCTTCCAATAGGCATAGTTGCTCCCATCAAAGAAGGAACGTACGGACAGCGATCCACTCATATACATCTAGATCGGGGGTCACAAATCGGAGTAAGTCTCTAATACCAATTGAAATGACCGTTTTGGTCCAAATTGTACAACAAATGATTCGACCCCACAATAAATTAGTAAAAGTAATATAAAATTAAATATTCAATACACTTAAAAAATATTTGTGTTTAGATGATACGAGCGATGCAAATAAAAAAAACAAAGCAACAATAATAATAAAAAGACAAGCTTTTTGGTGACGAAGAAAAATCTCGATACTTACGATAATTGAGAAAAACCCTCTAGGCTTTAATGGCCAAGAAAGAAATGCACTATAAAAATCAACTTATAGATCGGGTGGTAACAATGTACTAATTTAGTCGACTTACTCCCGTCTTGTGATCCCTACCAAAGAGCTCCTTGGATTTGACCACGGCAACGGAATTAGATGCCTTCCGATATTGACGTTAATTTTTCCTCTCGAGCCACTTGAATTGCCGAACTCACTGGATCCCAGTGTTCATACCACTAACATAGTCACGAATGTTACACAATAAAAAGAGATATAAATAGGAGACCATAATGAGAAGAGAAAACTTTGTCAATGGAGCACGAGTATTGGTATCATGGTTTCTCAACAATTGAGTATAAGAAAGATGACTTTACAAGAGAGAAAAGCTCCTCAAAATTCTGCTAGCCAAGTTAGGGTTTCAAAAAATATAAGACATATATATATATATATATATAGCCAAAAATAATTTTAAAAATAAGGAGCCGTTAGATACAAAGGCCCCGCGCCGCTCGAGCGCTGGTCGAGCACTCGGAGGACGCTGGCTAGGGCACGGAGCAAAGACCCCGCGCAGCTCGAGCGCCCAACTCACAAAAAGGCGCTCAAGCCCTATTCGGGTGCTCATCGAGTGCCCAGTATGCAAAACCGAGCTCAAGCCCGATTCAGGCGCTCGACGAGCGCCCGGCATGGGAGGTGAGCCTAGCTTGCACCTCGGGCCTGGGACGGTGAGAAAAACATGATGTTGGACGGTGAGAAACATCGGAAACACTGGAATTTGATGATGACGATCTTCAGGTGTGAAACAGATGAAAATCTTCCAGGCCGATATGTTGTCATAGTGTCCGAAAGAGCCGATAAGAAACCAAGTAAACATTTCAACACGGTCACGGAATATGCCAACTAAAAATATGCCTAATAATATGAGAAATATATGTGCATGATAGATGTAACATCGACGGTCATGTGCCAATTTTAGTAGGAACAATGCCTAGAGGGTACACATGCGTGGATTGCTATGAATGGTCTACCCGATGCACGTGAGGATCACATGTGTGCCAATACTACTATAAAAGCTCCTACGTGCTGTTAGGGTTAACACATATGAAATTTTTAAGTCTTTTGAGTACCAATATAGAGAGATAAAAAAGTGAAAGGAGAAAAAGAAATAAGAGAAATATTTACTTATTCATTTGGAATTCAATTGTGTTCCTTTTTTTGCTGATCTTGGATAAGTTATTCTTAATGTCAAAAAGAACATTTTACTACGTATTTTCTTCTCATTCATGCTTAGATTTCTATTATTTGGGTGTATTATTACAAGGTAATTTATCATTGTATTATTGGAATTTTATAATAGATATTCTCCAATATTTTTTAAACTTATAATGCCTTAGTTTTTTCTTTTATTTCTAAAGGGCTTTTTCACCTAAATTATTATACATCATTATTTGTATTTATGATCTTATATTATGTATTATCGTATCATTTTCTCACGGGTTCAAATAATTGGTTCAAAAATAATTTATATAGAGATTAGTTTTTGACTTTGTGAGTAAAGTTTCAACGTTAGAAACTCAAAAGTGGTATCAAATACAGATTATAATGTTAAATTGTTTGGACTAGTTGAGGGTGGTAACAAAATAATTTATTTAAATGGCACAAATTATGACATATGAAGGACTGAGATATAGTATCTATTGTTTGTCAAAATAATGAATTTTTGATATTTCTTACCTAAATGTTTAAATCAAAATCTGATAAACGGTGGGTTTTTGAATATGAATAAATTCATGGGTACATTTAATAATTTCTTGACGATAATATTTATAATTACACTCAAAATGAAAAACATGCAAGAATACTGTTGGAAAAACTCAAAGTGCTTTATGCTTAGAAGACCAATAATAATAAGCTTTATCACTCAATAAAATTAATAAAAGTGATGAATAAGGAACGTAGTTCTATAACTGATTATCTAAATGAGTTCCAAAGTTGCATTGTCCAATTGAGTGGTATTTATATTAAATTTGCCAATAAGTTACTTAACTTGTGGTTGTTGATAATACAACAAATTCATAAGAGGTTATTCAAATCTCCACTTCCAATAATGTAATAACATTAAAGGTAAACCAAGGTGCGTTCCTCAATAAAGAAATAAGAAAGAGATTGGTCTAGGAAGAGCTAAGGGGAGAGGTCCTAAATTTCATGAGAAAGATTAGAGTAAGTTGCAATCGATGTATCAAAACCTTAAATATCACCATTGCAGAAAAAAAATCCACATCAAGAAACACAGTTATGAGTGGAAGCAACAAAATGAAAATGGCAGTGAAAAACAACCAAGAAGTTCGAGCCAATGATAAAACCTCAATTGTTACCAAATCTGAACTTTTTATTATATGTGAAGATGTAATCAACATTGTTGATCATAAGACAAGCTGAGTAATCAATAGCGGTACATCACTCCATGTGACATTTAAAAATGTACTTTTCACACCTTATATTTTCTATGATTTCAAATAGTTAAAGATAGGCAATGATGGGTTATCTCATATCACGGGCTGTGGTGACGTATGTTTGACCACCGGCAACGGCATAAAGTGAGTGTTGAGAGATACATGACATGTCTTTCATATTCAATTGAATTTTATTTCAACTAACAAGTTTAATAACGAAAGGTTTTACAATACATTTTTGTAACCACATGTGGAATCTCACTATAGGCTCTCTAGTGGTGGCCTGTGGGAAGAAACTTTCCAACTTATACATATTACAAGCCTTTGACTTAGTTGGAGGCATACATGTGGTTAAGAATGATGAATCTTCCAATCTATTGTACAAGTGTCGAAGCTATATAAGTAAGACGGGGCTTAATTGCGTGAAAAAGAAAAATCTTCTTTTGGATGTAAAAGTAGCAAAGCTGAAGACATATCCTCACTATGCGGCCGAAAAATAATGAAGAGTTCCATTTCATAGAAACTTATCTACAAAGAAGACAAATCTCCTTGAATTAGTACATACCGACACACATAGCTCTCTTAAATTAAGAACACTTAGTAGAGTACTTTACTTTATAATGTTTATTGATGATTGTTGTAAAAAATTATGTGTGTCCCTTAAAAATGAAGGATTAATCCCATGATGTTTTCGTGTAATTTTATATATTGGTTGAAAAGTAAAAGGGAAAGAAATTAAAGTGCATCTAAAGAGTCAATGAAAAGGGGTATATTTGAGAGCATTCGATGCATACTATCGGTCACTTGAAATATGATATCAAAAGATTCCACTTAAGATATCACAACTCAATGGTATGACCAAAAGAATAAATCAATCATTAATTGAAAGAGTCCATTACATTTT
Organism: Nepenthes gracilis; assembly: GCA_033239525.1. Taxonomy (NCBI): domain Eukaryota; kingdom Viridiplantae; phylum Streptophyta; class Magnoliopsida; order Caryophyllales; family Nepenthaceae; genus Nepenthes; species Nepenthes gracilis. Next base: position 9,828,588 of record BSYO01000007.1, on the reverse strand, counting down.
TTCAGAGGTGAAGCTCCCTAATGTGTTTTGAGGAAAACCTTAAATATAGTGGCTCTAAAATAAACCTCTCACATTATGGTCTACTAAATGGTGATGTACCAGATAAGTTGTGGTTCAAAAAGAAGGCCTTTTATGATCACATGTGCATACTTAGATGCAAGTCCTTGTTCATGTTTCAAGGGACAAGAAGTTTAAGTTTAAAACAAAGATGAAGCAATACATCTTTCTCGATTATGAAAACAACAAATTTGACTATCAGTTCTATAATTTAATAGAGAAGAAACTTATAAGGTCTAGAGATATGGTATACATTAAAGATGAGACAATTGATAATATCAGTAAAGCGGGAAGGTGATATCCAAAAACGACAACAACCAGCTTTATGATATGGATACTATGCCATTGACACCGATGCCAATTCAAGTTGAAGATGATACTCGGGGGTGATCATGCAAGCAATGGAGATCATAAGATTTTCACCTTTGATAATGTGGATAATACTAATGTGGATATTGATACTTATGATGATATTCATCATGAAATTTCTGAACCTGCATTGACCTTCCCACTCTAACAATCCACGAGAGATCAATGTCCATCCTTATGCTTATCAACTAATGAGTATGTATTGCTTATTAATGATAGAGAGCCCGAATATTTTGACAAAACTATGGAGGATGAATACACGATGAGATGAAATATTTGTATAAAAATCGTGCATTTGAGCTAACCAAATTACTTAATAGCATACAAGTATTAAAAAAACAAATGCATTTTTTATATGAAGTCCAATGAGAACAACAAGCAATCAATGTACAGGATGAGATTGATTATGAAGGAATTTAGCCAATGAAAAGGGTATTGATTTTAAGGAGGAATTGAGCCTCTACTCAAGTTGTTTTTGAATTAGTTACAACCTCGATCTAAAGATTAAAGAACTAGATATGAAGATGGTTTTTTTCTATGGTGAACTTAAGGAGAAAATTTATATGGATTAATTAGAGGAGTTTTGAGTTAAGAGAAGGGAGCAATTAGTATACCACTTAGAGAAGAGCCTTTATGAGCTAAAGAAAGCCCTAGGCAATAATACAATAAGTTTGAGTCATCTAGAAAATTATTTCAAACTATCATGTTTTTGTTTGAAGGTTCTCAGAAGAGAATTTTGTTATCCTTTTATTCTATGTGGACAACATGGTCATTGTGGGCGCTGAATGCCTCCTAAATTGGTGAATTGAAGAAATAGTTTAGAAAGTCTTTTGTTATAAACGAGTTAGAATAGGTAAAGTAAATTATTAGCATAAGAAACTTTTGCGATTGGAATGTAAAGAGGCTGTGAATGTCCCAAGAGAATTATATTGAAAGGTATGTTAGCATTTCAATATAGATAAGTCCAAATAGATGAGTACTTTGCTTGCCATTCATTTCAAATTGAGTATTTGGCAAAGTCCTACAGATGATAAGAAGGTTAGCATGAGATATGTTTTTTATTTTTTAGCCTTTAAAAGTTTGATATATACGATAGTATGCAAAAGGATGGGCATAGTTCATGCAGTTGGAACTATCAATTGATTCTTTTCTAATCCTGAAAAAGAACATTAATTCACATTAAAATGGATATTAAGGTATATTTAGAGTACTTCTAAGATATGTTTGTACTTTGGCAAATGTAAGTCACCCTTGATTAGGTACTTTAACGCTAACATGGTGGGCAACATTGACATTCAAAAGTCTACCTTGAATTATTTGGTTATATTTATGGAAGGAGCTGTGTCTTGACAATTATGGTTACAAAAATATGTTACACTCTCTAACATTGAAATTGAATATATTGTGGTGATGAAAGTAAGGAAATATTATAGATGAAAGAGTTCATTTGAGAATTTGGCTTCAAGTAAGAGTGGTATGTGATACTTTATGATAATACAAAAAGTGTTCACCTTTATAAAAACTCATCATTTCATTCAAAAATGTAGTACATCAACATTCAATATAAATTAGTGAATAATGCAATTGACTCAGAGTTATTAACACTCGATAAAGTCAAGATCAAAGATAATGGGTCAGACATGATGATAAAAATAATAGCAAAAGGAAAAGTTTGAAGTATGCTGAATAATTATTGAGATGGTGATAGCTCCCATAAGATTGTGAGGAAAATTTTGTTAGATTTTTGAGTTACTCTCTTATCAGTTCTATATATATTGACATGTCATTCAGTGGCATAATCAAGAGAAGATATCAAGTAACAGTTAGCTAGGCATCAGAATTTACTAGAGGTTCGCATAATGTTCAAGTGAAACCAGCTAAGTGTTAACCAAATGATGAAATTCATTGAAAATTTGCATGATATTCATATGAGGTTGGTCAAATGTCAGTCAATGAACAAAATTTAATAGAGAATCACATAATATTCATGCGAAATCGGTTAAGAGTCGATCAAATATTAATCAAGCTATGGAATTTATTGGATGATTGCATGAAGTTCATGCAAAGGTCGATCAAGTGAAAGTCATTCTCAATTAACCAAAACATATACATATGATAGATGCAAAATAGACGGTCATATGCCAATTCTAATAGAAATAGTACCTAGATGATATACATGCGTGGATTGCCTAGATGTATTATATTGATGCACGTGAGAAGTACACCGCGCCACTAATGCTATAAAATTTCTACGTGTTCTAGTAGGGTTAATGACTTTTCACTAACCTTAGACAAGTTATTTTTGAAGTTGAAAAGAAAGTTTTACAAGTTATTTTATTTTCATTCGGCATTGTATTCTCTATTTTTTAGGTTCTTCATTACAATATGATGTATCCTTTTTTTTTTTTAATTTTATAAGTAAGACTCACCATCTGGTAGATATTTTTTAAACTTAGAGTGCTATAGATTTTTTTTCTTATTTTTTTAAAAAAATTTCTACGTAAAATATTATATTTTATTATTTATCTTTATTATCATGCATTATATATTATCATATTATCTCCTTATAGATTTAAATAAAATATTTAAAAATAATCTTCATAGAGATTAGTTGTCAACTTTACTAGCAAAGTTTCAACATTCAAGACCTATCGCATGGAGTAATTAAGTCTTCGCTGGCCAGTAGTGTGTGAGTTAACCGGCAGCATGCATGCATGATGATCACGTGAAGGGATCAATTAAATAAACTGAAACACCCCCTCCCTTAAAAAAAAAAACTCGATTCCATTCTCCATGCACACGATTTTTGGGGAAGTCATAACTTCATTTGCTTATATATATCTACAAATGAGATACTCTACTAGGTTATCGATGTCCGTCCGGTGCTAAATACAGGAGATACGATATCTGAAATATCAAGTCACTCCGTATGCATTATCATTAATTATTTCAAAGGCATATAATTTGTTTTAAAAATTTTGTTAAATTGGATTGATCTTTGAGATATATATAATTATTGTACTTGTACTGTAGTAAAATGAGACATTTTATAATATATGTTATATCGTCATAAAATTAAGCTTTTCTTTTTTGACTGCAGTAGCCTGTACGGCGACAACAACTGCCAACCACCTGCCTTGCTTTTTTTATTTGAATCTTCTCTGTTTACAATATTCGGTGATTGTGCTTCTTTTCCTAATTTAAAACCCGTTGAATTATCCTATGGTAAAGAAGTCCCATTCAATTTCTTTACTGCTTGTTTAAATTTGCCACGAAAATCAATCGCGCTCTTCATTAAAGTACAGATTAATCACGACACGGAAGTCCCATTCGACATCTGTCACGGTGTCTGGGCATCGTCTTCCCTACACTTTTCTTGCCAGATCCTTAAGTTTGTGGACGTAAATGATTTTCTATTTAAACATAAAGCTAGAATAATCCAAGCCAATTGAAAAATTAAAATAGCTATAGTTTAGTCGGTTAAGTAGCATCTCTCCTTTTGAATAATTTTGACAATAACCGGCGGTATTCCAAAGAAAAGTGTAAACGACTGCATATTCGACTTAATCTGAGGCCGTCTGCTACCTAAAGAAAAGTCTAGGCATCCTCGAATAGCTTCTCCAACTGGAATTTGCCTCTTCACACATGGCCAACTAGCTATTTGCGAACGTGAGGTGGCTACGCTTTTAGATAGGTCAACTTCAAATATTCTTTTTTTCCTTTAGTATTATCCTGTTTGTGTCAATTTCAGGAAGTTGACTATAGTAACACCAAATTCCATAAAAATCATATAACTTTGTATATTTATACATCATATATCTGTAGGCGCAGAATAGACGGACGGACGGCTATGCACAAAATCATGCATAGGCACACAATAAAATGAAGGAAAAAGAAGAAAGATAAAACACGCAAGATTTTACATGAAAAATTCTTCTCAATCAAGGAAAAAATCATAATACGCTTCGTCCACATAATGAGATCCACTATATGAAATTAACAATACAAAACATCATACCACTACACAAGCCCAGAAGAGTAAAACCGAAGAACAGAGCACAAGGAGAACAAGGAAACCACTACCCTGTGTTTTTCACTCACTGCTCCTTTTTTTCACTGTTTTTCACTCTCAATTTTTCTCATATATTTTTCAGATTTTAATACAATAAATAAAGCTCAAATAATATATATCCAGCAAGATAGATAGCCACCAACTCAGCATGATGACTGCATGCACAACTTTCAAGACCTACAAAGGTGGCACATACTTTGTCCTGCAGCAAGCAGCGCATGCATGCCCTGCAAGTGGACTTGTTATCTTCCTAAGAATGACGTCTCTTAACTATCTAATCAAGAAGGTCAATTATATGCCATTTTGAAGGACAGCTGGATCAGAATATCTATTCTCAGCCGATCAACGCCCGTTGACCGTCTTCAGTTCTCCGCCGGTCACTCTCCAGTTGACCGTCTTCAGTTCTCCGCCGGTCACCCTCCTGTTGACCGTCTGGACAACCTTCTTCAATCCTGCAGCAAGTCTTCATGTCTTCAGCCGGTCAACTACATGTTAACTGGATTGCTGTCCGCCTAAAACTTCTAGTCAACAAAGTTGATTGGAATTCCTTAAGTAAAATCCGCGGACATCAAGAAACAAATCCACGGACCTTAGTACCCCACAAGGTTCTTGTACTCTGTCAAGTCCTCGGCCATCAGGACTTCCACACGGGAGTGACCTCCAATAACAAGTAGTCCACCGGTACCCTTGATTAACCATAACCGACACAAATTTCTTGTACCATTGTCTAGAAGCTTACTTCAAGCCATACAAACTTTTCCTTAGACGATAAATAAGTCGTTCCTTTCCCTTAACATTAAATCCTTCTGTCTACTCCATGTAAATTTCTTCCTCAAGTTCACCATAAAGGAAAGCTGTCCAGATATCCATCTGCTCCACCTCTAAATTTCAAACAGTTGCCAATCCTAGCACAACCCTTATGGATGACATTTTTACCACCCGGGCAAGTGTTTTATCAAAATCAACATATTTCCATTGATTAAATCCTTTTACCACCAGCCGCACCTTATACCTAAGCTGTGTGGTATTTTCATCAGCTTTTAAACGGAAGCTCCACTTATTCTTTAGAGCTCTCGTCCCCTTAGGCAACTCGACCAAATCAAAGGTATGATTTTCATGGAGAGAGCTCATTTCCTCTTCCATGACTTCCAGCCATCTCTCCTTATTCACATCCTTTATAGCCTCATCAAACATTTCAGGCTCTTCGGTATCAGTGTGTATAACATACTCACTGGATGGTAGACGGATGGACGGTCGTATGTTTCTCAAGGATTGTCGAACAGGGAGATCCTCGATCGGTTGAAGAGCAACTTCATCCTAGTCCTCCTATGGCACTGTAGCTATCACACTATTATCCTCGGACACATTTGGGCAATTGTCCTCGTCCTCAGGAGGTATTGGACAAATAACTTTAACACTCAATTTGTCCGTCCGACCAGCATCAAACTTAGTCTTTCTACTAATATCTTTAATCGTTACATTCTCAATAAAAGTCACGTCCCTTGATCGGATGAGTCTTCTCTCAACTGAATCATAAAATCTGTAGCCCAACTCATCTTTCCCATCACCCAAAAAGACACACTGTATAATCTTTGGTTCAAATTTTCTCCTTTCATCTCTTAAAATATGAACATAGATTTTGCAACCAAACACCCTTAGATGGTCATAAGAGGGCTCCTTGCCCGACCAAATCTTTTCTGGCACCTCGCCCTTCAATGGCTTATTGGACGACCTATTGTTAACATAGGTCGTTGTCTTCAGGGCTTGGCCCAAAAAGATGCAAAAAGCTTTGCTTCAGAAAGCATACATCTTACTCTCTCTAGCAGTGTACGGTTCATCCGCTCAACCCCTCTGTTTAACTGTGGCATTTTTGGTGGTATTCTCTGATCTCTGATACAATGAGACCTACAGTAGGTATCAAAGGCCCCAATGTACTCTCCCCCATTATCACTACGAAAGGTCTTCAATTTCTTCCCCGTCTGATACTTCACCAGAGTATAAAATTGCTCAAATATACCGATAATTTGGTCCTTGATCTTCAGTGGGTAAATTCACAGCTTCCTAAAGCAATTGTCAATAAAGGAAATGAAGTACTGGGCTCCACTAAAAGACTTCTTTTTAAATGGTCCGCACACATTTGTGTGGACGAGATCAAGTATATCAGCCTTCACAAAGGATGAGTCTCCATAAAATGAGACCCTGCGTTACCTCCCGGCCATACAATGAGGACACGTCCTCAGTCCATCTTCCTTCAGCTCTAGGATGAGGCCCTTCCTGGCCAGATGACACAGTCCACATTCGCTTATGTGGCCCAACCTCCGATGCCATAGGTTTTCGAACTCCTTATTGGTGATGGAGTTTGTATGTCCGGCCACTACATAAGCTTTCATAACGTACAGATCGCAGGACTTTTTTCCTCATACTACGGCCAGAGACCCTCTGTCACAAACCCGGACTAAGCAGGTTAATTAAATAAATAATTAAAATTTTTAAAATTTAACAAATAATACTAAATCCCAAAAATTCGAGCGTGATAATTCAAATAAATTGGACCCGATAAATCAAAATTTACACAGGACCTCATCGAACAACCATTTAGATAAAATAAATACGACCTGCTTTATAAATATCGTAAGGAGGTAACAAATTGACCAAAATTATTATCAGACGTAACATGACATAACATCTGAACTACTTCCGAAACATAACCATAGGCCTATACCCTGCCAATTTTATAATTCAATTATATCAAATATTAATTTAAACCATATTAAAGCCCAAACTCACCAAATTAGATGAATGGCTGACAGAGCACGTCCATACTTCTACAACATATTCGAATCTTCAACTCTGGAGGGATAAAATAAGAAAAGTGAGCCTAATATTCAGTCAAGTATCACATTTAAATAAAAAAAAGTCTAATAAATTAGAGAGAATGTCAAATGGATAAAAATCCAATCAAATTACAAAATAAATTCAAATCACCGATAAGAAAAATCCAATAGAAATCCAATATCTAAATTTTAAAATCTAATGGTAGTCTCGTACTCAAATCAAATATTCAAATCCAAATAAATATCCAAATTTTAAAAATAGTCTTCATCGGGACATACATATATAATATATATATAACCAAAATAGAGGTAATTATGACTAATTCCAAAACCGATCTCAATTCAAGTCCAAATCCAAGTACGAGTCCAAGTACAAGTCTAATTCTAAGCCCCGGATCACTTGTGATTTGGAGTCCATGCCGACTACTTCACGCACCGACTGCTTCCAAATTAAATATTAAAGTCCATGCTGAAATTTATGGGCTCTCGGGCTTCATTCGCAATCATATAGGGAACAAATCAAGATAGCTTTACAAATTGTACATCGTCCTCAGTACTATCATGCTGCAACAAATTTTTCTGATTCTTCAACCTTTTCTTGAGTATTACCTCAGAGGCTGAATCTCGAGCTCTTCGTCGATTGATTCTTCAATAATGAATAAATTGCGGAGATGGCTATCCACCCAATCACAGCGACGAGTGGGAATGGACAACCCTTAAGTCTTCCTCTCATCCCAATTGTAACTTCAAATCTCTACACGATTAACATCTTCGCTGCCAACAAAATTAGACTTGCACATCATTATCCTATCTTCTGCCAGAACTTGTCCATCAAAACTCCACAGCTTCTTTTGCGAAGAGAAATAAGTTAACTTGACTTGAACTTCTTCATCTTTATCTGTGGCTTCCAATCTTGAAGAATCTTCATTCATCTCCACTTTCACGTTTGCCTTCCTGTCGGCCAAAAATCTCTTTCTACCCCGCAAGATTTTTGAACCGACTAACTTTATCACTTATCCCTCTGCCAATCAAAATCTCTTTCTACTCTGCGAGATTTTAGACCGGCACCATCTAAAGCCGTCACTTATCTTCCAAAATTGTAAATCCTAATAAAACATTCACATATATGAAGAAACCCAATAAAATTCTAACTCAACCGCTATATCAAACCATACATTATGTCGCTCGTCTGACTCATTATAATCAAATGATCATCCTTCCAATCTAAATCCAAACCTCTACAACTAGACCTTTGATTCAAATTCAAGCTTCAACAACTAAAATTTTCTACCATTTATCAAAGACAATACTTATCACGTCCAAAAATTCAATCCATAATTTATCCAAAATGGCCCAAAATACCTCTCCTTACGACTTTTCTCCGATACCACTTTGTCTCAAATTCAAATCAAATAGGTCAATTAAATAAATAATTAAAATTTCTAAAATTTAACAAATAATACTAAGTCACAAAAATTCAGGCATGATAATCCAAATAAATAGGACCCGACAAATTTAAATCTACACAGGACTTTATCGGATAACCGTTTGAACAAAATAAATACGACCTGCTCTACAAATATCACAAGAGAGGTAACAAATCGACCAAAATCATAATCAGACGTAACATAACATAACATAACATAACATCTGAACTACTCTTGAAAAATAACCATGGGCTTATACCTGACCAATTTCATAATTCAATCACATTAAATACCAATTTAAGCTATATTAAAGCTCAAACTCACCAAATCAGATGACTGACTGGTAGATCACGTCCATACTTTTGCAACGCATCCGAATCTTCGACTCTGAAAGAATAAAATAAGAAAAGTGAGTCTGATATTCAGCAAGTACCATATTTAAATAAAAAGAGTCCAATAAATTTGAGAGAATGTCAAATGTATGAAAATTCAGTTAAATTATAAAATAAATCCAAATCGCCGATGAGATAAATCCAATAGAAATCTAATATTTTAATTTTAAAATCTAATGGTAGTCGCATACTCAAATCAAATATCCAAATCCAAACAAATATCCAAATTTTAAAAATAGTACTCGTCAAGACATATATATATATATATATATAATCAAAATAGATGTGATCCGGACCAATTCCAAAGCCGATGTCAATCCGAGTCCAAATCCAAGACCCGAGCAGCTTGTGATTTGGAAAAAAATTCAATAGTTGGATGATCCAATAGCGTGTGCAAAAGTCAAAGTAGCGTCACAATAAATATTGTAAAAGCTTGGATCAAAATATATACTCAAAATTATTTGCATGAAACATACCAAGGTCCAACTATGAGTAAAATCGGCAAAACTCAAATCGAAGTTTAATAATCCATATCTAAATCAAAGTCTAATGCAAATAAATGTAGAGATACAAATCGTGTATCAAATTTAAGTTTTAATTATTTAAAGATTAGTTTGATGATGGGTTATATATAATTTCGGTAACCTTATGTAAAATCAAATGTAAATTAGGTCAGCATACATGGCCACTCATGTACTTTGTACCTATGAGTAAGGTTGCTTACTATTATTTGTCACACGTGACTTTGGGTGCAATTCTCAAACTTGTCAGATATATTAGGACGTCCGAATATATTCTAAGGTCAAATCAAATTATCCAAATAGGAAGGGTCACTACTCCAAACCTTTCCTACTGGCGAAAAGGGATTTCCAAATAACAAATATCTCACGATCGGAAGATGGCCAGAAAATTCAATATCGAAATCCAAATGTAGTAACCACAACCCAACACGTGCATATGACAATGTACGGCCTATGCAAGTTTCGTGCACCTTTTCGTTATAGATATTGATATAAATATATATAGTGTCCAATAAATTTTTTAAATTTTTAGAAAAATAAAAATTTCTTTAAATCATAAAATCCATATTCAAAGCCCCCAAAATCAGTTAATGAACTATGCATACATATTCAGAATAAATAAAACAGGTATATAAAATACATGCATGTCAGAAAAAATTTCAAACAGTGTCCAAAATACATCAGATATTAAATCAAACCAAAAAGAGAGTTTACAGATACTTGCCTGGATTTCATACTTTACAAATCTGAAGAAAGGATGTCCCGAAAGACCCAAACGGCACCCTTCTCTCTCCTACGGTGTGCTACCTCTCTCTCCTCCCGTTATCTCCTCGTGCGCCTCAACCCCTCTCCCTGCTCGCATCCCGTTCTGCCTCTCTTCACCAACAGTGTAACGACACGGGCGAGGACATCAAGCACAGCGGCGGTGAGCACGACGACAACACCCGGCAGCAGCATGGCAGTGTTTGGCGACGGCGACAATGGTAGCAACGCGCTCGATTTCCTCCTTCCCCTTCACACTACAGCACACAACTGAGGGTGGCTTCACCGGCTTCCATATCCGGTGCCAAATCCTCCGGCGACAATGGCAGCGGCGACCCCACCCGTGTCGGTGTTCCCTCTTCTCCTCTCTTCTTCCCCCTTCTCTCCTATCTCTTTTCGAAACCCTCTCCCCCCATATTATCTGCATCTACTTTTCTCCTTCTTTTTTGTTTTTTTTTTTTTTTTTGTTTAATTATTATTATTATTATTATTATTATTATTATTATTATTATTATTATTATTATTATTATTATTATTATTATTATTATTATTATATATTTTAGAATTTTCTTTTATTTCAAAATCTAAACTGATATTCAGGCGATAGTATGAGCGCATCTCAGGCGTCAACCCGACTGATCCCAATATCCTCCAAAATCTCTCAATATTTAATTAATTTTATCGTATCTAAATTATCTAAAAATCATAATTAATATTAAATTATTTCAAATAAAATCTAGGATATTACACCCTCTGGTCAGCTTCCATTCAACTTCACAGAAGGTATTATAGTAATCTTCATCATCTAGCCGATTGATTGATATTTGTTTAATCGGATGTCAGGGACATGACGTACATCCTTCAATATCAGTTTTGTCCCATTATTGATGACCAGGACAACATCACCTCTGCCAACAATTAGAAATATTCCTTTATTTTTCATCATTATCACACCAAAATTTCCTGGAGTATAGTATGTGAACAGTCCTTTTCTAGACGTGACATGCAGAGGCACTAGAATCAACCACCCAACCGGACTCCTTGTCCGTCAAACTTGTCACATTCTCTGCACTCGTCAGCAAGATATCGCCTCCTATGACCACTAAAACTGAAGACTTTTCTTCTCATCGTTCTTTTTCTCCTTTCTCCTTCTCTGCGTTTTCACGCCTCCACTTAAAGTAGTACTTCCTGACGTGTCCCTTCTTGCACAGTGATGGTATTCAATGTTTTGATACATTGACCGAAATTCGCTACGTCCCTTCTCTCCAAGCTTCTGGCTGCGTCCTCTACTTCTTTCCTTAGACTCGATCACAAGTACCTCAGAATGTAAAGACGTTGAGACCCATTGTAACCGCCTTAACTCATTCATGAGTAAGGATGCAATAACCTCGTCCAACTTCGGTGTATCTTTTCCCAATAGCAAGGTGGTGACACTGTAGTCATAGGAAGCTAGTAGAAAGGCCAGCAGTACCAATGTCTTATCCTCCTCCTTGATCTCTTTATCAAGGGCTGACATCTGCATCTCAATCCAATTAAACTCGTCCAAATACTTCTCAAAACTGTTACCTTGTGACAACCGTAGGCCATAGAACTATTTCTTTATATGTAGCCTGGTTGTTAAGGATTTTGACTAATATTTGCTCTCCAACTTCTCTCAGACCTCTGCTGGATCTGACAGACTAAAAACCTCCTTGAAAATATTGTCCGCAAACACAACTTTAAGGTTGCAAACACAACCTTCTCTCAGATTTCTTCCTCCGTCATGTTCTCCGATTTCTCTTCCTTTTTTTTGTAATGCTTTCACCATACCTTCGCAAGTTAGAATGTTCTTCACCCTCTCTTGTCAGAGAATAAAGTTACCTTGATCGTTAAGCTGTTCCACACTAAATGGCAGATTCTTTAAAGATAACGATGCCATATAGACAAAGTTCTCAACCATGATCTTTGATACTACTTGTAGGCACAGAATAGCCAAATGGACGACTATGCACGAAATCATACATAGGCACACAAGAAATGAAGGAATAAGAAGAAAGATAGAATACACAAGATTTTATGTAGAAAATTTTCCTCAATTAAGGAAAAAATTACAGGACATTTCGTCTACAAAATGAGATCCACTATATGAGATTGGCAATATAAAACACCACATGGCTATATGAGCCCAGAAGAGCAAAACCAAATAATAGAGCACAAGGAGAACAAAGAAATCACCACCCTGTGTTTTTCACCCACTGCTCCTTTTCTTCACTGTTTTTCACTCTCACTTTTTCTCATATTTTTTTCGGATTTTAATACAATACACAAAGCTCAAGTAATATATATATATATCCAACAAGATGGGTAGCCATCAACTCAGTATGGTGGCTGCATGCACAGTTTTCAAGATCTGCAAAGGTGGCGCATGCTCTGTCCTACAGTAGGCAGCGCATGCATGCCCTGTAAGTCGACTTGTTGTCTTCCCAAGAATGACGCCTCCTAATTGGCCAATCAAGAAGGTCAATTATACATCATTTTCAAAGACAGCAGGATCAGAATAGCTATTCCCAGCCGGTCAACGCATGTTGACCGTCTCCAACTCTCCGCCGATCGGCCTCCCGTTGACCGTCTGGACGACCTTCTTCAATCCTACAGCAAGTCTTCATGTCTTCAGCCGATCAACTGCATGTTGACCGGATTGCTATCTGTCTAAAATTTCTAGTCAACAAAGTTGATCAAAATTCCTTAGTATAGTCCACGGACATTCAGCAAACAAGTCCGCGGACCTTAGTGCCCCACAAGGTCCTTGTACTCCGTCCGAATCCTTCGACCATCGGAACTTCCACACGGGAGTGACCTCCAATAATATCATATATACAAGAATTTGTAAACATCACAAACTGAACTGAAGGATGAATAAGTTTTTGGATCATTAGAAATGGTCATTAAACAAGTGTGATGAGCTTGCCGACAGCGAAAATAATACAATGGAGAGTTATTCGAATTTTCCCAATTTAATTATATGAGAGAATCTTTTAGAGATACCCAATGAACAACATTTTGAAATACTTTTAAGTGATATATTATATTTAAATATATTTGCTGATATCAATAAATTAATGGGATATTATGTCACCATATAACTCTTCCCAGAATATATTCTCAACCTATTATATTGGCACTCTACTTTGCATGGTGTAGGCCCCACAACGTGAAGAAGGTCCAATAATATTCACAAACCTTTTCCTAAAGATTTATCATGTGTCTACTTGCAAGCGTGTGCATTGGATGTGAGCTAATAAAATATATACCAAGTTGCATTTGTAAATTCAAAGAAAATGAAAAGAATCCAAATGACGAAAGACATAATTCATTTATCTAGGGTGGTTTTAACCCAAAAAAAAAAAGGAATTTTTTTCTTCTTTGTTTTCTGAGAAAAGCAGTCTTAGATAGATGGAGGGTGTTAAAAAAATAAAATTAACCCATCCAAATTTAGATAAAACGCCACATAACTGATTAAGCCTCATCTCTTATTATATTAACCTATTTATATGGAAAGAATTTTCCATAAGATTGGAAAGAAACCACTAACAAGAGCAGAAGTTGAGTAAACAAACGCTCTCTGTTGTGTAGTTGTGTGGAAAATATACAAGAAAGAATTTGTGTACAAAAGGTTAATCTTTTTCTATTTATCTTTCGTATGGTTGTGGAATTCCTTTTAAATATGCACTTTCCATTAATTAGAAAGTTATGTGGTGGTAAAAGTGATAGCATTGCATGGAGATAGTGTTGGCGGCTAGGGTGTTGATAGTGATGGCAGAGTGGTAGTGGTGGTGGTGGCGGAAGTAGAATGGTAGTTGGTGGCAACGGTGACATTAGTCATGGTTAGAAATAGAAATCACCCTTTTCCTGATGAATTATTTGATATTTCTTTCATTGGATGGGATATTTTTTTTAACTGTGTTAATTATTCCTTTAGTACGTCCCACCAAAAGATAAAATTCAGAAAGTATTTTGTATATAAATATCCTTACTAGTGGGTTCTGATGGGTATACCGTAATTGGGTTAGCCCAATGGTCAAAGAATATCCAAATAGCCTGTTGGACGGTCAATTCCAATGTTCGCCCAATTGGAGGTGAATGCCCAAATCCTGAAAGGCCTAAACGCTGTCTCAACGGTCAACGCCAGCGTTAACCGTCGAGACGCAAGCAGGTGGCCAACTCTCATATAGAACGGTCAACTCGAGTGTTGACCGGGAGTACTGTAGCAGCAGGCCCAAAAAGGCAGCAAGTCTGATGCGGGCCAGGCCCAATTTCACAGATGATCTCGTACACGAAAAGGAATGATCCTTTTCATGATTACATGCTTTCCTAAAAGCCGATCTTCTCCAAAAAGACGGCAATGAATTTGGCACCAACGATGGAGTCTAAACGGTCACAAGAGCATGAAAAGAAAGTAGATAATTTGAATATCCGTTGCACTCCTCAGAAGGAAAAGGATCCATCAAATCACGCCAGTCATGCCTACCAACTCAGAGAAGGTCGCTATTGCCAGGCCAAAAGATTACGCCACCTTCACCAGGGAAGGTGGCTTTCCTACCATCTATATAAGTTCAGAGTCTCTATTTTGAAAAACATGCTCTCAAATACGCTCTTTAACTCACATTCAAGAGAACATACAGAACACGCTTTCTGAGATAACAAAAAGAGACTTCCTAATGTAGTCTAAATCACGAATTTCTACAGAGTTTAAGCAAAACTTTTCTTCTCCCTCTCTGCATAAAGCGTTCACCTTCAAATCCCACTAAACGTCTCCAGATTGCAAGAGTCCTTTCCGGCTCTCTGAGAACTGTCCCCCAAAGCTTCCACGCTTTCGGGACGCAGCTTCGACTCGGTCTCTGTGAGTAGCAAGTTGGAACTCACACTCTCAACGGGCCAACACTCCCAACAAACCCATTCTCTCTCTTTTTTTCTTTTACTTATCAGTTCACCTTTCTCGATTCGAAGGTTTTTTTACTGACTTGAGCGTCAGAGTATTTTCAATAAGATAACCTCCCACCGACACACTGACCTCCTGTTCGTTTTAGTGATGTACAGGATTCAAACTCAGTGAACGGAGTCGGATCGAACCAACAGGCGAATTTAATCGACCGTCAAGTCGGATCAGAGACGCATCAGGTTCAAAAGTAGCCGTAGCCTTGATGGTAAATTCTAGGTCCTAAAAAAGTCAACCACTTCTGATCATTTTGCTTACTTTCTAATGCATACTATACACCCTTTATTTCAACATATTAAATCAAAATAATGCACAATTTGTTACGAGCACAGTCAACAATGACAATGACAAACGAAGAAAGAAGGCAAAAATAGAGAAGAAGACGGAAAAGAAGATTTCAGCAGAGGAGGATAGAGGGGAAAGAGAGAGACAGAGGGGGAAGCAGACGCGAGGGAGAGGGAAATTTTAAAGAGACGGAGAGAGAGTCAGAGAAAGGGGGAGAACGCATAGAGGAAGCGGAAGGCATGAGAATCGAAGGAAATTATTTTTTCTTCTTTTCCATCCAAATGAACAGTATATATATAGTAAAAAAATAACTAATTTAGTTAGTATCTAAGGACAACAGCCAACTAAAATTAAACAAAAAAGCATAATAAGGTGCTCAGCTCTAGGTAACCGAAAATAGAAAAAAAAATCAGAAAAACAAGGAAGGGAAAAAAGAGAAAGAAAAAAATAAAAGGCTTATAGCACATTTGTTACGTACCCAGTATCGGCAGCCGCGGTACCCGCTCCCCGACCATCGTCGAACAGGGATATCCGACCTCCGGCAGACGTAGAAGCTTTGGGATATTCCGGTTGACTCCTAAATATAGGAATTATGTTTAGTTACTACGTTTGGTGACAGATATGCCCTTTTCCCGTTATTCATGATCTTGTTCTTCTGTTATTTTATTTTGTTAGTTGTTATTTTGTTAGTTTGTTAGGAATTATGTTAGTTTGTTACTTTCTTCGGTTGGGGTATATAACCCGTTACGGTGCCTAATGAAAAGGAAGGAAAATTTGTTTCGTCTCTCAACTCTCTCTCTCTATCTCTCTCTCTCTATTCCCTCTCTCGTCTGTTCTTCTCTCTCTCTCGTTCTGTTCTTCTCTCTCTCGGTTTGCTTCGTTCTTCCCTTCCCCTTTCCCTAATTCTCCCTCCTACCGCCTCCTCCGCCAGAATTTCCCTCTCCGTCACTCCAGTCGACACCGACAATGACTTCGCCAACCACGATCAAGATGCACGCATCATTTGGTGCTTTCATTGAGAGAAAAGCGGAGGCGAATGACGGACGAGCTTTCGCTGCACGCGAAGAGGCTATGGCCGAATGGGCCAGTGCGCTGAAGGATCTCCGACGAGCTACCGACCGATTGGCCACCCAACTGTCCACCTCGCTTAAAGAAGAAAGACAAATCGGGCTCGTCATGCACCAAAATCAACCAATATCCTCCACCGACTCGAGCGCAACACTGAACGGTCAGTGACCTCTTCACCTTCTGTGATTTCTTCTACTTCTCCTCCAACCGTTCTACCAGTCACACCAATTGTTTCGTATCGTCACTCTCACCAACCGGAAATGTCGCCCATGTGGTGTTCTGCACCTCCACCAGTTCCTCAAATAATCGTCCCAGCTTCCCCGTCGTCTTCAACTTCCTCACCGTATTCGGCTTCCACCTTCGTTAATTCCTCTGCAATTTCAAACCTACCATCGGTTGTGGTTCCCACAACTGAAGTGCTTCGAGCCTACATCACTGAGCCTTTGCCGACTCTGACTCGAATCGAGAAACCAGATCCACATGTGTCACCTGATTTCCAATTCAAAGAGCAAACTATCACCACATCTCGGCAAAAGCTTCCTCCACTGCGGCTTCTGAAATCGCGACTGCAGACTCCATACCACTCCTCAACCGACAGGTTTCCCTCGCTGTCTGCAAATTCCTCTTTATTTCCAACTTTCCTCTCGTTTAAGACTCACATCTTAACCCGGATATCACACACATCGAGATCCCAACCTCGGCTAAACCACCTTTCACGACAAGTGCAAAATTTCCTTACTCCACACAGCCCTTTGCGTAATTACCGCCGAGAACTCAAATACTGCACTAATGGCTTCACACAGAGCACACGAGTTGTGTTCTAACTGTGATATGTTACACCAAACTTTTCAAGGTTCCCTCCAGAATCTCGTTCCATATACAGAGGCCGCCTCCAGTGACAATGAAATTCCAACGGAACCGTTTTCCAAACCCGTTCACCAACATATCTCTGGCCAATTTGTTTCCAGAATCTGGTTAGGGGTTCCTCCAACCATATCTCTTCATGCCTTGGAGGGTCCTCTTATCTCGTCTACTCTGCGGTTGCAAGGAGTCATTTATAGCCATCCTGTTGTTGTATCGGTGGATGGGCCTGATGAAGGATTGGCACCAATAACTGCGGATAATTGGGTACTTCATGCGATGAGGTCACCATGGTGGTTGGAGATTAAGGATAGAGAAGCTCCCGGGCACTGGGTGAAGTTGAGTGAAATTAATGCTATGGCAAATACGCTGAAGAGTAATGAGAGTCTTAGGAGGTTTCAGGCCTCACAATTTGATATAGTGAAGGCTGGCCTGAAGGGTGAAGGAGATGTTTCCATTAACAAAGTGGTTCTCTGAACGCCCCTTTTTTCTACCACTAATTTCGTCATGAAATTACAATTTTCAAGTTGGAGCAAGTTTTGTGATTTGGGTCCGAGTAGCACTCAACATGGCAATTGAGTTTAAGCACAAGGTTCCCGTGTGTGCTAAATGGGCAAACTCTGGCCGTGCACTTAGCAGGTCAATCAACTCTCATCTGCATATTGCAGGTCTTCAAATTCGTGCAAGTTCTGAGACAGGGCATACATTTGATGATACCTCTTGGGAAATTTTAGGTGTTGTGGCCAATGCATTGGGTAATGCAAATGCCAGATTCTTTAGCATCGATCACAAACAAAGAGTTTACAAACAATTAGCTCTCACTGGCTCACTCCTCATTGCCATAGAGGCGGGTGCTGGTGTGGGAATATATACCTGCCCTCCTCAAACCTGGGCTGGTGAAGAGTGTTACAACATGGGGATCATGAGCTTAACGGTCGATTGCGGGTGTGGATGCTCTCTTCATCCAAATAAAAGAAATTTGCTACCAATTGCTAATCGATGCTTGGAATCATTGACCATTCCAGAGGGGCCACGTAAACTAGTCTTAGCTAGCGAAAATACCCAGAAGTTATCTCCATGGTGGGAGCAGTTACCAACACGATGGGTCATTGTACTGCTTTGCTTTACATCATTTCTGTGGTGCCACTTGGATCGTGCGAACAGGAGCATTACAAGACTTCCAAAGTCACAAGAGTTCAATGGGAAGAGTGCAATTGTGGGTCTGATTGAATTTTTTTTCCTTCTGGGACTACCTTCTCACTCAAATAGGTGGCAGCTTAGGGGCAGATAAAATTGGTGGAAAGCTTGTCTTGGGTTTTGGGGTGATTGGGTGGTCAGTGGCTATAGTTTTAACACCTAGTGCTGCAAGGATTAATCTGCCTTGTTTGCCTATATTGGGTGTCGTTATGGGGATGGGTGAGGGTGTTGCCATGCCTGCTATGAACAACATCATTTCTATCCCGGGAGGCAAGCAACTCAAGGGGACTGTCATTCTATCAAGAGCACCGATCTGAGCACCAAAATCGCCACTACGCCATACTTGGGGAACAATTATCATTCGACATGGGTGCCTACATATTACAATCGGGTGTTGAAATTCCATCTCATGGAATTTGGTTTAGTCATTGTTCTACCATGGTGACTAGGCTTTGTTTGCATATGTAGGAGGTTGGATGGTAGAGACACACTTATGGGCGAGGCTTTGCGGTAACATCAGTCCGGAAGATCATGCAATCAATTGAGGGTCCGGGCCCCATTTTTCTTCTTTATTCTTTGAGACAAATGAAGCCTTTGGTTTTAGCAAAGTGTTAAGCCCGCCATTCCTTCGGTGGATTAGATGCATTCTCACAACTGGGCTCTATTCCAATCACCAAGACATTGGGCCGCGTTATCTTTCAAGCAAGAGCAGCGTTGTCACGCCGGGTCTAGGACATTTGTGCATAAGCCGTTTGACCTTGAGGACAAGGTCATTTTTTATGGGAACGGCAATGTTACGTACCCAGTATCGGCAGCCGCGGTACCCCCTCCCCGACCATCGTCGAACAGGGATATCCGACCTCCGGCTGATGTAGAAGCTTTGGGATATTCCGATTGACTCCTAAATATAGGAATTATGTTTAGTTACTACGTTCGGTGACAGATATGCCCTTTTCCCGTTATTCATGATCATGTTCTTCTGTTATTTTATTTTGTTAGTTGTTATTTTGTTAGTTTGTTAGGAATTATGTTAGTTTGTTACTTTCTTCGGTTGGGGTATGTAACCCGTTACGGTGCCTAATGAAAAGGCAGGAAAATTTGTTTCGTCTCTCAACTCTCTCTCTCTCTCGATTCCCTCTCTCGTCTGTTCTTCTCTCTCTCTCTCGTTATGTTCTTCTCTCTCTCGGTCTGCTTCCTTCTTCTCTTCCCCTTACCCTAATTCTCCCTCCTTCTACCGCCTCCTCCGCCAGAACTCCCCTCTCCGGTCACTCCAGTCGACACCGACGATGACTTCGCCAGCCACGATCAAGATGCACGCGTCAACATTTTTTTAAAAAAAAAAGGCACTATTTAGAGCACTCTTCAAGTGCCTGAGGCAAAATTTACTGTATGGTTGAGGGGGAAAAATAAAAAAAGTGGTCGACCCACTCAATTATCTCATCAGAGAGACTATTGAACCCTAGGGGCTCAAAGCGATGGATCCCTTTGATTTGTGTGCCGCACAGTTTTTGCCTACTTAGAAACAATTACTTGAAAAAATCTCTTAAAAAAATTATTAATATCTCATAGAAAAGATTAAGAAAATAAATTCCAATGTCATCAAAAGAAGAAGTATTGATATAATATGAACTATGATTCTAATTAAACATCGACAATTGTTTGGCTGGCAATATAACATCCAGTTAACTAACAATTGAAAGACTTCTCATCCTCTCAGTGAAAAACTAGGGTGGCCCTATTCACAGGGAACGAGGGATTCCTATCTCTTAAAGAGATAATGTGAAATATTTCTTAAATTAGAATTATTTATTTTTAAATAAATAATTATTATTTAATAAAAAATTTTAATTAATTTTTTAATTTTTTAAAAATAATTAAATTATTATCATCTATTTAAAAATAAACGATTTAAATTTTTAAAAAAATAATTTTCTCTATTTTTTAAAGAGATGAATCCCTCTTTGATCCTATTTGAAGAACCCCAAACGGCTAAATAGAGGAACAAGTTTTTTGCAATTTTCTTCTCCCCCATAATCCTCCACTTATAATTAGTAAACAGTGAATGAATAGGTGAACAGTCAACGTGATTTTTGCTTGTAAGAATTCCTTACTGTCTTATTTGGATTAGAAATATATAGAATAAAAGGAAACATATGCATTTATGATTATTTAAAAGATGTCGACTTACATGAGTGGTAATGTTTCCTGATGCTATTTAATTTTAGACATCAAATCTCCTTAAAATATATATAGAGGCAGGAGAAAGAAGACTTTGATATATCAAATGTACTAAATTTTAATAAAATTATTAGATTAAGTGGACAGGTTGGGTCGCCCATAATAGATGACTCAACCAGATAGTTCCTTAAATTACAATTATCTTTACTGCATAAGTGGTTGGAGATTAACTCCTCATTCTCCCTTGTTATCATATAGATGACTTTCATCTTGAGAAACAAAAAAATTGAGAGAAAACAATGGTGAAATTAGGAAGAAGTGTAATATTGGAATACTAAATGTGACTTATGACATTAGGAATTAATTTGACTAAGTAAATTTTTAAACAAATTTTTTGTTTAGTTGAAAAAACTAAGTGTGGAATGACTTTTCAAATGCCTAATAGGTACAAGATTTACACATAAGCATATTTGAAGTGAAACTCTTGTGTCTAGTATGTGTATAAGAGCTGCTTATTCATACGTTTAAGTATTAGGCGCTTGATGCACACCTAAGAAGCATAGGAACGTCTGCTAAATTTAGCCTTTATATTTGATTTGATGGGTGCATAATTACTCCTTGTGTACTAGTTTGTTTTATAAAGACCTTGGTTGATTTTTCAATTCATTTCTCATGAAATTTTGAGAGGAAAGAGAAAAAAAAAAGGAGAGAAATAATACAGTAAGTTTGAAGTAATTTTAAATAAATTGTTAATAAATTTAAATTAAAGTAAGTATATATAAACTTATTTCTTCTTTTATCTTTAAATGTTTCATAACTTTTTTTCTATTTTTTTGTTCAAAATTAGTACATGTGACAACTCTTTATTTGTAAAATATTTTCTATTTTTCTATTTCTTAAAAAATTAGTCATGCTAACCACTTATTTGTAAAATTTGATGACAGTTTTGTTTTGAATTTTGTAAGATTATTTATTTTATTTATTTTTTAAATTTATTTATTTGTCTGGAGTTCTTTATTTTATCTAAGTGAAAATTATTATAAAAAATTAATTAAATATATTTAAACATATCTTAGTTTATTAAATTGTAAGTTAAGATTGTTATTATCATCTATGAATTTTAAAAATAATATTTAACACTGTTCATAAGAAATAATATATAATTAATTCACCTTTGTATTTTAAATAATAACATATTGGCCTAGTTATGAGAAAAATTTATAATATGACCTTTAACATTTGATCCTAATCGATGAAATTATTACTAACCCTTAGTTCATAGTTTTTTTTTTTTTTTTACTTTCTAGTATTTTGTTATATTCTTACTATGATCATTGTCATGTTCTTATCATGTACTGTCACGTCCTAAATTTTGATCTCAATTTCATTACACATAATTATTTAATTAATAATTTAATTATCCATTCAATACCACAATTAACTATTCAATTATCTAAGGACGTGATCTTCATATCAATACCTCAACAGATCAAAATAAAATAATATAAACTATACACATAGTCCAATATATATCACATCTTATGTAACTCTGATGCTAACCCAACTGTGAAGTCAAATCTTATATAAGAAGCCATGTCCGATCCAAAACTAATAATCGGAGTACACATATCAATCTAAAATCAAAATCTGTTGCTGCCTACTTCTAGATAGCTGACATTCCATGTAACATCCCGAAATCCTGAAATATTTTTATTGGATTAAATTGAAATTGTTTATTATTTTTGGTGATTTTGGGTAATTCGGATGTGAGAAAAAAATTAATTTAACATTACAAAATTTTGAGAGAATATTCAGAATTGATGGGTCAGTGCCGGAGCGTGCCCATTCTATCGTTCGAGTGTCGAATTAAAGTTTAAGATTAAAAGAAACGTAATATATATATATATATATATATATATATATATATATATATATATATATATATATATATATATATATATATATAATTATATATATATATAATTATTATTATTATAATGATAATAAAAAGCAGGAGAGGGGAAATCGGGAGGCGGGGTGGGAGAAAGGGTTTCATGGAAGAGAAAGAGAGGGGCGAGGGTTAGGTTCGTTGGTGAGAGAGAAGGGCGGACGGGGCGTCGGCGCCGGTGGCGCAGGGGTCGGCAGCAGCCGGTGACGGCCGTGCGAGCTGGTGGCCGGCCGGGGGTCGCGGTGGAGGCGCTGGCGGTGCTCGTGGGAGCCCGGTGGGAGAAGGAGCACTTGAAGGAAAAGGGGGAAATGGAGGCCTTGGTCCGATTCGAGCTCGAGCTAGTTGGGAAAGTTGTAGAGCACGCCGAAGCAAGAAACCTCATACCCTCGTTTTCATTTTCGTGCACTTTGCTTATTTTCTTCGGGTACCCTGCCCGATATACGATTAAATTTGTGTTTATTGCTTCCTATAATCTAAGCATGAATATATATTAATTTGGAGACCTAATTTATAGTCTAAGTTCGGTTTCGGAAGACACAAACCTCACCCACGCACGTGTACTGTTCACGTACAATCGGGTGTATTCCGGCCCTCGATATTTGGGGCTTTTGTATAAATTGAGACTAGAATACCAATACCCACACCCTAGGTAAGTTATTTTATCGATTGGGTGCCCGATTTGGTGAAATTATGTGAATTTCCGTCGTCATGAAACCTAAACCCGCGCCGGGTGGTTTGGGCTCACGATTCTTGGGGCTTTTGATTTAATTAAGACTAGATTATGATTATATACGACTTGGGTAAGTTAATTTGTTGGTTGGGTATTCAAATTGTGGTTATTTAGGGATTTTCGTTCATGGGGCTCCTGACCCGCGCCGGACACCGTTTGAGCTTCTATTTGGAGTTAAATGTATAAATTGATTTGAGATTATAGTTACCCATGCCTCGGGTTCCATAGATTACCTGTTGGATGTCCAAAATTCCGAGAATCAACCGATTCGTGCACGTGTGCACTGTTCACGCACATCGACATGGGTACTACTCTTCCGAAAATATCGGACGATATTGTGTAATAATTCCTTGTTTAAATGCCGATTAAATGATATATGTTTGTAGAGAGAGAAAGTTGAGGCACAACAAGCACGAAGAGGAAGAAAGGGATAGACCACCGTTCCGATCCGATCCGAGTAAAATAATTGTAGAGCGAGCTCGAGGCAAGTGTACTTGGATTGTTTTTCATCAGACCGATTTCTCATGCTTTAAAACCGATGAAAATGCTCTAAAATGTTGATGTTGCATGATCGAAGTACATGAAGTATATTTCCTTCGCTTAGTCAGTTAGATTTCATGATTATCCATGTTTATTGCAAGTTTTGGTTTCGATTTCGTGAATAAACATGAAAATAGTATTCAATTTGTCTTGAAAAGTATGTGATGAAACCCTAGCTCGAAAATGTGGTGTAGTTTGAGTAAATTGCATGATTTAATGTATATGCATGGCATCTATGATATTAATTTCATGAAATATGTGCAAGTAAGAGACCGATTTGAGTTCGAAGGTTTTGGCGAAGCCCTATGTACGAAAATGAAGAGGTTTTGATGAGCTTTAACCGTAGCTTCGTTATATGAAAATTAATTGATATTGAAATGTGGCTTCCAAAGATAATTTGTTTGAAAATATATACCGACTCCGCACCGAGGAAATTTTCATGTATGTTTCAAGTTAGCTGAAAGTGTTTTGAGAAAAGCTGATTTCAAAAAGGGGTTTTCGATAAAGAGATGTTTCATTATGATTATTTTAGGACCGGATCGACTGATCCGGATAGGTTCTCCGGCATGCCTTAGGACTTTTCGGTGGTAATCGAGGATAACTCTGTCCATGGAGTTATTTGTGGTCCGCCTCGCCCTCGGGGCGTTACCGTCTAGAGGGATACCGTTACCGGCCTACCTTCGGGTGGCATACCGTACCGATCCCGTGAGATGGGATATTGCAGGTCTTACAGCCTTAGATTGTGTGGAGTAAACACAATCTATCCTCGATTATTCGCCCCACCGGCTAGTAGGGTATACTAGCGAGTGTCCAGACCGATATGTTATGATGTACCGTTTACTATTTTACCGATATGATATGTTACCGTACCCGATTACCAATATGAAGTACCGATTCTTGATGACTTATGATGTACCGCATGATCGTTTTACCGATATGATATGTTACCGCACCGACACCGAATATGAAGTACCGATTCTTGATGACTTATGATGTACCGTTCTTGTTTACCAATATGATATGTTACCGATTCACAGAATATGAAGTACCGATTGGGTGATGACTTATGATGTACCGCTTTCTTGTTTTTCGGATATGAGATGTTACCGTGTGCAGTTATCGAATATGAAGTACCGACACGATAACTTTATGAAGTACCGTTTCGCTTTACCAATATGATATGTTACCGCATCGATTACCGAATATGAAGTACCGACATCGATGACTTATGATGTACCGTTCTTTTACCGATATGATATGTTACCGCATCGACACCGAATATGAAGTACCGATTGCGATGACTTATGATGTACGTTTCTTGTTTTACCAATATGATATGTTACCGCACCGACACGAATATGAAGTGCGATTACCGATGACTTATGATGTACCGTTTACTATTTTACCGAGTATGAGATGTTACCGCACTGACATCCGAATACGAAGTACCGACATCGATAACTTATGAAGTACGTTCTTTTTTACCGATATGATATGTTACCGTACCGATTACCGAATATGAAGTACAGATTGCTAATGACTTATGATGTACCGTTTACTGTTTTACCGATATGATATGTTACCGTAACGATTACCGAATATGAAGTACCGATTACCGATGACTGTTTATGGTTTACGGAATACTGTACACTGCATACTGTTCACCGATTTTCGATTTATGGAATTTAATACCGTCATAGTATGATTTCTCTGTTTCATGGATTATATCCTGATTAACCGTTCTATTTATGTATAGTTACATGACCGTTCTGCATCATGATTTTACTGCTCACGTGCATGTACCTTGCTGGGCCTCGACTCACTGTTTTAGTATTTTTTTCCCCCTTCCATATGAGACAGTAGAGCTTTTGCCTGACGAACAGGAGTAGACCAGGGAAAAGCTTCTGAAGGATTTTTGAGGACTTAGAGCATTGTGAAGTCAATTTTTGAAGAGCTTGTGGGTGCAATGACCTAGCTAGAAATGTGATCTTGAATACCGATTCCACGTTTATTGATGTTATAGAACTTGTGAATTTTTGTAAAGAAAGCTCATGATATGTATGATAGTAAAAGAGAATATGCTATGCTTCTACAGGTTGTAGTGTACTTCCGCTATACTCTGGATTTTCTGTGCAGGTCCTAAATGGCATCTCGTCATTTGACTGTTAGAGTAGTAAATGTTTTATGAAATTGTGCCATGGATGGCACATAGGATCCTGTGAATAATTGTTGTAGGAATTGTGAAGGATGGATAGTTGTGTGCTTGTTATGGATGAATATTACAGGTTTGTATTTTTGGGTTTTCATCCAGTTACAAAGAAAATTCTACCGAAATTTCTGCAGAAGTCTTGCCTTAATTAGACCGTTAATTATGTTATCTGTTTGACGGAAGCTTTTGAGGAAAAAAAAAAAATCCGTTCCGTCACATTCCATAACTACAAACCATAAATAAAATATCGAAATAACCAACATTTCCTTTATCAATTACAAACTATAATTTGAAAAATATAAATATGTTAACTACTATTTGAAAGCTGAAATACAGCATTAGAATAACATTAAAATCCAAAACTAATCTTCTCAAATATTTTTTTTTTTCAATCCTAGTCGTCCTACAAGTATTTGAGTCTCTCATTTAAATGAGTTAGTAAAATAAAAATAAAAATTAAGTCAAAAACTCAACAAAACATATAATTTAACAATTAAACATATAAAATTTATAATTAAAATATATCAAAAGGAAAAATAAAATCTAATACAATAACATAAATTTCATATTTTATCTATTAGTGAAGTGTGCAGGGCAATTTATATAAATTTTTAACACATGTAAGACTCATACTTAGTAATTTGAAATATGTACAATACCATGTACGAATTTAAGACATATAAGAGTTATTTAATTCACAAATTCAATACATATATGAAGAAATATTGTAGATTAAGCTAAATTAAGTGAAGAGCATATACTTAAACAAGAATTTCTTGCATTTTCACAACAAAATGAGAATAATTTCATATGTATGTGAAACAATATTATTTTAGCTACGAAATCATGGTATATATGAATATTTAAAATAAAAAATACTTAAAAAATTAGAGAAAGAATAGTAACAAATGAATAAGGTTTGAAATACACTTACCTAAACTTAATTCTCATCAATTTCTAATTTGGAATCACGTGAATCATGTTTATTTGACTTTCTCTCTCTCTTTTTCTCTCTTCTTCTCGTCTCCTTCTTTTTCCTCTCTCAAATTCTACTAAAAATGATAAAAAAGCAATCGAGTGTCATATTTATAGTAAAGTGGTGTAACACCATGAATATTTTTTTATTTATTATTTCATAAAAATATATTATCAAATTAATTTTGATAATTATTTAATAATTTTTGATCACCTTTGGACTTAAATTTATATAATTAAACTGTTACGTAGGCCTAATATGTTCAAAATATTTGGATCAATAAATTTGAGTATAAATACTTGATCTATTAATTTAAATTTAGATTAATTAGTGAGGTAAATTAAATTAATTTAATTATGAATCAAGCTAACTAAATTAATATTTAGTAGGTAGACCTTAATGTATCAAAATTTATTGACTGAAAATATAATTTAAATGAAGTTAAAATATTAAAATAAATTGAGATATTATTATAAGGACAATTAATTAATATTTTAATTAGAGGTAAATAAATATATATGTCTATTAATAAAGACATATAAATATATATATATATATATATATATTGAAGATAATAATAATAATAACAATAATAATAATAATAAAAGAAAAAGGAAGAAAAGGCACGGAGAGGCAGCAGTGAAGAAGGAAGGGAATTGGCTTTGTGACAAACCCTATATAAAAACTGACTATAGCCAAGCTAAAGGCCACCTGAAAATCACCAATATAAGATGTCCGTTAAATCTAAATACAAATTATCTGAAATCCATCCATAAAAGATATCAACCTACAATATATCAATTAAGCAAATACAAGATCAAAAAATCGCCACAATAAATTCGTAGCTCCAACATCATATTTTCAAATACAATGTCGAAACAGAGAAATGTCACTAGATATCAAAAATAAGCCATAATGACCTGTGGAAGCATATAACATTATCAATACATAGTGGAAACTAAACTCATCCAAGTGTCATCAAAATAGTCAACAGACATCAGCATATCCATCCTACATATACACATTTTGACAAAAATCATCATCCTCCAAGCCTAGTAATCTTTAAGTATATGTATTGGCTCATACTCATTTGAAAGTAAGAAAAATAGTAAGAAATAAGTCAAATATTTAACACGATACAAATAATAATAAGAATAATGCAATATACTTAAAATAAATCAAATGTATGGAATAGAGTCATCATACAAATACATGGGCATAAAAATATAATCAACTATATTTTCGAAACACATTTACCTTTTTACATTTTATATCTGGTTCCTTTAACTTCTAAAATATTTTGAAATTCATTCATATTTAGGAGGCCAATGGAAGTAAACCTTACTAACTAATAGAGCAGACCAATAAAAGAAAGGATCGTGTTATTTCATACATTCTAAGGCCTACCCACGTGCCTTAAATTTAATGTCCCTTGGAAGAAATATACCTTTAATTCCAGATATATTGGGCCTTAGTTCTTTTTTGCCACGAAAAATTTTTTCATAGCCCAGGGATAATTTCTCAATTTACCGCTATAATATCCTAAGGTATACCAAAAAATATCACCATCTGAAATACAAATCATTGGTCTAATTTCTTATTTACTTATTCATATGAGAATTTTCACACTTAATTCTTAGCACTTAATTCTCACTCTGTGGAGATCGATTCATCAAATATAATAAATTTTGGTGGTTCCTTCTTATACTTTTTATAATCCTTTTCATATCGTAATCATATATTTCTTATTGTAGAGTCTTCACATGACTTCAAATACATGTATAAATAGACATGGAGCTTAGGAACAATTAGAAAATTCTTTCCACATAAGCTTAACAAATCATTAGGGTTTTCAGATAATAAATTTTCTCCATATAAGGTATCCAACATAATTTTTGGGACATACAAAATAACAAACATAAAATATATACGAATAAATATTAAATAATTAAAGTAATAATGTTCACTAAGATACGGTTACCAATTTTCAAAGCCATGTTGCACATTTATCCAGAAATAATAGAAAAAATACGTAGGTGTGGGGTTAGGGTTTTCCAAATATACACAACACTTCACAAATCTACAAAATCAAAGAGAAATCAAGATATATGCACATTTATTACATGGGTATCTCAAAATCTAAATTTGGACATGTCTTTGAACAAAAACATCCAAATGGAACAGAATGAAAAGAGCAATAAGAGAAAGTAAAATATATTTGTGTACTTATCTTGACCCGATCTACAAATTTTTTAACTAACTCTAAGTAAAAAACGGACTCAGAAGCCTCAAACTCCCCTTCTCTCTTCTCCTCTGCTCTCTCTTTCTCTCCTCTTTCTCTTTTTCACCGAAAAATGACAAAAAAAAGCTAATGTTGTGGGTTATATACCCAAACTGGCACCTCGAGCAATTATTGGATGATCATCGGGCACAACTTTCTGAAAATCATGCCTTAGCTGTGCCTCGAGCATGATACAGGTGCAAAAATTCTAAAATTTGTGGCCTAGGCACGCCTTGGGCAAGCAGCTGGTGCACACATACTAGATTTTGTGCCCCAGTGCCACTCAAGTGAGCAACAGGCAACCCCTCTTTTTACTTCCTATTTTGCTTCTAAAACTTAATTTTTTGTATATTTTAAACCTAATTTTAGTTATATTAATTTAATTATTTCTAATTACTATATTTTAAAAATTGATATCTTACATGCTCTAACATGGAAACTTGGGAAAAATCCTAACCGACCCTCTTTGTTACTTTAGGAGGCAATAGGGTTTTGAAAAAAGGGACACGCGAATTGAAGGGATATCCTGCCATTGTTGCCATTGCCAAAAGTGAAGGAAGAAATCGAGACATGTAAAATTCCTACTTTACAAAATAAACTCTTCATTCATTCTTGTTAATGTCGAAAATCTGGTTGCATGCCTTGATTTGGTGAAAAAACGGTAAAAATTTTGGATTACAAATTCGGGAACCAAAAATGGAGCCACAGCTCGGTAAAAAGTGACCAACGTTTTGGGCTTAATAATGAATTGGGGTTTAGCAATTTGTCTAATGGAGTTAAAAAGTATTATTTTACATGTTATACCTCTTGATTTTCTGGACTTGTTGCCATCGTGGAAAAACAGAGTACCGTGCTCTATTTTCGTCTTCCAACTGGGTCTAATGATTGGAAGGTGGCAAGAAGAATTAAACCTCATTATTTTATAAGTAAAACTCTCATTTTTTCAAGTAAATCATTCCTTGCCTTGATTTGTGTGAATTGTGGCTTTGTTTTGGTAAATTGAAAATTTGGGAAAAAACAGAGTTGGCTAGGAAAACAAAAGAAATTTGACAGTACCGTGATGATTTGGGCATTATAATTAGCAGGTTTATTCTATCAATTTCTTATCTTCACCATTTGAATCTGAAAACCTAGAATTTTTCCTCGTTATAGTGGGAAATCAAACTTATCAATAGAAATAGAGCATTCGGGTCCAGTGCATTATTGTGCTAGTCATTGGGTAGGATTTTGTATGTATGTGTTCGAGATATATATGTATGTATAAATATGTGTGTTTGATTATACAGATATGTGTGTGTGCATAGACATATGTATGTACGCTGATAATATCGACATGAAGATAATATGCATGTGTGTGTCTATATTGTGGGTGTATAACAATGGGCGTGTGTGCATCTAGGTACGGAGTTGGAAAAATAATTAAATAAATAAGTAAAAATATACAGGCATATACATATACATGTACATAAATATACATACACATATACTTATCATTTAGGGTGTTCATGGATATATGTATGCGTAGTATAAATTTCATATTTTTTAATATATATATGTATGTATGTATATATGTATGTATGTATGTATTTAAATTATAAACTGATTGATGAGTAAATTAATGATAATTATTATTTCAATTAGACTATTATGGGATGAGCTAGAATAGTTGGATAAGCAAGGTAATCGTGAGTTTGTTCAGCAGTGACGAAATAAAAGGATATTCCATGGCCTTAGAAAAAAGAGTTGGCACACTTAGAGGATATGTAATAATTGAATCAAATATTTAAAATGGTCGGTAAAATATTCAAAGTTTCTGAGAATACTCTCCTATTTTGGTGATAAACGATTGGCTTTAACCGTGTGTGTAAACGTTATTGATATTCTACGGATAACTAAGGATAGTATGTGAAAACTCTACGGTAATCGGAAGAATGGGAGTTCATAAAACCTTGAAATAGTCTATACTTTTTTAATACCGATTCCATTCCGTAGGTTGATATTGTTGCTATTGAAAATGGATACTTATAACCTAGTGACTATCGTAGAAGATGATAGTAAGGGGTATCGAAAATGGTATGAGTATATTATTGGTACAGCTTTTGAAAAAATTGTAGGGATAATGGGGATGGATATTGAGTAATCTCATGGTACTTACCCAATTATTAGGGACATAAATACGCAGCCTTTGATTCATTATAGCATAATAATGATACTATTTGGATTATTATTGACCGACTAACTAAGTCGACACAATTTCTTGCCATGGAACTAACGTACCCGTTCAATAGGCTAGCCAGACTATACATTGACGAGATTGTAAGATTACATGGTGTACCAACTAGTATTATTTTAAATCAAGACCTGAGGTTTGTCTCACATTTTTGAAGGGGCTAGCAATGAGAATTGGGGACGAGATTGAAGTTCAGCACTGCATTCCATCCTTAGGCTGATGGGCAATCGGAACGAACCATTTAGATGTTAGAGGACATGCTTAGGAGCTCAATCCTAGAGTTGGAAGGTAGAAGGGACAAGCACCTATCATTAGTAGAATTTGAATATAATAATAGCTCCCACATCAGCATCGGAATGGCGCCATTCAAAGCACTTAACGGTAGAAGATGTCGCTTGCCGATGAGTTGGGAGGAAGTAGACAATCGCTAGATGCTGGGACCAAAGCTTGTAGAAGAAACCACAAAAAAGATCCATTTGACTAAGAAATGATTACAAACAGTTTAGAATCGACAAAAGAGCTACGCGGATAATAGACGTAGAAACTTAAACTTTGACATTTGTGATGATGTATTTCTTAAGGTATCGCCTACAAAATGTGTCATAAGATTCAGAAGATGAGGTAATCAACTCCTGGTTTATTGAACCATTTGAGATATTGGAGCGGGTTAGTGAGGAAGCCTACTGACTAGTTCTACCACAATCTTTAGTTGGGATGCACAATGTATTTCACGTGTCTATGTTAAGAAAATTTATACACAATAAGTTACACATAATTGCACATGACCAATTACAAATTCGGGATGACCTATCCTATACCAAGGAATCGGTTCAGATCATAGACCGATGAGACAAGATCCTACACTCCAAAGTAATACCGCTTGTGAAAGTCATTTGGAATCATCAAGACGAAGTGATGCGACATGGGAGATTGAAGCAGATATGCACGCAAAATATCCACAACTCTTTGAGGATTGAGGTACGTTTTTTAGGACGAAAATCTTTTGAGGATTGAGGTTATAACACCCTAAATATTTTTTTTGTTTATTATTTACTGAGAATATATTGTCAAATTAATTTTGATAATTATTTAATAATTCTTAATTACCTTTGGGCTTAAAACTGTTTAGTTTAATTGATACGTGGGCCTAATAAGTTTAGAATATTTGGATCAATAGATTTGGGTATAAATACTTGGGCTATTAATTTAAATTTAGATTAATTAGTGAGATATGTTAAGTTAATTTAATTTCGAACCAAGCTAACTAAATTAATATTTAACACAGATGGACCTCAATGTATCAAAATTTATTGATTGAAAATATAATTTAAATAAAATTAAAATATTAAAAAATTGAGATTGTAAGGGTAATTAACTAATATTTTAATTAGAGGTGAATAAATATATTTGTCTATTAATAGAGACATATAAATACAAATATATATATATATATATAGATGAAAAAAATAATAATAATAATAATAATAAATAGAAAGAAATAAAGAATGAAAAGAAAAAGAAAGGAATGGAAGAAGGAAAGACGAGAAAGAGGGGAAGGCACGGATGGGCAGCAATGAAGAAGGAAAGGAATTGGCTCTCACATGAAAACTTGGGCAAAACCCTAACCGACCCTTTTTGTCACTTAAAGAGGCAATATGGTTGGGAAAAGAGGGACACATGAATTGAAGGGATATGCTGTTCTTGCTATCGTCACCAAAAGTGAAGGGAGAAATCGAGGTAAGTAAAATTCCTATCTTGTAAAATAAACTCTTTTTTCATTCTAGGTAATGTTGAATCTCTGGTTGCATGTTTTGATTTGGTGGAAAATCGATGAAAATTTTGGGTTACAAATTTGGGAACCTGAAAACAAAGCCACGACTTGGTGAAGAATGACCAATGTTTTGGGCTTAATGATGAATTGGGGTTTAGCAATTTGTCTAATGGGGATATAAAGTATTATTTTACATGTTATACTTCCTAATTTTGGGGACTTGAGGTCGTCGTGGGAAATAGAGCACCAAGCTCTGTTTCCGTCTTCCAATCGAGTCTAATGATCGAAAGGCAGCAAGAAGAATTAAACCCTGTTATTTTGCACGTAAAAATTCCATTTTTGCAAGTAAATCATTCCATGCCTTGATTAGTATAGGAATTGTGACTTCGATTTGGTAAATCAAAATTTTGGGGGAAAGCAGAAGTGGTGAGGAAAAAAAAAAAGAAATTCCAGGGTACTGTGATGATTTGGGCATTATAATTAGTAGGTTTGTTTTATCAATTTCTTATCTTCACTGTTTGAATCTGAAAGCCTAAAATTTTTCCCTCATTACAGTGGGAAATTGAACTTATCAGTAGAAATAGAGCAATAGGGTCAAGTATGCTATTATGCGAGTCATTGGATAGGATTTCATATGTATGTGTTCGAGATATATATATGTATGTATGTATGTATAAATACGTCGGTTTGATTATACGGATATGTGTGTGCATACACATATGTATGTACGCTAATAGTATGGGTATGAAGATGATATGCATATGTGTGTTTGTGTTGTGTATGCATAACAATGGGGTGTGTGCGTCCAGGTACAGAATTGCGTTTATAAATGTAGGTCTATGGGAGTTCAAAAATAAATAAATAAATAAATAAAAATATACAAGCATATATATATACATGTACATAAACATATACATACATACATATACTTATTATTTAGGATGTACGTGTATATATGTATGTATAGTATAAATTTTGCATATTTGAATATATATATATGTGTGTGTGTGTGTGTGCATTGAAATTATAAATTGATTGAAGAGTAAATAAATGGTAATTATTATTTCAATTGGACAACTATAGAATGAGTTGGGATAGTTGAATATGTTGGGTAACTATGAGTTTGTTCGGTAGCAACGAAATAAAAGGATCATGGTATTAGAAATAAGATTTGGCATACTTGGAAGATCGGTGATAATTGAATCAGATATTTAAAAGGGTTAGAAAAATATTCAAAGTTTCTTGAATTTTTCTCCTACTTCGACGATAAATGATTTTTGTGTTAGTTTTGACCGTGTGCATAAATATTATTGGTGTTCTACGGATAAGTAAAAGAAAGTGTGTGAAAGCTCTACAGTAACCGAACAAATGGGAGCCCATGAGATCTTGGAATAGTTTATACTTTTTTGATACCGATTCCATTCTATAAGTTGAGGTCATTGCTATTGAGAAGTGATGCTTATAATCTAGTTACCATCATATAGGATGATATTAGGGATATCATTAGTAAGGGTATCAAAAATGGTATAAGTATGCTACGATACAGCCTTTTAGAAGACTATAAGGGTAGTGGGGATATCATGAATATCATATAACCTCGTGATACTTACCCAACCATTAAATGTGTAAATACGCGACCTTTAGTTCACTATGGTAGAATGAAATCCATGAAGGTTATTGTTATTTTGTATAAGTGCAACATTGTATTGAGCTGATAATTGGATTCAATAGAATTGATGTTACATTTTTGATATCCAGTCGTTCATATGGCTTTCGTGTCGTGGGTACGACATTTTATTGAGTCTCAGATAATGGTTGGTATATCACATGCTATTATTAATTTTATACATTTATTATCATTATCTGAGATACTTACTTATATTCTTCTATTGTTGATTATATTTACTTGTTCGACATTCAGTTTACTCTCGTATTTTATTGACTTCAGAGTAGACAGATTGATATCGGGTTAAAAGAGATCATGTATTACTGTGTAGATTCCAGATAGAGATGATCTCAAAAATTAAGACTTTTATGATAGAGATTTGAGATTATTTATTGGTTCATTAACTTTTAAACATTTATTGGGTTTTTATTTATAAGGATTTGACATTATAGATATCGATACTATTTCTATTTCAAGTAGTTTATTATTAGTATTATGGATATTTATTTAATATTACAATTATGATGATCATTTATTGTGTCATAAATTCTAGTGATGCAATGATTTTGAGTTCATTTGCATTGATTGATGTTATAAATTATGACGTGTAATTGATAATTTCGAATAATTTGAGATTTTGCTTAGACAATTCGGGTTGAGTTTGGAAACTCAGACTTCGGTCATTACAAGTCATATTCAGGTGTTGGTTGGACGCATATTAGGCACCATGGCTTAACATTGTGGCACACGAACACCACCTCGGTTGTGCTTTGAGCGCAAAAATACTACCAATGAGTGCTTCAGTCATCCCTCAAGCATGCCTCAAACACGTTTATATTACTTTGTACACTTAGGCGCCAATCAAGCATCCATTAGGTGTGGTTACACTGCCATCCCACGCACGGGCACTTGTCAAGTGTCGGTCAGACATCCATCGACTTGATGTTATCCATTTAAAATTTAACTTTTAATTCAACTTTTTTTATTATTTGATCTCAATTTTAACCATATTAATTTAGTTAATCAAAATTATGATAAAATTTAAACTCGAACATTACATTTATTTATATATTTATTTATATATACTTTATTGAGTGTTAGATTCACTTTTATCATAACCTTTCATATTAATGAGCTCGAATTCACTGTTAAGATTTCAGATTTTGGAGAGTAAAATTTTGGAAGATTAGTCTAGGGATGTTATATTGCATTTCAAATATATTGATGATGATAGAAATTATTCTGAAATAATTTTTGTTGAGCTTTATATCTTGGTGGTTTGTGAGACTATTACTCTAGATTAATATGTTTGTGTAGTTTGGATATTAGCTCATACATGCTTTTTCTTATAGTTTGAAATTGAGTTGTCGAGCAAGTTATATGTTATCGAGCTATTGATCGGTGGGTTGACTATAATTATTTTGGGACTTCACCTTTATATATTGGTGGATTCATCTAATTTTGAATGCAGAATCACATTTTAGTTTTGGACAAATTATTTATAACATTGTTATTATGTATGCTTTGTGTTGGAAAATGACAAGAAGATGTAGAAAA
The DNA here is from genome assembly GCA_033239525.1 of Nepenthes gracilis. Classification (NCBI taxonomy): domain Eukaryota; kingdom Viridiplantae; phylum Streptophyta; class Magnoliopsida; order Caryophyllales; family Nepenthaceae; genus Nepenthes; species Nepenthes gracilis. The sequence continues at coordinate 9,791,682 of BSYO01000007.1, read as the reverse complement.
TCTACAAATTTCTTTTAATCCGTGGGCATTTGAGTTGTAAAAATTGATTGTTTTATATTGTGATTGCACTTCAATCAAGATTTATTTATTTATTTATTTATTTATTTTTTATTTATTTATTTATTTGTGAATGAAGCAGGTAATTCAATCATAATTTTAAATATTTTCGTAGGACAGTAACTAAACTCTGATTTACTATATTTTTTTTCAAACTTATCTTACTTGATATTTTCCTTCAAATACAGATGTATGCATCCATATACTTGCGTGTTTTATGATTGATGCAGGACTTACTTTTTGCATCTGCAATTAGGAGAGATGATCCCACCAATAATGGGCAGGAGGGAGACAACGTTGATATTTGACAATCCTAATCTTCTCTCTCTCCCTCCTCTCTCTCTCTCTCTCGTCCATGCATGAGCAGGGAGACCATGACGGTCCGCTGCATTATCTCTCCCCAACCCAATAAAGGAGGAAGAAAATAGAAAAAGTTTTGTGGTTAAGGAAATTGTGCTAGTCCACTGATCAAACCCTAAAGAAATACATATAAAAAACAAAAAAACAAAAAACAAAACAAAACGAGACGTGGATGAAGAACGAGATAATAAAAAGAGCAAAACATCACTCCAAAAGCATCCTCTTTAGCTAGGTCTCTTTAACTAGCTTGCTTTCCTTCTTCCTCTCCTCCTCCCACTGTATCTCTTTCCTCTTTCTTTACTTTCTAACACCTCCTCTGTTCTCTTCCCAATACTTTGATTCTCCACCATTTCCGATCCCTAAAGAACCCACATCAAAATAACTTTAATAAAGAGGAGAAAAAAAAAAGATCATCAAATTTGACCATGGTTTTCTCATCACTTCCCCTCTATTTAGACCCTCCCAATTGGCAACAGGTAAGGCTAATTTTTTATTCCTTCTTTTTTATGATTAAATTTTTCCTCAGCTAGCTTAGCTTCTCCAAAAAGATAAAAATCAGACAGTTTGTTATTCATATTCTCCGTCTAGAAATCTTTGGTTGATATTCAAGCAAGCTAATGAAATATAAAGCTTCACCCTTGGAGTTATTTTTTTCAGCTAATTAATATATTAATAGTTACTCTTTTTGTTCATGATATTCCTAATCTCCATCTAAATCTTTTCATCGAATATACTCGCCAATAATAGATCTATGAATCGTCACCGGTCATCAACTTTATTTGAATTGCAGAAAATTTTCATCAATGAAAAAAAAAAAAAAGGATGTGAACAATTTTTGTGAAAAGATTTTTATCATATTTTAAAGCATTAATTTCCCAGTACAATTTTCAGGATCCAATTACTGTTCCTTCTTTTTGCGTCGTAATCAATTCATGGCTCTCTCATTTAAATTTGCAGCAACAACAGGGAATTAGCGAATACCATGGAAATCCTGACCTTCAACCACAGCCGCTGCAGGCGCAAGCGGGCGGTGGTGATGGTGGCACGGCCACTTCCATTAGACCTAATTCGATGGTGGAAAGAGCTCGTCTGGCCAAGATCCCACAGCAAGACGTCCCACTCAAGTGCCCACGATGCGAGTCTATGAACACCAAGTTCTGCTACTTCAACAATTACAGCCTCTTGCAGCCCCGCCACTTCTGTAAGACGTGTAGAAGGTACTGGACACGTGGTGGCGCCCTGAGGAACGTACCCGTTGGCGGGGGTTGCCGGAGGACCAACAAAAGGAGCAAAAAAGGCAGATCTAAATCTCCTATCAGCGCTGATATTACTACTACTACTACTGCGGATCAGATACAACAAAGGGGACTAACGGCCTCTACAAGTGCAGTTTTCTCCAATACACAGCTAATAGGTGGTCATTTCTTGCAGTCAACTCCTCAATTATCATTCATGGCCGCTGTCCAAAACCTAACTCAATTAGGGATTGGAACTTTGGGGTTAAATTTAGAAGGGATTCAACCCCAAGTAGCTGATTTTTCAGTGGTACACAGCAATATTCCAGGAGCAGCGGCAGCACAGCAGTTGCCTTTCTCGGGAGCTGGATTTGATGAGGTGCCGTCCGCTGCTGTTTTAAATTGCTACCCATTTCAAAACGGAGGTGTTAATGAGGCTGGCTTAACATCTTATGCTTCTGGAAATGATAATCATGAGATCAATATAAGGTCCAGAACTGCTTCAACTAATGGGGTGCTTGCATCAGCGAATATAGAGAAGAATCATCAAAGGCAGAATATTTATAAAGAGTTGGTGGCCATGCCGGAAAATAATCAGATTTGGGGCACTAGGAATAATGCTAGCGTGTGGACAGACCTATCTGGGCTCAACTCTTCTTCTACTACCAGTCATATCATATGAGGATCGTCATGATCAGCTGATTGACCAATTAATCAAGTTCGGCTGAAGAAGGAATGTACCAGCGTGATGATACTACTGTAGGGTGGGTGGTTGAGAAAATGGTTCTTGTCATGATCTCCCAACCGTTGCTGTTAAATGACGGGAGCCAAAACTATTTAATTTTACAAGCTTTGTTTACTTTCGGAATATATGGTGTATTTTTCTGTGGCTTTTTTGACTTTCACTTGTAAGGTTAGTGTGGAAGTAGTGAATCTATCCTGAATAATGAAGTGCTAATTTCCTTCTATATTCCTGTTTTCATTTTCTTGTGCACAACCAGAAATATTACTTCAGCTGTATCAAGAGATGCATGAAAAGCCAGCTACACTCTCAGCAGTTATTCTTCTGCTAAAATTCTCTTACAATTATTAGCTTGCTAATTGTTGGGAGTGAAGGGAATTAATATTTGGAACTGTCAGGCATGAAATAAATACTTAACAGTTTTCCTTTCAATTTTTTCTTATTCTCCTGACAAAACAAATGAAATCTTTATGTAAGGCAAGGCATTAATGTGTGCAGGAATTAGCTTACGATCAAAAGCTTGAAATGTTACGAAGTACCAGATTTTAGTAGATAAATATGCTGCTTTTTTTTTTTTGTAGTTAGACTCTCCTATTTTTTGAGAGCCTTCAAGGAACACTACAGCATTTGAAATCAATGTTTAAAATTGTCGGAATGAGTAATTTTTGACATTATTCTATTCATATAATTTTGTTTTTCTTTCTGAGTACTGTCAACACATAAGAATATTAGTACATTTACCGAAACTCTTGTATTTTAAGATGGATCTTCCAGCCCAGATCTCAGGAGGATCAAAACAAGTTCCCCAAGAAGACAGTACGGACCAATAATGAGAAACAGGAAAGAGACGAGAAGCGTAGTTATAGCTTACTTATAACAGAAGATGGACAGTCAGTATATATCATGATTTCTCTGTAAAGGAAGCAATAATATTTTGGGCAAGTACTAGTTTGTTTGTTTGGTGATGAGTTCTGTGAAAGCTGAAGTTAGATGAAGAAGAAGATGATGACCATGAAGGAGAGAATCGATACAGAAAAAGAAAAAGGGTCAGAGATAACGGAAAACGCCAAAATCACACTCAAAACCATGCATGCATGCTTTTTTTCTTTTTTTTTTTGAAAAAATGATTATCGAATTGGCTTTGGGGAAATTTAGGAAAGGAGGGTTATCAAAATGAGTCAAAAGACTCACTTCTTCTCTCGTTATGAGTCTTCTTCATCTGGGACCTTCTGGTCGTTTTGCCCACCACCACCCTGAAGACTCACCCTCGCCCACCTTCATCCTAGTAATATTTTTATCAAGAAAAAAATCAATAACATAGAAAAAAAAAAAACAAAATCTAAGATATATATATATATGTATGTATATATATATATGGATGTATATATATATGGATGTATATATGTGTGTATGTATGTATAAAGTTTAGTCTAAAGTAAATCTCAATCAAAGTAGAGGAGAAGAAAATTTCGGATATAATCCGTAGAGAAACTAGCTACAAGATAGCTTTAATTAGTTTTTAAAATCAGAAGATTAGTTTAAAAATCATATCAAGAAATCTCAGTATGATTCTATTACAAATTACACGTTTATATAATAAATATGCGGTACAATAAAAACAAAAATTAGGCTAAAATCAATTAATCAATAGTTAGGACACATGCCTTACTTTTGAATAGTTCTGTATTATATAAAAGGAAAATTTATTACAATTAATTTTAATTTCATTTTTAAATTTTTTTTTTTCAGTTCTATCTCAACTTGTTGGATAATTAAATCCACTGTGATAGATATCTTTAAATTGTGTTAGATGCATTCATGTATTCGATGTCACTTTTTCAGTTAGACACTAGAATTATATGGGATAAATAATTTAGGGAAGTGAGATTTATGTTTTCAATTAAATTAGGAAAGAAGATAATTAGAATTAGTACGAATAGTTAGAGATTAGCAAACACGCACAACACTAAGATAGCATAAGCAAACTCTAAATGTTTCCATTAATTGTTAGACACTGAATACTATGAGACTATGATAAATAACAATTGCACAATTTAGTAGATAAAGTTATATAATAATACTTCATGTCAAAATTCTGTCTCAATCGAAAAAATCATAAGTCAAATTTTGAATAATTTTTTTATAAAACATTTTGTAACAAAAATAATTATCTCTAAAATTTCTTCTTAACAATCTCTCTATGAATAACTAATTGAATATAACCCAATACTTCTAACAATTTGCTAGATATAAATATACCAAATAAATAAATAAATGATAATATGCTCTACAAATAATATTAGAGGAACTCAACAAAGCTTGGCAAATAATATAATTTAAATCAGACTTCAACGAATACTAAATCTTTCTTTTTTTTTTTTTTTCTTCTCTCTTTGTGTAGCACCCTTTATATTAAAATGATATCATATCTATCTTTAAAATTATATCAAGATATTTTATATTAATGTTGCCACATGTGCACCCATTGTGTTCACATCAAGTATGGCCCTTATTGGCACACTATATATATGCACCTTTCATACTCTCTTTAGACACAAATCTTACCAAGACTTGTTGAAATCGGTGCATATATATCTCTCAAGTGTGCATCTTACTCATACTAGCATATGCGTTCATCATGTGCAATCATACAGTTTTCATATATCACTCCAACCCTTTCCTCATATAAGTCCTCAGACAAATATTATGTGAACCTCTAAATGATCCGTTTATTAAGGTAGGATTTATAAAGAAATGATGGAAAAACTCAATAAATTTTTTCTCATTATCTTATAGGGTACACCTCACCACTCCGACGACTATCATCTCTTACCTGCTGGTAGCTTATCCTCTATGAGAATCCCAGTGTTGGCAATTGCAATCTTGAATGATTCTCTCTTCCGCTCTATTGAAAATACTAAGAGTATTCTGACTTGCCTTCAGTGCCTTTACATCAATAGGGTTGCTTTTCATTGCATTTCACCTTAGCATACTCTTACCACATTGACTAAACGCCTCATTTGTTACCTTAATATTATCCTTGATAATTGAAATCTCATTAAATATCGACTTAAATGCATACCTTTTCCTGCCATAATTGAGAAACTTTTGATAAGCCTATATTAACTTTTATCAAATGTTGTGCAAAAGCCTTTTTCATCAAATATTTTTGTTGAAATAAAATTCAATTGGATATCTGGTGCATGTCACACCCCTCATAGGACGAGCTTCATCTTGTTTCTTGTCCACAAGTAAACACCCTTGATACTATTAACTCTCAACTAACCATTATTTTTTATCTTTAATATTTCCATAGTTAGTAGGTATATGAGAGGTGAAGAAGGCTTTTTTGATGTTTATGGAGTGAGGATCCATTATCTATCACCCAACTTGTCTTGTGATCCATGAAGATTTATGTCATTCTCATGTCAATGACTAGAAGATCTTTATAAATAGTTATAGATGTATAATTATTGTTGTTATGATCCCTCCAATCTTGTAGTTCACTATTACAGAGTCATTGAATAAAGTCTTCCGTTTCTTTCGAAGGTGCTAACCCGCAACAAAGTAGAGATGACTAAGTGACATGTAGAACATGGCGATGATAACATGTCATAGAAGGAGATAACGGGTGGAATCAACAACCCACTAAGACAATGTATCTATAACTACATCCTTAAGCAGCATAAGAATAGAAGGGAGAAGGTTCTAAAGGTGGCCTCATTATCCACATCTTCGATAGGATGAATAAAAGACCGACCAATCTAGGTTTTCACAAGAGGAAAGAGGAGAGAGAGCAGATCTCGCTATTGACTCTGGGAATAAGCTTGCTAACCTTTGGACATATTAACTAGTGACAAGATGAGTTTAGAGGAGACCTCTGGAGCTAGTGACCAAAGTAGAACTATCCTTTTCTTACTTTCATTTTAAACAATCCTACTTTATGCAACCATTCTTACCAAAATAAAAGTATTCAATATCATTGAGCTTTGGCCAACTATTACTCATATTTGACTTGTCACCTTTCTCTAATACTTCCCATTCCCATGACTACTAGTGAACACTATGGTATTTGATTCTTCCAAAACCTTATCACGCCTTTTTTCATCTAGATTTGTCATGAACCCGAAATTCAGGATATTACAAGATCATTCATAAATAGAGTAATAATGACATCATCAAAGTTAAGAGTGTATTTTTTTATTATTATTAATAGACAACAAAGCTAGTAATACTAAAACCTTATCCTCATCCTCAATCTTTTTATTGAGTGAGAATATTTACATTAAAATTCAGACTTATCTAAACTTCTCTCTTTCAACAATTAGATGTCACATAATTGCTTCTTCAATATATCCTTATTGTCAAAGAATTAAACTTATACTAATTGTCAAGTTTTATATAAACTTTTGCTGAATTCAATAAATCAATTACTTTTAGAAGAGTATTATCTATTAAATATAACTTAATCATATAACTAGAAAGATCCTTTATGTCTTGAGCATCATCCGTTATCATCTTTGACTATTTTTCATTCTTTCTCAATGCTTTTAATGTTCTTTTACAAGTCAAAATGCTCTTTACTCCTTTTTGCCAAAGAGTAAAAATATTATTTTCTAGTTAAAATATTCAATAAATAATGGTAAGTGACTTGACACTGATGCAATTAAATTATAGTTTTCACACTGAAAAATCTACTTTTTGGTACCATTTATTTGGATTCGTAAATGTGTAATACTCATGTAGTAGAAACTAACATGAAACTTTCATCAATTATCAATTACCAGACACCATGAGAGTATAAAAATGATAATCATGCAACTAAATATAAAAAGTTATATATTAATATTTAATATAAATTTTTATTCTCAATAAAAAAATTTTAGGTTAAACTTGAAAGAAATCCACTATAAAATATCTAGTCATAGAAATAACTCCCATCAAGATCTCTTCATGATAATCTATGTGAATGACCGATTAAATACATATTTAATATTTTTAGTAGCCCACTAAAAAAAATATAAAAAAAAAAAAATGAGCATTCAAATACTATTACATCATAAAAAAAAGATTAGAGTAACATATTTATATTTAGTGAATAATTGAACTCAAAGCAGACCTCAACTTAATGACAAACATTTTTCTTTGCTCTCTTTTCTCTCATTGTACAACTCCCACTATATTAAAATGATATCATATCTGTGCTAAAATTTACGTTAGGACTTATTATATCAGCATTGACACACATACTCTCGTTGCATGCACATTAGGTGTAACCTCCATTAACAAGATGCAAATGTGTGCCCTTTAGGCACTACTCAAGCATGGGTTTGACTAAAAGTTGTTAAAAAATGGTATATATGTACCTTTTAGGTATATATCAGATACTAAAATTTTATTTATATTAGCACATATATCATCCATATGCCACTCCAATCATTTACTCATGCGAGTCATTGTACCAAAATCAAACAAATTATCAAATAACCTTTTCATGAGGAGCTAAATTCATAAGAAAGTGACGGAAAAAATCTAATATAAGTTCATGTAAAGGGTGATGAGCTTGTGGGTGTCAATTAATGCAATGGAAAATGTTATTCAAGTTGTGAATTATCCAAAGCCTAAATTCCCACTCAATCATTCAACTTATGTAATTGTGTTTGAGAGGTAGAAGCCAACAATTCTTATATTATTTTATTTGTATTCATAACTTTTATTTTAGCATCATTTTTCTTTAATATAGAAAAATTATCTAAATCATCCTATAAAAATTGTAAAATTGATCTTTATTTTATTTTTATAATTTAATAATTTTAACATCATACATTCACACACAAGATTCAAAATTAGTCCACTTTGCTTAATTTTTTTATATAGATTAAACCTAATACCAGAATAAATTAAAATAGAACTAGAAATATAGAAGTTAAGAATATAATTAACAAAAAAATAAAACACAAACATTTTAACTATTTTTTGTTTTTCATAAAATGTCATCTAAGACAATATTTGGCGAACATGTCTTGATAGAATAATTTATAATATCATAAGATTTACATGATATCCGATTACCGCTTTAAATAAAAATGTATAAAGTTTGGATTGGGAGGAAGACATCAATGCAGCAGCAGTAAATTGAAGTCCCTTTAATTATGGGATCGTTGAATCTAAAGTAATTTGTTAGTTTGTATATAATTATTATTTTAAAAAAAAATATGAAATCTGTTTGTCTTTTTTTTTAAAAAAAAAATAAAATCCTAAAAAGAAAAAAAATTCATATTATAAGAACCAAAAAGAATTATTGCTGTTATTATTATTATTTTAAAATTGGATTCAGTGGACCCTGCTTTGGAGCCTTGCATCCAGGGAGGCAATCTAACCTTCTCGGGGGTGGGGTTCGCTTTTCTGAACGGACCAAGCCACTGCGTCAGGCGCACATCTCTCTCTCTCTCTACAGTCAATTTTCAGAGTAGAATACTGGCGTACGTAAATTCCAGAAATTATTCTTGAAAAATGCTAATTTTAGAAAAAAAAATCATACTTATATATAGAAATTTCGTACACCATGTGTACCTTTTAAGAGTCACGTAAAATTTAAAAAAAAAAAAAAAAAAAAGATTATTTTGGAGGTACGTCTTAGTAGATGAAAGAATATCCGTCTCTCAGATAAATGAAATCCATTTAAGAAGAGCCTTCGTCTCTTCGATTTACTCTTAAAAGCTCTTTCATCCATCTACCATGCTAAAACTAAAGGCATGGCTTGCTTTGTTTTCTCTCTCGTAAGTGACTTCATCGGTCTGTAAAGTTCACAATTTTTCTGTCTCTTGAGACCATTTGAAATGAAAAGAAGGGTTTTTGAGAGGAAACTAAAATAAGAGAAAATTACTTAATTAATTTATCAGAAAAAAAAAAAAAAGTTAACAATAGCAATGGAAGAACAAGATTTGAAACCCACCAAATTAAAAAATTACAGTTTTTGCTAAAAGCTCTTGATTACAAATTGATCATAAAATTTGCAGTGATTCTCTAAAAAGACCATCAATAGTATATAGAAAATAAGATTGACTAATTAATTAATTATAGATTAATACTTCTTCAGTTTTAACATTTATGAACGGGCTACAAATATGGCCCAAGGCATAAAGTGGAGCAACCTAGGGTGACTTGTCTTTAACTATGACTTTATCTTTTAATACTATCGTAAAGGCTTGGTGGTTAAAGGTTGGGCCTTAGCTGATTCCTACAACTTTACCGATATTTTTCATGTTATTGTAGATAGTGGCTACATCATTGACACAATGATTGTCTTTAATTATAACTGTATCATTCTTTCGGGTTGAAAAGAACTCATCTTTGAGTAAGATTCTTGAAAATATGGTTGTAGATCAACAATACTAAATAATGGAGATATACCATACTTTTTAAAAAGTTCTACTTTAGATGCATTGTTGTCAATTATTTTAAGGATTTTGAATGGCTTGTCTGGATATGGGTGGAGCTTAGAAAATTTATCGGTGGAAAATTAATGTGATGGCTCAAACCTTAAACTTCAAATATAGCTCGAACCGCTCATCTAAAAAACTTCAAAACTTAAAATCATTCATAATCCATTATAATTGCAATACACTTTAATTAAACTACTACAAAATTCATTAATACATAATGTAAATATATCAAAATAAAACTACTAAAACTCACGGGTTACAACTAGAAGGAAAAATAACCAACTTCCGTCAATAACATATTTGGTCAGTCTCTCATTGAGAGATAACATCTAGCCACCACAATTCACTCTACCTGAAAGTCTTGTAGGATCTCTCGGCTCGCGCTATGTAATTAGCCCAATTTGGAGTCAAAAAAATATAAAGTTAAGTCAAAGCCTAACAAATGACAATAATTAAAATGCTTAATAAATAATAATTATATTGGATATAAAAAATATAAAAGTTGCAACATTAATATAACAATCTAACTATATCCGAGAACCATAACAAGTCGTTAACACGACTTTAAATAAGATTGGTCGTATTAGACCCATTATCACAAAGATAATAAGAGTACCAATAAACTAACGAAAATTTCTCAGAATTCGGTATCAAAAGATAAACAAAAATTATTTTATCCGAATATTAGCATGAACAACCTACATATCAAATGATAATAAACAACACGAATTCCACTTATCGAACTATCATAGAATCCAACATATGGATTCTACCAAATACAACTCCTGAATTCTACTGAATTCCAAATTTATGAAGTATCATTGACAAACAGATATCACAAAAAATCCATGGATCTTATTTCGTCACTGTGAACCAAAGACCGCGTATATTCCCCGATAGCTGGGTACTTGACAGGCTAACCAATGCTCGCAAGTTTGATCTCCGACCATAATCCATGGTCTACGGAGACTCTACCCAACTAAGTACAGACGTTTCACCAACATGCTCATCCTCTGACTCAACCAGGTACGGATGATCTCATCAACATGCTTGTGACGAACCCGATTACAGAATACTACCTGTCCTAACATTCGTCAAACTAAATACAAATCATAATATAAAAATCTATTGAAATAAATATCTATATATACACAGGATCCATAGCATGCTACAACCTTATGGCTCCAACAACGAATCGAAATATGTTACCTTGTTGGACCTAAATCGGAAAGATGCCTGCAAATGCCATCAAACCTGTGAAAGCATTTCATAATCTAATAAATATTAGGTTTCAACTAAAACATACGTCTATATCCTTAATTACAAAATAATATATACATCCAACTCTTTAACCCAAAAGAATCATTACTGTACCAAAAATACAAAAGACAATGTCTAAAATACATCATACGACATCCACAAGACCTAAAACTAGGCACTGATCTTTCAATCCTATTCGTCGGGCATAAACTCGTGTTGATCATCTGAGGGATTAGCAAAAACAGTAAAGGGGTGAGCCAAATGCTTAAAAAGGCACATATATATACATCAAGGAACATGCATACTTTATATTTGAAACATAACAGTATATACCGAAAGAAATAGAGACGAATGAATAGTTATAAAACATGATTAGAAAAGAAATACTTTCATAATACATTCTAATTTCCTTCAATTCCTTTCCGTTTTCTTACTTATTAAATCGTGCTGAAAACTTATTTTTGTTGGAGATCAGTGCCAATGTGACGGACCACATTTTCATAATTGGAAACCGGCAAAACCCTGGCTGTAAAATGACCGTCAGACTAATACAAACATGTACAATATCCATGTACAGTACATATAAATATCCACAATAGACAACACAAGATCCAAATGCCACTATATTTGGAGCTCTAACGTCACGGCTTCGGACATAACGTCGGATAGAAAGATGCCCCTAGGTACCAAAATACAAACCACAGTAATCATGCGAAAGCATATATATAACCATTAATACAGCAACGAAACTAAATTATCTGTACATCCTCAATGCAGCAGATACAAATTCATCTCAATATATAAGAAGTCTTCCAAGCATAAGTACAAAGCCTCAAAATCCAAGTCCACAAAATAATCCTCTAAGTCTTCCGCCTAGCCGATATCTAATCCTCTAGTTTGCCTAAACAGACATAAGTTCGTGCTTATCTAAAGGTAAGAAAATAGCAATAAGTGAGTCTAATACTAGCAAGGTATAATATAATTAAGGACAAGAACAATATACTTAAAATAAAATAAAGGAAGTGAGTAAGAGTAAAATATAAATGCATGAATATGAAACATGATCAAATAAACTTTTCGAAACGCATTTACCTTTTCTGATTTTATATCTGATTCCTTTAGGTTTTAAAATATGTAAAAATTTCTTTATCTTTATGAACTAGAGCCAATAGGCTTTACCAGCTAATGGAATAGATAAATTGAAGAAAAAATTGTGTTCCATCCACACAATCTAAGGTCTACCCATGTACCTTGAATTTAATGTCCTATGGTAGACAGCATACCTATAATCCCAAATATACTTGGGCCAATAGTCCTTATTCATATGCCATTATGGCATAGGCCGTGGCCCAGGCAGTTTTTCAATTTACTACTTAATATCCAAATGTATGCCAGGAAATACTACCATCTGAAATATAAATCATTAGTCCAATTTTACAATTTCTTTTCATAATTCATATTGAAGACTTTGTATAAATATCCATATTTCTTTTTCTTTGAACTTCTCACACCGGGAGAAAATTTTAAATATCATATAGCAGATAATAAATTATAGAGTTTAAATTACTTGATATAAATTCATAGTTTCATATCCTTACAAATATTGATATATATTTCATATTCTGATAGATACATATACATATTTTTTATATTCTTGTGGGTTTAAGTCTTCACATGCCTTTAAATACATGTACAAATTATCTTAAAACTTGAAACATTTAATAAATTCTTACTACAATGAGTCAAACATAACTTTAGAACTTTCTCGACAATAAATTCCTTCATTAACGATTCTTAACATAATTTTTGAAATGTACAAAATATTATATATAATTTATATGTAAATAATATCAAATAATCAAGATAAAAACGTTCATAAAGCTAAGGTTTCAATTATCTAAAGTCAAATCATGTATAATCCTAAATTATACAAGTAAAAATGTTGGGGCGTGGGTTAGGGTTTCCACATGTACAAAATCGTATAAAACTACCAAATCGGACATTCAATCGATAAATAATCATGTTCAAGTCACGGGTATTCATAATCTAAAGGCAAATTATACAATAATCTCAAATTTAAACGAGTAAATCCAATGGATTGGCGGGTTAGGGTTTGAGAAGCCATAAACCACACAAATCTTAGAAATCGGATATAAAATTGATATATATATACATACTCAAATCATTGGCAATACAAAATATAAACTTAATTGAGAATCGAAATGAAGATACACAAAGAAAACGAAATAAAAGTTTAAATAATGTAAGAGAAGGGTATGGGCGCACTTATCTTGACCCAATCTATGACTTTTATATCTAGCTCTAAGTCAAATTTGGACTCAAAAGCCTCAATCTCTTTCTCTCTCTTCTCCTTCGCATTCTCTCTCTCCCCCCTCTCTCTTCTCATGCAAAAATGATGTGGAAGAAGACCATTGCACGCTTATAATGCGGGATGGCGCTCGCCCGGTGCGCTTCAGGCGCACCATTGTTGAATCCAGCACTCGAGCACGAGTTAAACACACTTCGGGCACCCCTCTGTTAGAATCCATGCTCGATAGGGGGCTCGAGCGCGTGTCGGACGTGGATTTGGCTTGGGGCAGGCCTGCAATGAGCCAGTTTCACGCACGCACCGTTCAGGACCCGTTTCGATCCTTCTAACCCAATATTTCACATCCTTTGATTCTAATTTTGATTATATTAGCTTAACAAGTCGTGATTATCATAATTTAAAACTCGAATATTATTTACGGATTAACATTTCAAGGTTTACAACACCGGTTTCCGATTTTGCCAATTCTGAGTCTTTAGGATTTTCAATCCAATTTCTTCCATGCCCTTTGACCTCGATTTATTTATATTAACTTAATTACTCTTAATTAAAATATTTTAGAAACTAGTATCTTACAACTAATAAGCATAATTAGCTAAAGGAGTGGTTGATCAAAACTTAAATTATATTTGCTCCTACATAATCAAAAGCCTTCTCCTCCTAATCAAGACCCAGAGGTAGGCCATCTATCTATATATATAACCCTACAAACGGGACCTTAGCCGCACAGTGGTCCTTAGCAAAAAATGATATCCTATTATAATATATTAAGGCATGCTGAAATATAATATCTGATAAATATTCCTTAGTTCAATTTCTTAACTTCTTAATTTTTTAGAAAATTTTGCATTTAAGTTTATACATCATTGATTCTCATCCTTTGGAGAACAATTTATAAGTCATTCACATAATCACAGAATATACCTCCATAATTCTCTTCCATAGAACTTGCACATTTTTACTATGGCGATTTCTTAGTCATGAGAGTCCATTAATAATACAGATAAAATAAAATAACTAAATAGTAAAAAAATAAGTTATATAAAAATTAAATATATAATATATTTTGAACACGCATAAATAACATTGAACAAATTTGAAACTCATAAACTCGAAGCACAACTATGTAAAAATAGGATTTTTAGCCTCTAAACATGGAAAGAAAATTTTTATAACATGCATATTTAAAATACAAACAAATAAACGGTGAATTTTTTTGCAAATCTTGCTATAAAAACATGGTGAAGTAACAAATATGCACATTTTTTATATTCTTACTTCAAAATTCCAACTAGAATTAGTATTAGAATAATAATATTTAAAATGAACAGGAATAAAACAACAAAAAAGAAAACTTAGAGTGCACTTGCCTTGACCAAATCTACTAGTTTTCATAGTCGAATCGTCCGGATTCGAGCTCTTGGAGCCCCTCCACCTTCTCTATCTTCTCTTCACATCCCCTTCGCCTCTCTCTCTCCTCTCTACAAAAGCCGTGCAAAAATGGCAAAAAAAGAAGCAAGTGGTGCTTTTAACCACTCCAGTGCTCAAGCAGCCGATTGGGCACAGGTACACTGGAATTCACACTTGAGCGCGCCTCAGGCACTCATCAAGTGCGATTGTTCTAGAAAACACGCTTTGGGCGCAGATTGGGCGTTGTTCGGGCACAGGGGTTATGAAAATGCGCCTGCCCTATGCCTCGTGTGTGTCACTGGCCAACACCAGGCCGAGTTGCTTGAGTCAAATTTTGAACCTTTCGACCCAATTTTCACATCCGATATCCTTAATATCAATTATATTAACTCAATAACTCATAATTTCACATCATTCAAAAACTCAAACCTTACAATCCTCTACTCCTTATAAAATTTCATCCTCAAAATTTAAAGAATGTTACATACTTAATCAAGAAAATAGATAAGGATACTTAATCTGAATCTCATCCTCAAGGCCCCATGTGGCCTCCTATTGGGTATGGTTCCTCCATAAGATTTTGACCAACGGAATTATTTTCATTTGAAACACCTGATTTCTACGATCCAAAATCTGCACAGGCTCTTCGACATATGACAAATCCTCACTAATCGATAATGGCTCGTAATAAAGACATATTTTCGAAGAATTGACACGTGAAAAACATTATGCACATCTCCCAAGATCGGTGACAAGGTTAATCGATAGGCACCTCTCCCACTTTCTCTAAAATCTCAAATGGGCCGATAAACTTCGGTTTCATCTTTCCTTTGGATCCAAATCTAGATACACCATTCGATAGCGATATCTTCAAGAAGATAAAATCCCCAACTTTAAATTTTAGCTCCGATCTTCTCCGATCGGCATAACTCTTTAGTCGACTTTGGGTTACTTTCAACTTCTTATTGATTAATTTGATTTTATCGAACGTCTCCTTAACAATCTCCGACCCCATAAGCCATCTATCACCCGTCTCTTCCCAATGAATAGGTGAATGTCACTTTCTTCCATACATCGCTTTAAAGGAGGCCATTCTAATACTCATTTGGTAACTATTATTATACGTGAACTTTGCCAATGCTAAATGATTATCCCAATTGACTTTCAACTCCATCACCGCGACTCCCAATATATCCTCCAAAATTTAAATGGCTCGCTCAAACTGCCCATCCGTTTGCGGGTAATAAGTTGTACTAAACTTTAGATCCGTCTCCAATTTGCGGTGCAAACTCATCCAAAACTTCAAGACAAATCTTGGGTCTCGATCTAATACGATAGTCACCGAGACTCCTTGCAATCTTACTATTTCATTAATATATATCCAGGCTAATCGGGCTCTTGAATAAGTCACCCAAATAGTTAGAAAATACGCCGATTTTGGGAGTCGGTTGACAATGACCCAAATGGCATCATGATTCAAGGTGCCCTCGGCAATCCCAACATGAAATCCATGGATATGTCTTCCCATTTTCTTCCCATTTTCAATTAGAAAAAGGCAAAGGTTGTAAAAGACCGGATGGCTTTTTACACTCAATCTTCTATTGCTGATAGATCAAACATTTTTCCACAAAGACTACAATTTCATTCTTCATATTTTTCTATCAAAATATTTTCTTCAAATCCTAATACATCTTATTAATCTTTGGGTGGATCATATACCTGGACCAGTGAGCTTTCTTAATGATTTATTCCTTCAATTATCTAACATTAAGCACACAAAACCAATCCCAAAACCTCAATACTCCGTCGACTCAAACATTAAAATCAACCTAAAGTCTTGGTTCAAATTTCCAGCAATGCCAGCTAAGAACGGATCAAACATCTGATCTTCCTTAATTCGCCTCAATATCTTCAACTAGATTTGAAAATACGACAAAATTATCCGACTTCCTTGGGCATATCTCCAGATATCACATTGCTTCATGCATTCTAACATTTCCATCTCCTTAATCCTCAAATAAGCCACGCAATTCGTTTAACGGTTCAAAGCGTCCGCTACCACATTACCCTTACCCGACTAATATTGGATTTCACAATCAAAATCCTTTAGATAGTCCATCCATCTCCTTTACCTCATATTCAACTTTTCTGAGAAAATAAATATTTGAGGCTCTTATGGTCCAAATACACCAAGAATTTCTCATCGTACAAATAATATCTCCAGATCTTTAAAGCAAAAATTACCTTTCTAGCTCCAAATTGTGTGTCGGGGAATTCCTCTCATAAATTTTTAGCTATCTCGATCCAAATGCTATCACTTTTCCGTGCTGCATCAGAACACAGTCCAAACTTGTCTTGCTCAGATCACAATAAATTTCAAATCACCGAATCTTTCTAGAATAGTTAGTATTGGAGCGGATATCAATCGATCCTTCAACTCCTAAAACTTTGCTCACATTCTTCCATCCAAACAAACTTAACATCATTCCCTGTTAATCGGGTCAGCGGTATGAAAGTTCTGGAGAAATTTTCCATGAACCTCCGATAATAACCCGCCATCCCAACGAAACTCCAAACTTCGGTCACCAATGATGGTCAGCTCTAATTAACAACAGCTTCAATCTTTTTTGGGTCAACAGAAATGCCTCCCTTCGATATAATGTGATCTAAAAATACAACTTCCTCAAGCCAAAATTCATATTTCTTTAACTTGGCATACAACTTCTCTTCCCTAAGCATCTAGAGCGCAATCCTCAAATGCATATCATGGTCATCATAGTTTCTCGAATAAATCAATATATCATCAATGAACACAACAATAAATTTATCAAAGTAGGGCCAAAACAACTGATTCATTAAGTTTATAAAAGCAGCGGGGGCATTTGACAACCCAAAAGATATAACTAGAAATTTATAATGTCCGTACCTTGTCCAAAAGGCCATTTTCACTACGTCCTCATTCTTGATTCTCAACTGGTGATACTCCGAACAAAGGTCAATCTTGAAAATACCTGTGCTCCCTACAGTTGATCAAATAGATCATCAATCCTTAACAACAAGTACTTATTTTTAATGGTAATCTTGTTCAGTTCCCAATAATTGATGCCACAATGATCCATCCTTCTTCTTGACAAATAGTATGGGGCACCCTAAGGAGATACGCTCGGTCGAATAAATCCATTATCCAGAAGCTCCTGCGATTGCTGTTTCAATTCCTTCAATTCGGTAGGCGCCATCCTATGGGGTGCTTTTGAGATTGGTATTGAATTAAGAACAATCTCAATCTCAAATATAATCTCTCGATTGGGTGGCAACCCAGGCAATTCTTTGAGAAAGACATCTACAAATTCGCTAACCACCTAGATATCCTGAGCCGGCACACTATGACTTCTAGCCGTGCAAGCATAAGCTATGTAGGCTTGACATCCGGAATCCATTAAATGACGAGTGTGCAAAGCCGAAATGAAACAAGATGATTCTTTCTGTACCATGCCTTGGAAATAAAATGGTTGACATCCTGGAATGAAGTGAACTTGCTTATGAAAACAATCGACACTGGCGTGATAACTTGCAAGCCAATCCATGCTTAAGATCACATCAAAATCATGCATCTCCAACAAAATCAGATCCACCACCAACTACAACCCGTTAATCTAGACTTCACACCTCAGATACATGATATATCTGTGACCACAGACGATCCTAATAGCATAGAAATAACCAAAATATGATTCAAAATTCTCGAATGGGACAAAAATTTACTTGTAAATTTTAGAGACACAAAGGAATAAGTTAATCCTAAATCTAGAAGAACATGTACAGGAGTATTAAAGATAGTGATAGTACCTTCTACCACATTCGGCAACGCTTCTGCATCCTGGGCCATGATTGCAAATGCATTCCCTAGAACAATTGGCTTCTTCTCCATAGGTTTCTTAGGAATGAGACAATATTTAATCATATGGTCAGACTTGCCACAATTAAAGTACGGTTGTAGCATGGTTTTCCCTCATGGAACCTCCCACAGTAATCACATGCATTAGTAGCTGCCGACGGACTTAGAGCTACCGGCTACTCTGCCTTCCTCTTCCTCTTATCTTCTGGCCTCGTCTTCTTAGGAGGTCCTCCTGAGCCTCAAGCCTTGGCTAATAGCTGAGCCTCCGTGATTCTCAACTTTTTCCCAAAATATTATTCTCTCTCTAGCTCCTTCTCGAATTTAACAGTCCGGTCCAAAATCTCTCCATAATTACGCAACTTGTGCGTCGCCACCCAGCCTAGATTAGAACTTCCTAGCTTTTCCAGCTAGGTCATCAACTATGTGCGGGACATATCAGGACAACTCCGTGAATTTGGCTTCATACTTGGCTACGGTCTGATTGCCTTGTCATAGCCGTGAGAACTTGTCCTTGTTCTACTCTCACAAGTTGGTCGGAAAATACCTTTCAAAGAACACCTCCTTGAACATCTCCCAGGTAATTTGGTCCTCAGCAACGTCCATAACTCTCTTCTGCATCGACCACCAGTGATCAGTTTCGCTGTCCAATTTGTACGTCGTAAAAGTCACCTTATCTTCTTCCGGGTAGCGAATAACGGTGAAAATCTTCTCGATTCTTTTGATCCACGCCTTCGGCTTGGATGGGTCTTGATCTCCTAAAAACTCTGGTGCCCTCTCATTGTTAAATCAATCATAAGTTGTAGCTCCTGGATTTGTTGGAGCTGGAGTAGGGACTGGGGCTAGCTCAAGATGGCGATGTCCATGAGCTATTATTTCCATAATGTCAGCCATCCTTCCCATAATGTTTAGATGTTCCTCTTCCCTATTTGGACGAGAGCCCACTCCAGAGCTTCTCCCTTAGCCTGATATTCTGAATTCCTATCAACATAACATCGACAATGGAATTAGCTTTCCACACCAAACCTAACAAAACTACCTAAACATGGATTTTAACATATACTTCGAGTCTAATCAGGTCAACCTAAACCTTAAACCACAGTCAATCAACCCAAATCATAAGGCATCTCCTAAACCATTCTCTGATACCACCTATAACAAACCCAATTACAAAATACTACCTATCCTAACGTCTGTCAAACAAAATACAAATCATAATATAAAAATTCATCAAAATAAATATCCATATATATACAGGATCCACAGCATGCCACAACCTTGTGGCTCCGATAACAAATTGAAATATATTATCTTGTCGGATCTAAATCGGGAAGATGCCTACAAATGCCATCCAACCTGAGAAAGCATTTCATAATCCTATTTATACTAGGTTTCAACTAAAACATATGTCTATGTCCTTAATTACAAAATAATACATACATCCAACCCTTTAGCCGAAAGAAATCACTACTATACCAAAAATACAAAAGACAAAGTCTAAAATACATCATACGACATCCTCAAGCCTAAAATTAAGCAATGATCCTTCATTCCTACTTGTTTGGCATAAACTCGTATTGATCATCTAAGGAATCAGCAAAAATAATAAGGAAGTGAGACAAATGGTCAATAAGGCATATATATATATATATCAAAGAACATGCATACTTTATATTGAAACAAAATAGTACATATAGAAAAGAATAAAGACAAATAAATATTCATAAAATATGATTAAAAAATAAATGCTTTTATAATACATTCCAATTTCCTTCAATTACTTTCTATTTTCTTACTCATCAAATCGTACTAAAAACTTATTTTTGTTAGGGACTAAGGCCAGTAAGTCTTATTAATTAAAGGAGCAGTTAATCAAAACTTAGATTGTGTTTACTCTTACAAAATCAAAAGCCTTCTCTTCTTATTCAAAACTTAGAAGCAAACCGTCTACATATAATCCTATAGACGAAACCTTAACCGCAAAACGATCCTTAGCAAACAACGATCTCCTACTATAATATACTAAAACATACCAAAATATACTATCTGATAAACATTCCTTAGTCTAATTTATTAACTTATTAATTTCCTAGAAAATTTTGCACTTATGTTCATACATCTTTGGTTCTCACCCATTTGGATAATAGTTCATAAGCCATTAACATAATTACAGAATATCCCTCTATAATTCTTTTCCATAGAGTTTGCACATTTTACCATGGCCATTTCTTAGTAATGAAAGTTTATCAATAATACATATAAAATAAAATAATCAAATAGTAAAAAAAATGTTATATAAAAATTAAATATACAATATATTTTGAATACACATAAATAATATAGAACAGTTTTAAAACTCATAAACTCAAAGCACAACTATGTAGAAATAAGATTTTTAACATCTAAATTTGAAGAGAAAATTTTCATAACATGCATATTAAGATATAAGCATATAAAAGGTAGTTTTCAACAAATCTTACTATAAAAACATCGTGAAATAACAAATATGCATATTTTTCATATTCTTACTTCAAAATCTTAACTAGAATGAGTATTAAAACAATAATATTCAAAATAAACGGGAATAAATAATAAAAACCAAAAAGGAAACTTAGAATGCACTTACATTGACTTTTCTACTAGTTTTCTTACTCGGATCGTCCGAATTCAAGCTCTTGAAGCCCCTCCTTTGCCTTCTCTCTCTTCTCTTCCATTCCCTTTCGCCTCTCTCTCTCTCTTGTACAAAAATAGCGGAAAAGGAAATAGGTGGCGCTTTTAACCACTTCTGCGCTCGAGCACCAATCAAACGCCACTTGGAACATAGGTACACTGGAATTTGCGCTCGAGCGCGCCTCAAGCACTCATCGGGTGCGACAGTTCTGGAAAATGCGCTTTGTGAGCGGATCGGGTGTTGGTTGGGCACGGGGTTCTGGAAAATGCGCGTACCCTACACCTCAGCTGCACCTCGACTGCGCCACTAGCCAACACCGAGCCGAGTTGCCCAGGTTGAATTTCAAACCTTTCGATCCAATTCCCACATCTATTATCCTTAAAATCAATTATATTAACTCAATAAATCATGATTTCATAGAATTTGAAAACTCGAACCCTACAATACCCATCTTCCTACTAGACATGGTACGAAAGGCATCTTTATATGTTAAACCCAACATTTTCCGTCATAATATCCTCAATATCATGATCTACGATAGTTATATGGTTATAAGCATCCCGTCACACAAAATACTATACCTCAACGCCACTATGATATAAAAATCAATATTGGATAAGCGCAGACCATATTAAAAGTCAATAACCTCCCATTCGACTAGATACTTTAATGTGTTCATACACTCTACTCAACCTTAATCGTAAGAAGCCAATAATCTAAATATTCACGCAATTAAATATAACGCAAAAAAGGCTTTACAATTACAATGTTAAAACTGTCATTCGGTGCTAACAAGGATCATACTCACACAAAAAAGACTAACATGAAGAATTTATCACGGAATGAGGAATGAATAAAAACAAACCAAAAATATTATATTTCGATCAATTTAAGCATTTAACTAGTCATCCATCCTGTTCCGATAAGCAAACCTATTACTAAGGCCATAATTAATTATCACTATAACTTACAGACAAACACCCATTAAACACCCATTAAGCAAACGTTCCAAATATGTTTATGTGTGTGTATAGATGTATACTTACATTTATTTATTTTACATTTATTTATTTAATGAACTTCTAATGAAATTCATTAGAGGGTACACAGTACATCCTCAACCCCACATGGTCCACTTACAAGGTACACAGTACAGCCATCTACATGCACAAACTACTAGTCCACACACACCCACACTACCCACACACACGGCTACACATATACACACAGCATCGGCAGCGCACACGCACCATTCTCAACCCACGGCTTCACACATACACACCCACACTTGCACTCACCTGTACACATTCATGCATCCACAGCAGCACACGCACGCACAACAGTGCACACCCATACACTGCACACAACTTAATACGCATGCAGGCAACACATACCCACTGCAGCAGCACACCACATCGCTCTCAGGCACACACACTGGCTACACCCACACTGCCAACACACAGATACAGTACATATACACCGTATCCACGTCCATATACAGCGCACAGCATACTCATATACTTATATATACATTTATACGCACACCCACACAGTATACATACGCACCCAACAAGATATATATTTATTAAAATCCACCAATTTCCAAACCCCTCACTTACAACGCCAATGGCCAGAAACAGAACACGAAGCCCTGTTTTTTCTAAATTCTGATTTTTTTTCCCAATTTTCACTTTTACCACGATTCCCACAAAAAAACCCACACATAAACCCAATTTCAATAGCATTGGGGAAATTAGCGAGAGAGAATGAGCAGATTTGTAAGGAAGATTTATTTGCAGAGCAAAAAGAGAAGTGACAACAAAAGGAAATCACTTGCCTGTTGGAAGCCTCGGCACAAAATACGGCACACTAACTCACCAAATTCTGTGACAGCGGTGCTGACGACGGCCCACAAGTTTCTAGCAGTAGAGCTTCGCCTCTAATCTCTCTGACTCGCTACAATTATTGAAGCAACGGTGGAAAATAATAGCGGCAGCTGCTCCAGCAAATTTGACAGCAACGGCTTCCACGACAGCAACAGCTAGCAGCAAGGATGAGTTCCACAGCAGCAGCCTAGCTCAATGGTCGAGATTTTGAAAACAGAGCACCACAAGGCTCTCAACCCTCCCTTTTCTTCTCTGACCTTTCGAAACTCTCTCTTTTTTTTTTCACTCTCTGACTTCGCTTGCTACTCTCTACTTCTCTCCTTTCCTGCTCATTAATGGGCACTTAAATAGGCTCATGCAGAGGGAAGTTTGGGCAGAAAATTTGTTACAGAAAGGAATCGAGCCGTTGTGGAAGGCATTAATTTCTTGGAGTAACGAAGCAAGAGATTTGTTATGGGACTGGAAGTTGATTGAGGGAAAATGCCGAGTTGTTAGAGTAACATATGGGAAGATTCGCTGAGGGGCATGAGTTGGTTGGGCTGGAGGCTAACGCTTTGGCATCGGCTAGTCGGCTTACTGAAGAAAATGCTGGAAGCTGAGGAAGGAAAAAGGGAGATTTCAGGAAGCTTCCAGTGATGAGAAGCAGGAGAGAAAATGGCTGAGGATTTGGTTTGGGTTGAGTAAAGCTTCGAGAGAGTGAGGGGCAGGAGAGACGGGGGGCTTGTTTAGGGAAAAGTGGGAAAGAAAGATCAAGACGGAGGTGAGGTGGCACAGGAATTAATAATAATATTATTAATATTATTTTTTAATTATTACTATTATTATTCATATATAATTATAACAATATTATATTATTATTATAATAATAAAATTATCAGAATATAATTAGATTTTTAGTTTGTTTAAAAAAAATTTTATTTTAAGAATACATCTTAATTCTCTAAAAATTAATTTGACTCAATAATATAATATTGACTTTAAAATATAACCACAATTAATAATTTTTATCAATTTAACTTAAAATATCTAACTCAAAATATCGAGATATTATAATTAATATTTTCTCAAGTGAACCCATATGAGATCAGCTACTTTTAATTACAATACCCACCCACACTTGTTCGCTTGATTATTATACTAAAATATTTGCTTGGCTATGTGCCATTGGAAATTGAAATGTATTTTCTTGATTTATTAAGCTCATGTTTTAATGTCTTCACTAAAAATCGACACTAATGAAATTGGAACAAGATTAATTGGGCTAATGGGATTACCTCCATAAACTACCTCAATTGATGTTCTTCCTATGGATAACTTTGAGCTAGGTTATATGCAAATTTGGTTTGTGCAAGTAGTATGTTCCATTGCTGAATGTTTTTTCGAGTGATGCTTCTTAGTAGATTTCTAAGGTTTTGATTGACAATCTCTATTTGTCGATCTATTTGCTAGTGGAAGGATATACTAAATTTAAATTGAGTACCTATTTTTATTAATAACATGTGCCCAAAATGTCCCATGAACTTGAAGTTTTTATCTAGAGTAATCATTTTGAGAACTCCATCAAACATCACTAACTCTTGAAAGTATATATGAGCAATGTTTGAAACATCTAATGTTCAATTACATGGAACAACATGTGAAATTTTGGAAAACCGATCAACTACCCCCATTAACGAGTCTTTGTCTCATTCTATTCATGGTAGCCCAAACACAACATCAATACTTACATATTTCCAATGAGCTATTTGAATTGGAAGGGGCATATACAACCCATGGTTTTTGTCATGAGTTTAGGCAACATGATATTTTCGGCATTGTTTAATGAGTTACTTCACACCTTGAATCATCTTTGGCCAAAATAATCTTTTTTTGTACGATTTCTAAAGTTTCATCTCAACCAAAGTGCTACGCTACTCCTACATGAACTTTTTATAAGATGGCCTCTTTTAAACAATGTTGAGAAATACAAATTTGAGTTCTTTTAAAATGATAGTCACTAAGAAGTAAAAGTTATTTCACTGTGCTGGCTATGCACTCTACCATGAGAGAAGACTAGATAATGGATCCTCGTTGTATAAGTCTCACACTACTTCAAATATAATAATTTTAACATGCAAAATAGAAAATAATAAGTATATTCAATTTAGGACATCAGTCACCTTATTTTGGGTTTTCGACTTGTTCTAGATGATGAAGTCAAAGGATTGAAGAAATTCAACCCAAGAAGTATGTTTTGAACTAAATTTTGGTTCCTTATTAATAAATTTAAGCGCTTCATGATTATAAAAGAGAATAAATTTTGTCATTAATAAATAATGGCTCCAATGTTAAATAGTGTGTATAATGACATAATTTTTTTGTTATAAGAACTATATTTCTTGTGTAATTCATTAAATTTCTCACTAAAATATGCAATGATCTTTCCTTTCCAAGTAAGAACTATGGCAATACTAAGGTTAAAGGCATCACAATCAACTTACAACACTTTAATGAAGTCCAAAAGGCCTACGACTAATGTTGCCATTAAGATTAGTTTTACAAAATTAAAGCTTTTGTCTGCCTCTATTGTCCGTTTGAACTAACTCTCCTTCAAACATTTGGTTATTGGAATTGCTATTGTGCTAAAATCTTTGATAAATTGTTAGTGGAAAGAAGCCAAATTATAACAACTCCAAGTTTTATATAAGGTTATTAAGGTCGTCTAGCTTTGTATGGTCTCAACTTTGGTTGGATGCACCTTTATTCCTTTATTTAAGACAACACAACTAAGTAAAATAAGAGCATTAGTGAAAAAAATGACACTTGGTTAAATTGGCACAAAGTCATTGCTCGGGGTGAACTGAGAATGCCTACCAAAGGTGCTCCCGGTGTTTTTCTTCTTATTAAAAATCAGAATACCATATGTCATCATAGATCTCCCAATGAAAGGCTTAATGACATGATTAATCAATCTCATGAAGGTAGTAGGGGCATTAGATAAATTAAAAAGTATGACCATTAACTTATACAAACCATCTCACTTCCTTAAAGCAATTTTCACTTATCATCAAGCTTTCATTCAAATTTGATGATAACTACTTCATACATCAATCATTGAGAAGAAGACCGTGCAATGAAGTTGGTCCAATAGTTAATCTAACCGAGAATTAGAAAACTGATACTTGATAGTAATTTTATTGATGGCCTTGTAATCAATATACATACGCCATGTATTATATTAATTTGGGACAAGTAGAGCTGGGATAAGGAAGGGGCTTAGCCTCTCACGAATTATTCTCAAAGCCAAAAGTTTGTCCGCTTTCCATTGTAACTCCTCATGGTCCATAGGATACATTTGATATGCCAATCTATTTGAAATCATCAATCTCAAAATTAAAATCAATGCAATATTAGATATCCCTCAAAAGGATAAACTTGGCTAGAGATCCTTCAACATTGCATCCAAGAATTTTCCCAAAAGGGCTTGGATTACGGTTGGGTGCTCAACCGGATATAGTCTGTCATCATATTCACAAGGATCTCTCATTTCTTTCAAAACTTGGTTGACATTCGAAAATGATAAAAATGCCCCCACCATGACAAACCTTCAAGAGGTTTGAATAGGATATGAGAGTCAAAGTAAAATTTTTCCTTCTTTTACAAAAGAATGTGTGCTAGTAAATCTGTCATAAATGGATCTTTAGTCATATTGCCAAGGCCTCCAAGGAAAGAGATGACAAGCATTTATGTGTATTATATAACATAAAACCTCATATTTATACCCCTTTCTAATTAAAAAGGTAATTAAACACTTCTTATCCACTCATATTTTGTTTTCTCGACATAGACACAACAACTTGTAAGGATTTGGGTAGTCTTTTATGAGTAGCTTAAATTTGTTACCATAGTATTGAAACAATATTGGTACAACTTTCTCTATCTATTATAAGATCACATATATTTTTAAACACTTTACACTAAAATCAAAACATATTTCACCTCCTTTTAAGTGCATCTCCATGAAGGATCTCAATTTTTAGGCTATTTCAAACTATAAGAAGTTCTCCCTTATATGCATGAGTGATGTCGTCTAGGGTCTACTTTTCATTGGGTTCTTCCTTAACTTGTTCATCTTCCTCCATAAGAGCAACTATCTGATGGTTCGAATAATTCAAAATGATGTGATTAATTCCTTGACATTTGAAATACGTAATGGAAGTGCAAAGGTTTGGATTGAGCTAGATTCATAGCTATTTGGACCGCCCATGTTGGTGTCGATTGAGTGGGTCCTTAAAGCCAATTGGTTGAAGGTCCAGCTGAATGGGAATCTATGGCCAAACCCTTTCCGTAATTTTTTTGAGTTGTTTCACCACTTTTATGGCCAACTTTTTGACATCCGTAAGGGCCTAATATAGATGTAGATTTACTACATTCTAGATCTCCCTCCGAAGCTCGCTTAGATTTCTCCTTGGGTTCCTACATCTTGTAATATATCATGAGTTGCTCAAACTCACAAGTATGCTCCTCAACCATTCTCATTGATAAAAATTATATAGTTTGATAAATGAGTTTTTCCTAAAAGTTTTGGATAGAATTTTCTTCTTAAGTTCTTTTCTTCATTTTTTTTCCAAGTTTGAATTTTTCTTTCTTCTTACAACTTTATCATTTTCATACGTTCTCCCATTATATAGAAACAAGCTTTTTCAATTTGATTACTACAAGCTTTACCTTTATTGGATCCATCATCTTCCCGAGTCCAAATATGCTTGATCGTATGCATCCAATCATTAAATTTATTAAGTAGGAATTTTTATTCAAACTATAGAATCTCAATCTTGTAGTTTTATAGTTATTATTGATAGTAGTATTTCCTTCAAGGGGAAAAGGTGGGTACACCATCCTCTGCTCCAACCAAATAATAGATGTCATAGAAAGATTCATCGTCAATACTAGTTGATCTCGAATTATATTCTCAAGATATTCTAGCCCACCTGTGAGCCTCCATTTGCTAGAGACATTGTAGTAATTATTGAAATTGCTTTCCTAATTTGGATATCTCATATCACAAAGGTCGTGTTCTCTTTCCACAAGCTCTAAGATATTTTCTCTTGTCCTCTCCCATGACTTACCATATCTATGTTACCAATTAATATTGTTTGAAATAAAAAGAAAAATTTTGAAAGGAAATTGAAACAGCAGAAAAATACTTCAGTTATTTAGCAGAGAATAAGTTGACAATTATGATAGAAGAATAAAATATGGAATCCATCAAATTAAAAAAGTAGAGTTTGCTCATGAACTCTTGATTACAAGTTGATTATAAAATTGGTAATGATTATCTAAACATGCTAATAATAATTTAAAGAAAAAAAAAACAACTAATTAAATTAATTATAAAATAATGTTTGTTCATTTTCTACCTTCTTCATCTGGTCATAAAAGTGAACCAAGACATTGGGTGAAATAATCTAGAGTGATTTGTTCTTATTGATAGCCCATCTTTCAATTTTATCTTTTAGATTCGATAATTAATAATAAAATTTTGAATAACTTCAATTATTTTATCAATATTTATCAAGTCATTATAGATGATGGCCACATTATTGATTCTATGATTATCTTCAATTAACCGTATCATCACTTGATAGTAAATTTTGAAGATTTTGGACAATTGGTGCAATTTTTGGGACATTCGATTGCCAAATTATTTATCAAGTTTGTGTTTCAGTCAAATTTTCAATAGCAAACAAAAATATATCTATTTCAACTTTAATCTTTTCATAATTTTATTCTCAATTCTTATTTCTGTACCATTTCTATTCTATATAAAAATTTTACCCAAATCCCAACATAAAATTTAAAATTACTGTTGATTTTGATTTTTGAACACACTAAAAGTATATTGGCCGTAACATGTATTAACATATTACTTAGAATAAGGTTAATGCGATTTATTATTATTATTATTATTATTATTATTATTATTATTTATTTATTTAAAATAAGATTAGTATTAAAAATAGATGTTGGACATCATAGTAAAGAATATCATTAGAAAAGAAAAAAAGAAAGAAAAATCGGAAG
This sequence comes from Nepenthes gracilis, assembly GCA_033239525.1. NCBI lineage: Eukaryota > Viridiplantae > Streptophyta > Magnoliopsida > Caryophyllales > Nepenthaceae > Nepenthes > Nepenthes gracilis. Next base: position 9,762,332 of record BSYO01000007.1, on the reverse strand, counting down.
TATGCTAAGTATTTTTCAAAAATATGTAAGAAAAACTGTTTTTGGCGTTTGTGCTTGTTCGTGGCCCAGCATGCTTGGGCCTGTGTCTCGTCAGATATCATGTTGCATGACGGACTTTGGAAAACCAAAAAAACAATTTCTTAGAAATCCGATCTCATCATCTTATAAATGGGCTTTGATATTGGAATCAATGCGAAGGTGCCTTGCTCTGAATAATAATAATAATAATAATAATAATAATAATAATAATAATAAATGATTGTTCCCTTAAGATGAAACAATTTAGTATGACAAAACATATAGCACAGTTGATTATGATCATGTGGGTGAAAAATCAGCCAAACAGATGAACATGTCGGGTCCCAATATTGTATCTACTTTCCACTCGATCTAATTGTACATTTTATAGAAGCGTTAATAAACTAGTTGGTCCCTCAAAACATCTACGATAGTGCAAATATTGTTGTGTTATTTTTATTGGTAAGTAGAAAATACTCTTTTAGATGTATCAATACTTTTAATATGTTATCTATATTTAGAAATAGATCCCTCCTTTAAGGGCATTTTGTGAGAGAATAATTTTATTATTGAGTATAAGATTGAAATTCAGTTATATTTCTTATTTTAATAGTTTCATATGATAAATTATATCAACTTTATAATTAAATCAAAATAAGGTTATATTTAGGCTATCATACGATGATTATTTGTCCACCTGCTATGAGGTAAGTGTTCAGTTTAATTCCTAGTTGCAGGGTTTGAACCATTGACTATTTCAAAAAAGGTTATGTATGATAACATATCTTACCCAAGATGAAATAGATGAATTTATTTTATTAAAATTTCATGCATTTGTGGTTAGTCATTTTGATAAGAAATTATTTTCCAATACTAAATTTCTTGCACCTTATGATAAATGGAAGACTTTTTTTTATCTAAGAAAACAACCCAATGGATATAACAGCTTATTGATAATAAGAAAATAAGCGACAATGGAGAGGGTTGTAGAAAAATCATAAAATTGAGGCAATAGATTGAGCCTCACATTCATTATATCTTTAACAATGGAGAGAGTTCCTTTTAGTAACATATTAACTGGCTTCGAATTAGATTTTTTTATCTATCTATCAGTCATATATTATTTTGAGAGAGGACTTTAGTCAAATTATAGGATTATTGAAATCATTCAAATATTTTGTCGGGTTAGGACACCAACGGCTAGAATGGTGGCTGTTTACTTTACTACTTTGTGGCTGAATTACTCCTCCTATCAATGGATCATATATTCATTCATTTGAGCCCTTAAAGCTTCGGGCTAAAGTTTTATAAAAATTGTCTCAAAAATTTTTCAACTAGTTAACTATTTAATTATTTGGATACAATTTCATTTGATATAATGACTTTCACCCTTCTCATACCTTTATTTTGTGGATTGGGACCAAAGAAAGACTTAACACGATTCATTGCTGGAGTTTTATTAACTAATCTTCCATTTTTATTCTCTACAAATTGTGATGGTATCTTGCAGGCATCTCTCTTCCATTATGCTTTTCCCAAAGCATGTGTGGGGCATGGTTTGTCAAAAAATCGGTTGCTTTTGGCCTTATGATTTCTAAAATTGGAGGATTATCTAGGATTTACAGGTATAGTGCTATAAAATTATACACACGGTATCTGTACACTCGCTATAATAACCATAATTTATCATCTATAAAAATAATAAAATAAAGTATTTTTTTAGCTAACTAAATTATCAAATGTTAATGAAATATTATTTAAAACTTATTCAATGAAAAACTCTGTCAATGAACAAAGACGAAGAAAGGAACTCATAAACCTGCTGCTTAAAGTTTCAAAGATAACGTTATCTAAGATGTCAGTGTAATAAGTATAAAATCCGTCTATTGACATTTTATTACCTATTGAATGAATAATCTCTTACTTCGTATAATTTTTTTGGCATTAACACAAATCAACACTTACCAAGAAAGAAAAATGGATGATAATGGTAAATATAAAATGCCACTGAGTTGAATAGGAAGATAAAGACCGAAAATCATTCTTGACGTATACCAAACGTTCTTTATGGGCCGCCAAGCAAAAGGAGAACCACACGTGATATCTTCTTGGGAGGGAGCCCCTTAATTTGACGTGTACGACGCTAAGCCAGAATCTCCGAAGATTCCGTCCAAAGGCCATTGATTATCTTCCACATTGATCAAGACTCACAAGATTCCTTTTGTTTTATTGCAAATATGGACCCCAGCTTCCCGCGTCTTAGCCTGGTTTTTAATAATTAATAGCTGCCAATTAGCTAGCCCACCTCACCTAATTACCCATTTATACGAATATATTATATGAAAATTTTAAATTTATATTTTGAGAACAGTTTTTTTTTTTTAAAATTAGACAATTTATAGAGTTACGTATTGAAAATTTAAACTGACAATATTGTATCATTTTACTCATATTTTATTGTACAATACTGTTTTAAATTTGATTCAAATTTTAAATAAAAGTAGATTTTAGAGGGTTTATATATATATAACTTTTTAAATATTTTATGATGAATTTTTTTAATTATCTAATTCATTATAGAAAAAAATAATTATGCCCAAGTGATTATAGTGTAATTCATTTGATAACATGTATTGGATGTAAAAAATTCTTAACGCATAAAAACTAAAAATAAAGGTTGATTTAAAATCTTTAATCAAACCTCAATAAAATCCTTTACACAGAATAAAATAAAAAATAAAGAATAAAATTATGAAAAAAATAAAATGTGGAGTACCTTTTTTCTTCTTCTTCTTTTTCCCCACCCCCTCCCCCTTTTAAGAAAGCATGACATAAATTTGTGGAAGTGAAGATTAGGGTTATTTTTATAAAGGTTGTCAATCCAAATCTTCTAAAAATAAAAAATTCAAGACCATGGCTTTTAGATTTTGTAATTTTTTAAGATTTTGGTTCAGTTAGGAGATTTTAACTTCTTAATTACTCAATCCAATCTATATATATATATATATATGGGTCATGATTTCTATTTAGGCATTTAATGTTGACAAACACTAAAGCTAGATAAGCTAATTATGATACATATATCAAATCTAAATAGAAGTTTGAATAGAATCGGGTTAAATTATTAAAATTTTAAATTTTGGGGAAAGGATTTCACCATTCTTTCAACAGAGAAGTATGATTCTTTATATTATTCTTCATATGAGGATGAGCCAGTTAATTCTCATATTGTTGCTAAATATGGAATTCTAATCTTTTTAGCGTTCCTTCATATGTTGAATCATCACTTATGAACTCTATAACTCGATTTGCTTGTTTTAAACTAGAAAATAATAATGTAAATATTATTAGAGGGTTTGATATTTATTTATTATTATTGTCTTTGGGGTACATGGTTCTAAAGCTTCACATTTAGCACTAGGTTTTGAGATTTCTCTATATCGAAGGCCTTTGTCTCTTCTTTGTTGGAGATAGTCTCCTACATCAAACATTAACCCAACTGGATCATCATCATCATCAAGTTTTAGACCCAAAGAGGGTCATCTAACGTCAAAGATAACCTCTAAGGCTTTAATTTCAAGCCATTTTTTTGTATTTAAATTATTGAATTAAACTTTTTTATTGTCCAATAACTTGGTGTGCTAGTTAAAGAGCACACAATATAGTTAGAATATTGAAATTGATCGCCTATCTATTTCTCATGTTGATCCTTTTGTGATCCAAGGTTCCGAGTTCAGAACTATAATAGTGAAATTAGGACGTCAGTCTTTAAAGATAGAGTAGCTCATCTTCAAATAGAAGTGGCATAGTAGATGAGTAGGTCTTATAATTATACTAATCATTTTGCCACCATTAAAGACCAAGCCAATTCTTTTTGAGTATAGAACTACTGAAGCTAAAATACTCGTGGCAATAACTGTTAGGCTCATAAATAGACAATTCTTAATATAATTATATAGTTTTCTTTTATAATTTTATATTTTTCTTTCGTGATAAACTTATACTTTCTAATAAACTTAATCATGACAATTTTTAAAATATAAAATGCTTAATTTACCAAATAATGTAAAGAATTTAACAAAAAGATATATAATTCAGCATTTGTGTAGAAATTTTAAAATATGTAGGTTCAATTGTGTATACTATTACACGAGTTTAAGACATGTGGGAATAAAACATTTAGTAAAATTCAATAAAATTCTGCATTGAAGGGTTCTATAAATTCCAAATTTAATAATATATATGTAAGATAATTTTTGTCTAAAATTTATGAACATACAAGCTATAACTATAGGTCCAAAACATGCAATAGCAATATGAACAAAATTCATCACTTGCAAAGCTATTAAATCATGAATTTACGACATGCATACAGCTATAGAGCAATATTCTGCACATAAATACACTATACTTAATTCAAACATGAGTTCTTACTAATTTGTTCTATAAAATCATAAAAATTTGACATAAATGCTCAATATAAACATATTTATTTTAAAATTATAACTTAGATGAGTATCAGAATAACAAATATTCATAAAAATAAAAAATGAATAGTAATAATAGGAGAGTATAGAGTGCACTTGTCTTTCTTTTAACTTACTCAAATCCTCACTTTAATCACCTGGATTCAAGTTGTTAGAGCCCTGTCTCTCTTCTCCTCTCTCTTCTTCTTAGCTATCTCCCTCTTTTTCTCAAAACTGCTACAAAAATGATAAATTCCAAACTCAGGAACCTTTTTACAATAGATCGGAGCTCAAGCGTCGATCTGGTATGCATCATGTGTGGGGGTTCTATTTCTGGTGCCTCAAGTGCACCTTAAGCCTGCGTCAGGCGTAAGTCAAGTTTACATTAGGCACACGTCAAGCATGCATCAAACTTACATTGGGCCTACATCAAGCACAAGTCATCTATTCTAAATTTTGACTATTTTGATCCAATTTTTACTTTTTTAGATCTTAATTTTAATTATATTAGTTTAATTAATCTTGATTATCATAATTTAAATACTCGTGCATTACACTAGATTGACTTGAGAATATTGATCTCGAATACTATTAAATTGATAATAAAACTCAACAATTGATTAGCCAAGCTCTTGACACAAGTAATAGAATTTAGATTCGAACTAAAATTATATAACAACATAATTAGAGTAGTTGTATTGATTGACAAGGAAATCTCAAATGAGTTTAGAATCCTGAAATTTAAGAAAGAGGCTTTGAATAAAAGGAACTAATATGTTAATAAACTAAGAAAGTTTCTTATAATGAGTTTCTTCCCATTTCTTAAGATATTTGTTCAATTCTTCCGATGTCCCTCATTGTTTGAGTTTTATACCCATAACAAAATACCAAAATCTACAACCAGTGAAAAAAATAAACATTTGTTGGGCTCAAACATTATAGTTCGTATTGTCCAAAATAATTTTAATAGGATAAATAATATTATTCAAGAAAGTCGTAATAAGAAAATCATAATATTGATTGGATGATGATAATTAATAAGAAATTTTTGGAAAAAAGTAATTGAAAGGATGCTAAAAATGTAGCCAAAATTCCACCAAAAAGTCATTGGGAGTATGATGGAAGTTGCCAAAGGATTGCCAAAAAATTCACTAGAAGATGCCAAAAAGGTCACCAAAAAGATGGGAAGGTGGGTGATGGTTGGCCGAGACGGGTTGCTGGTGGTTAGCGTCGATGGGCAGCGATTGCAGCGACTGAATAACCTTGGTGAGTCCTTGTTATCAGGCTTGGGCTGCAAAGAGAAGGCCCACGACACGGGAGTGAGGAATGAGAGTTGGCTAACAAAGCTAGGCTGCAACTGTTCTCTAATTAGGCTTAGAATTGTAGTAAAACAATGAGTTCAGACCTTATACCTAGTTAAATGCGTCATTTAGAGTCCGTGGAAGTGATACTTATTGCTAGCTAATATCATTGAAATGATGCATTTCAAATTCTAGGGAAAAAACGAAGGACATGCAAAACGGTGCATTTGGTTTAGTCGCTCAAAACTCAGCGTTTGAGCCATCTTCTTCCGATTCGATCTTTTGTAATTGAAAATGAATTTTTGGGAATTGTGATAATAAGTAAGTAGGCTGGCTATGCTTGGTTAATTATCTCCTCAAAACAATGATAGATCAGATAAATTTAATACTCGGTGATGATAGACAACTATCGGTGCTAAAGAAAAATACTCGATCTAGTACTAGCGATGATGGAGCTCCTCAGAAGATCACCGATAGGCTTGCAACCGCTTTTGCAATGCCAATGGATTCGACGGTAATGATGAATTCCCCCAAGCTTGCTATATTGGAGACTTAGTCGATGACAATGAGGAGAGATGGTATTCGATCAATGATAGTGAAGGAAAGTGATGGCAGAAAAAAATAGATGAGTATTAGATATTTGAGTAAGTGTGATAAATTTAACCTTGATATCATATAGAAATATAAAAAAAAAAATCTATATTTTTAGTGTATGTATAAATATATAATGGGTAATTCTTTTACAGAAAAAGGAAACAACTTAAATTAAAAAAATATATAATAATATTTATTATATAAATAACTTAAATTAAAAAAATATGAATTCTTTAATTTAGAAAGCATATTATATATATATAAATCATAATATACTTAAGTATAATGAATTAGAAGATAATAATTTTTGAATTTAAAAATGATATAATATCCTAATAACAAAAGATGTTATATCCTTAATAGATATTATGCTAAAATATTGAAGTTTAACCATTTAATTGTAGAAGTTCTGTTGTGTGAAATTATATGTTTATGGTAGAAGTAAGGAAAGAAGTTTTTTTATCAAAATTAAAATGAACTTTTTGTAATTTATAATAAAAAATGTTTGATTTTTTTTTTTACTTTTTATAATTTATTTTATAATTTTTAAAACTTTAAAAAAATATTTTTATCATAGATGATAACACCACGTTGAGCAGTGTGAAAGAACCAATATCACTTGAAATCGGAAACCTAAAAGGATTGTTACCTGTAATGAGACTATTTTTTTGTCCCACTTGTAATATTATACCGATATCTATTTTTGTGGCACCGATCCCATTAGTTTTTCCTTTTCACTTCTAGCAAAAACCATATGTACGGATGGGGTTACATTTGGAGGGGCTTAATTTATGTTCCTAAAGTACATCTATCATCAAAAACCATTGGAAATCCTTCTACGATTACTATATGATTGTTACGTAATGAATTTGTCTTCTCCTATTAATATATATTTTTTTTAAAAAAAAAAAAAAAAAAAAAGGCATGACGTTTATATATAAACTTGTTAGCTAATTTTAGGTAGTCTAGTAAGCCAACGCGCCTCAAGTTCCAGCGGAAGTTGCTAAACTAATCAGCATGCAGTTTTCTTTGCTTTCAAGATCAAAATTATCTGACCAACCATCACCATAATTTTGAGCATTTTTAAGGGTTAGGGTTGCTTCTCCCTCATTCTATAATTATTTTAGGAGATGAAAATTTTTCCATTATCAATAACAGTACAATACACAAAATTTATTTTATACAAAGTTTGAAAAATGATTAATTATGTCTAGTTTATTATATATAATTCTACCTTATATTGTGTAGATGATAATTTTAAGACTTGAATTCATAAATATCAAGTAACCCAAGAGACAATTCTAAATTTTTATAATTTTTTTCCCCATTATTTAAAGGAATGAACCATTATTTCAATGATCACATTTATTGCGTCTTCTATTTGATTTAAACACTCGGGAGTAACGAGTTTATTATTTTATTCATTTAAATGTTGATGGAAAATTATATAAAATGGGAAATAAATTTCTAATAATAATAATAATAATAATAATAATTTTTTTCGTTTTGATGTAAAGAATATAAAGAGAATATTACAGAGCGGTGGGCTTTATTTGTTTATTGAAAAATATTTATCCAATAAAAATATTTTACACGAAAAATATATTTTTTTCTTAGAATATATTTTCAAATAAAATAAGTTCACATGGAAAATTTTTTTTGCATTTAGCATGTATAAAAGATGTTAAATATCACATAAATCGATAATTGATATTTGAGATCTATTATTATTAGTTGTAATTTTTTTATTTTTTTATTTTTTTGAAATGGCAGTAATATTTCACGGTTAAAAAAGTATTTAAATTCGCTGAAGACCAATTTCTAATATGCTCATATTTCTTTTCAGAGGTGGATCAGTGACATTTTTGGTTGTTGATCAGCAGCTTTGCCAAGAGCATCAACGGCTACCAACCATTGTCAGCGACGAGAGGGACGGGGTCGAAGCAAATTGTGAAATGACTAGTGTGACTACCTAAGGCGCTGTTGGCCGGTGATTGTTGGCAAGGGCAGGGACATCAATTACTAAAGACAGGTAACGTTTGTCACGGCATTGTCAAGTAATAGATCAGGTTTAAAGTATTTCGGCCGATAAAAAACAGCAACGGCCAAAGTAATCACCATCCAATGGCCAGCAACATGGTCTGAGATATTGATGGCCGACAACTAATAGTGGATCTTCAAGATCGTATGCCTGACGATGACTAACTATAACCCTTGTACTGTTTGACAACTGCTGGTAGCAGCTTCAGATATCTTCGGCCAAAGCTCGGTAGCAGGTTGGGATATCATGGGCCAAGATGATATCATGTTCTAATAAAATATTTGTTAGTAGATATTGATCGTTATTATTGAACAGTTGATAATATTTTAAAAAATGATTTTTTTATTTCAAAGAAAAGAAAGTTATTTTCTGACATTTAAGTCTTATTTTTTTTTATTTTTTTTTACCATGAAAATTTTTCTCATTGATATATCTTTTTGCATGTGCCAAATGCCAAAAACTATAAAAAACTATTTTTCCTTACACTTCAAATACAGAAAATTAAAAAAAGATATTTTTAATAAATTATTTTTTAAGGAACAAATGGAGTCTTAATGTTGCATTTTTATTTTTTTTTTGTTATTTTTTTTTATAAATTAAACGTTGAAAATACATTTGTTTATATTTTATGTCAAATTTTTGTAAAACCAAAATAGGCATTAAAAATAATAATCAAGGCTAGTTTTATTTTTGAAAAAATAAATTATCGTATGTTGTATACATTTTTTGTCATCAATTTTATTTTATTTCTATTTTTTTGCTATTAAATTTTTCTTTTTAAAAATACAGGGAGAATTATTCTGGCCACTTTAACTTACAAGTCATTGAAGAACGAGATGTGCAGTCCGCTCTTTCGAGCGGGTTAGGCATGGGGGGTGCATCATGGAGCTACCTATGCTTAAAAAGATGAAGTTAGAATCATATATTTGAAAATTGATGACACCCTACTAATCTAATTATTTGGGTAAAATAGTTGTTGATACTATAGTAGTTGATTAATTGAACCCTTAACATTTCAGATATTGGGTGAAAAATAGTAATAATTTAAAATGGTGATAAGTAATAGAAGCTAATTTGACAAACAATAATTATTTTTTTACAAAATATTTGGCTTTTAAAATAAAATTAAATAAGAATAATATAAGAAGAATTGGGCTATGTCAAGTAGCATTGCCCCCATTTTCTGGTTATCGATAATGAAATAATGTAGGTACTCTATTATTAAAGGTAGCCCATTGAAATATTTTGTCTGGCTATCTTTCTCAAATTAATAGTTGAATGAGATATTTAATTTTATGCCAATGAAGCCTCTTTTTAAGAGAAGAGTTAGACTAATTACATGAAAATTTCATTAATTTATGAATGATATTAATAATTCTTTTAAAAGATCCCTTTCTTATAATAGCAATGTAAATTCAAAAGCCAGATGTTGATCTCATTGCTCTCTAAATGAGGTATTCAAAAAATTTCAAACTTAAAACCACCAAAGGTGGATCTAGAGGTTTAATTCATCTATTGATTTCCCCTTAAACATGATTTCACGAGAACATTTGATGAATTAACTACCAAACCACTTTCTTATTATTAAAATGGGATTGATTGCAACCACTATTACCTTCAATGATATACTTCACACTGGAATCAGAATATGTACTATAGACAAAATTGACTTCTATTCGACTAAATTTGAATGAAATTTTGACCACTTAACTTTTACTTTTTAAGTTAAATGGCAAAGCTTAGAGGTTTAGAAGTGAATTTTTTGTTTTAGACATTAATCTTAGTACAATTTGGTTTTTATTAAGATTTTGATAAAAAAAAAATGTTAAGCTAGTTTCTCATGTGCCTAAGAATTCAAGACAATTTTAATTAAAGTCAATTATAATTTTTCATATTCAACATTTTTTTAGAGATATAATAAGAATCTTTAAATCATATAAACTTTTTTTTTTTTTTAAGTTGACAACATATGTTCAGCTAAGTAAACCCACTATCTAACCTAATAGGGTCCCATCTAGTTTTGGGTTAAGATTCCAACTCATGTTGGGTTAAGGACTTAGTTGAACCCAAATTATTTACTTGTATTTTAAGGCTTAACTTGACATTGGGTTTTGTTATAGTTCACTTTCTTGATCTTGGATTAAACATGTAAAAGTCTTCCTTGCACTAAGCTCCTCATATTGTCTTCTAGTAAACCGAATACTAGATTTTGGTTATCATTAGTAACAAATAATTTTAAACCTCAATTCGACACGTAACTTTTTTTTTATAGTATCCTTCATTAGAAGGTAGACTAGTATCTTAATCGGACGTAATACTCTCATTTTGTCATAATGCATTGTTTCTCACCCTCTAATAATGATCAAATCACACATATGGGACAAACCAATTCTAATACTACATATTGATTCTAATATAAAACAATCCTTTCACTAATAACTTTTTTGTGTAACATTCCTTCTTTGAACATTACTTAGAATAGTTAATAAAAAAGATCCAGTGGTAATTTTAGTGATTAGTGATTTGTTTTGGATGTGTTTTTTTTTTTTTTCTGATATTCTTTTAATGACTAGGGCTCTTTTATGGATTCTTTAAATTTAGACATTTTCACTCTATAGAAAGTAAGATGGATGAAAAGTTTGATAGGTAAAACAAACTTGCCCAAAATCATAATGATCGAATATAATAGGTTAGATCATTGTTTGATTATTTTTCGTTTTCATTTTTATAAGATATTCAATTCATTCTTTTTCTATGTTATTTATAAAAGCGTAGTAGCAACTTACTATGGAAGGAAATTACCCTTCTATTAGGCCAAAGAATGTTAGGTTTTTTTTAGTAGGCCTAAAGAAGAAACATATCCTTTTATTGACTTAGTTGATTATTTTATTGGAGAATTTCTCTAAAAAATTTTCTCTAATAAAACATAATTGGTTGATTTTAATCAAAGATGTAGCTTGCCTTTTTTCAAGTAGCGTTCTTTCTTATACCCATTCAACTGGAAGGATATTGGTTGTAGCCAAAATTCCTTGAAAGGATAAAACAAAAGAAAGAGAAAGGAATTGAATTTTTATCTTTTTATTTTTTTTAATCCAAATAAGTGAACAAATAACTCAAAAGAAAAAGCTAGAAAAAGTAGTTTTCTTTATTTAATAGTATGAAAATGTATTTATTTTTTTCGTATTGACTTAATTTATGATACTATCAAAGTAAAATAAAAAATTTAAAGAAAAATAAAGGCTATTACATATTAATAACAAATTAACTTTTTATATGTAAAAGGTCTTCAAATATTTTTAAGTTTCAATTTTAAGGTCTTGAGATGACCCAAATGACACTTGATTATAATCCACTTGCTTGTAAACTTACTTGGATATATGACATTTACCCATAAGAATAGAATTCCTTGTAATGGATAGGTACAACTTCAGAGAAAAGAATTTAATAAACATTTTCCTACATATTACAGAGAATTGTTGTGAATATAAATAATAAATTAAAAATAATATAAATTTTTATATTATATTATTTGATTTATGCTATGAAAAAATATTTCATCCAAAAATAAACTTTACTACCAAAGTCATGTAACGGCCGGTCATGCCTATTACTATATTAGGGTTCATGAAACTACTGAAAGTTTTGACAGTATATAGAAACTATAATAACAAGAAATCAAAAATTAATGTGTAGCAATGATCAAACTTATCACATCTTTTATTTGAATTTGTGTAAAATTAGCAAGCATAAAACCACACATAAAAAATAAATATATGATTTTTATGTATAAATTCTTTTCAAGCGAAAAAAAATTATAAAATCTTATATCCAAAAATGTCTACACTACTAATAACATTCAGTTACAACAAACTCACAATTTCTGTAGTCACACTACAAAATAAATGACCTAAAAAATGAAGATATATAAGAGTAAATGAGATACAACACACGGTAAAATATTTTAAATAAGATTTTTGGTACCGTCTAATTAAGTTAATTTGATTATTGATACAAATATTAAGTCAACAAGTCTGAGAAGGTAAAAAATTAAAATAAATATTAATATTAAATTTTTTATGTGATAAGTTTGTTAAATTATACGCATAAAAAATTTAAAAAAATAGTTTAAAAAATGAAAAAACTAAAAGATTAAAATACCAATTAAAAGTGTCCGTTCCCATTCACTCATCGGACGCAAAGACAGCCACTGCTTCTCATACAGGCGTATTGGATTATTAATCCAAGAACTTAAATTAGATTATCATTAATTTTTTTCAAAAAAACGCATAATATTTTTCTACAATATATAAATATTTTAATAATTACAGAATTATAAAAAAAATATTTATGTATATATATATATATTTTATAAAGAAAAATTAATTATAATTGTTTGATATTTTAGATGAACGGTTCAAATATGAGAGGTCAGTCCGCCGTCCCCCACAACATCGTACGGCAGATAGATAGTTAACTGGCCAGCATATGTAAGCCTTGCTACACCAGTCAGGTGAGTTGTCAGGTACTCAGTACGTCACATGCACCGTCATGTGAATATTATAACAGCATTAATCCTGTTTATTTTTTTATTTTTAATTTTTTACCCAAAATTAATTAATTAAAAAGTAATTAAATAAAAAAAAGTGTGAGAACAATTAGTACGATTATGTTTTGTTTTATCTAAGAAGGTTAAAATAATACCTTCTCAAGAATGACTTTTAAGAGATAAATGTCATACGACTAATTGTTTAATATTAAATTATTTGGCAGTAAACAATCTCAAGCTAGATATGAGTTTCGCAGGAATATATCAGCGATTATGGTGCATATATTTTATCTTGTCTTTTATCTGACTTTTGAGTTAGAATGCGATAGGACATCAATAATGTTCGGCCGAATAATAAGAAAAGCAAATCCAGAATCGGTTCAATTTGCTTAGACGGCTAACACTTCATTGTTGTGGGATGAAAGCAAGTGGGCCAGTAGAGGCTTAAGAGTAGGATTGCCCATTAAAGCCTAGAACGATCAACGTTTTCATTAATCGGAGAGGTGACCAGTAGACCGATTATGGCACAAAACGCACGTGGCCCAAGCACTAATTGGTCCATATGTCCATCTTAGAGCCACAACGGTTATTTGTCCTAATTTTGGCATCTTCGAAAGGGCAAGCTTCACTTAATGTGTTACTTCCAAAATCGGCACGCAACTCGGGAGAAAGGCGCCAGAATTTGTGCGCTATCTGTGGGAAATCCTAATAGTTACAAAACACAAAAGGAAGAAAATTAGCCTCTTTGACCGTTATAGTCAGAAACCACGATCACGCCTATGCAGAAAAGACAACGATCCCCAACAGAGCGCACGCATCAAGCCTCTCTACATAAGGAAGACAAGCTATGGCCGTGGCTATAAAAGGCCATGGGAGCTCATTTCAAAGGCATGCTCTCAGTCACAGTTGCAAATGCCCTCCTCTTCCCGTGAAAGCTCTTAGGCTTTCTTATACTCAAGCATCCTAATGCTCTCTCTCTATACTATTAGTTTCTAGTAAACTCAGTACTTAGAGAATCTGCTCCTTATGAGCAACAACAAAGTCACTCTTCCTACGAGTGCTCTCCCATTTACAAACACTCATTAGCATTCATATTGCATCCACCTTCTTGTCTTCAAAAGGCTAATTATTGATTTAAGCGTCCTAATGTTTACGGTGGGATCAAATCTCACTATTACCTGACCTCTTGTTTACATTGTGGTATGTAGTACCTAAAGTTAAGTGAACGAAGACCAAAACCAGACAGACTATTTGACTCGAATCTATTTAAGTTTGGATCTATAACGCATCATTAGCGTCGTCTGTGGGAAACTAACAAAAAGCTAACCACTTTCATCTTCAAAAACACTTTCTTCTACAAAGTCAGTACCATTAGACAGAATTGTGAACATTAGAACACAAGCTAGCGTTCCCGCTAGAGATGCTATTTTTCCTGACAAGGACCACTCTACTGGTAATCTAGTCGGAGGGGCACCCGCGCCATTCCTCAAAAACCTGACGGAGCAGATGAGCAATATGAATAAAATGCTCTTGATACTCTACAACCGCTAGGGCAAGAAGAAGTAGGGGCTCCGCCCTCCACAGTTCTTGCCCAGGCCTCTAGGAGAGAAGGCCAGAGGAAGAAGAAGCCGGCTAAGAAAGCCAAAAGGCCGGCCAACTCTCATGCTCTGAAGGTCTCCAACGCCCAAAGCCATCTCAGGTTTGAGGGGAGCTTGGGCCACAGGACTGGATGAAAGTTTAGAAAGAAAGAACACCTAATATACTCGGGACAAGCTAAGGCCTCAGGCTCAGGAGGGAGCCTCCCAGAACGAACGATCCATTAGTGGAAGTAGCCGGCCGGCTACGCGATGCACTACCGAAAGAATGAAGTTGAGGATTTATTTCAATTCCAAGAGATTTGGGAATGCCTCCCTAGTGGAGGCAAAAGTCAAAAAGATCTGAAACAACATGTTCAACGATGACGACGAATACACTACTGATCTAGAGAAATTTCCCTTCACTGCTGAAATCTTAAACAACCCATTGCCGGCTAAGTTCAAGATGCCGACACTGGATTTTTATGATGGGAGCGCTAATCCCATAAATCACCTAGATCACTTCTGCACCCATCTGAGTATCTAGGGCATGGAGGATTTGGATATGTGCCGATACTTTCTACTCACCTTGAAAGGAGACGCTCGGATCTAGTTTCACTGACTCCCATCAAACTCGATCCGAAATTTCTGAGAGTTCACTGACCTCTTTTTGACCCAATACGCTTTTAGCTGTTGGGAAGAGAAGTAGTCATGGCATATCTCCCACATCAAGAAAAGATAGGGGAGAATCCACGAAAGTTTCTGGAGCGCTTCGTAGTAAAGGCCAGGAGGATCCCCAGGCTCACAGAGGAGATGAAACTTGGCAGTTTCATTTTGCCTTGACGCATGGAGACTTCTTTAAGCACCTGGCCCATAAGAACCCACAAACTTTTCGAGAAGCGGATTCTATCACCAGGGCCTACACAACTGCTAAAGAGGCTAATGGGGCGAAGGGTCTTGAGAGGATCGACTAGTCCCGCTCTTGTCCGGCCGATGGAAAGAGGAAGAGTGGTGGCGGCGACAATTCTTGCCGGAAACAGCACATGACCGGAGTAGTGGACCGCAAGGAGTACAGGCCGATCAACCTGACCCCTCTAATAACACACAGGCCAACGTCCTCATGTAGATTCGTGGTGAAAAGTTTCTGGTGGCCAAAACCATTGAAGAACGTGAAGGGAGGAAATTCAGCTAAGTATTGTAATTTTCATTAATCTCTAGGACACACCATGGAGGATTATAAGATTCTCCAGCAGAAGATTGAGGAGCTCATCCGGAGGGGCCATGTGACCAGATTAGTTAGGAACCCTGCGTAGAGTTCTGGCACCTCAGGCCGGAAAGGTTCAGACCCATCCCAACCACGGAACCGGGTCACAACTGGCATGATTAACATGATCACAACCCGGCCAGCCAAGACCAAAGTGGATCACAAGGAATGGTATGCTGGACGGAAAAATTAGAAGACGAAAAAAAATATCATTGGCTTTTGTAATAGTGACATGAATCATATAACTTTCCCACACGCTGATCCCCTTATTGTATCTACATTCGTTTCAGAATGTACCATGGATTACCAACTGAAATGAGTTTTCATTGATAATGGAAGCTCAAAGAATTTGCTTTATCTCAATATTTTCTTCAAACTTGGACTTAAAAAGTATCAACTAAAACCAGTAGAAGGGCCACTGTACGGCCTAGACAATGACCCGTGGTTGTCTAGGGAATGATACAGTTAGAGGTCACCCTGGGCACGTATCCTAGAACAACAAGTCACATACTCAATTTTTTGGTGGTTGATCTGCCTTTCGTATACAATGCTATCTTAGGCTGGTTGCATCTAGCAGCATTCAAAGCCATCACCTCAATACCGCATTTAAAAATAAAGTTTCCAACATATAATATCGGTGAAGTGTTGGGTGACCAAGTAATTGGGTATACATGTTACATGTCCAAATTACACCCAACAGCAGTGGACGGCCTACAGGGGAACTAGACCCTTGAGATGAAACAACCTTGTAGTAGGCACAACCCGGTGAGGCAACCGACTTAGTACTACTAAATTCGGAGGACCTAAAGAGGTGTGTGCAGATTAGAGGCTCACTCATTGGACCACTGCGTGATGAACTAATAGCATTCTTGAGACAGAACGCTAACGTCTTCACATGGACACCGACTGATATGTAAGAGATTCTGACTGGATTAATGGTCTACAAGTTGGACCTTAATCCCAACCGTAAGTCCATCAGGTAAAAGTAGAGGAACCATTCCGTGGAGAAGCTCATCGCCATCCAAGAAGAAGTGAGAAAGCTTCTGATGGACGCCGGCTTCATTAGAGAAGTCCAGTACTTGGATTGGCTTTCCAACGTCGTCTTGGTAAAGAAGAGCAACGAAAAATGATGGATGTGTGTCAACTTCATAGACGTTAACAAAGCTTGTCCAAAAGATAGCTTCCCTTTATCTAGGATCATCATGTTGGTAAAATCGACTTTTGGACACAAGTTATTGAATTTCATGGATGCATACTCGAGTTACAACCAGATAGGGATGAGCCAGAGGACGAGGAGCACACCTCATTCATGACCAACCAAAGTACCTATTGCTATAGGGTTATGTCTTTCAGTTTGAAGAACGTAGGCGCTACCTATCAAAGGCTCATGAACAAGATGTTTGAGAAGCAGATCGGCCGTAATATGGAGGTCTACGTTGATGACATGCTCGTAAAGAGTAAGACCACAAGTGATCATATTCGCGATCTGGCTAAGTCTTTTGAGGTATTCCACACGCAACAAATGAAGTTAAATCCTTTAAAGTGCGTCTTGAAGTATCCTCAGGAACGTTCCTGGGTTTCATTGTCTCTCAGCGAGGAATCGAAGCAAACCTAGAGAAGATCAAAGATCTCATGGAAATCTCTCCACCGTGGAGCATCAAGGATGTCCAGAGGCTAACCGGATGACTTGCACCACTGTCCCACTTCTTGGTAAAGTCGGGGGGACAAGTATCAACCTTTCTTTAAGGGTTTAAAGGGAACTAAAACAAATGGCTTCCAGTAGACTGCAGAATGCCAGGCAACCTTCAATGAGTTGAAGCAATACTTAGCCAATCCGCCATTGTTGACATCGCCCAGGGATAGAGAGGAGCTGTACTTCTACTTGGCAGTATTAGAGGTGACTCTTAGCTCAATTCTACTGCGACAGAATTTGACACTCAACGGTTGGTCTGCTATGTGAGAAAAATGTTGACCGGCCTAAAGATACGCTACCCGCGCACTGAGAAGCTAGCTTTGGCACTTGTCTTCTCAACTTGAAAGCTGAGACCGTATGTTTAAGCTCATTGTGTGGACGTTTAACTGACCAGCCACTAAATGGTATCATCTAAAACATGACATTTTTCAAATGGTCTGGTTAAGTGGGCCATCGAGTTGGAAGAGTTCAACATCGAATTTTGACCCAGGCTAGCCATCAAGGGACAGACCCTGGTAGATTTCATCGTCGAGACCATAACACCAGTTGTCGATGAGTACCCCACTGAGGACACGGGTCATCACCCAAAAGAGCCGAAATGGGTTCTCAACTTCATCACCTAGATGAAATTAAATCCTTCAAAGTGTGTCTTCGGAGTATCCTTAGGAAAGTTCCTCGGTTTTATCATCTCTCAGTGAGAGATCGAAGTAAACCCAAAGAAGATCAAAGCTCTCGTGAACATGTCTCCACTGTGGAGCCTTAAGGATGTCCAGAGGCTAACCGAATGACTTGCAGCACTGTCCTACTTCTTGGCAAAGTCGGGGGACAAGTATCAACCTTTATTTAAGGCTTTGAGAGGAACTAAAGCAAATGACTTCCAGTGGACTGCAGAGTGCTAGGTAGCCTTCGATGAGTTGAAGTAGTTCTTGGCCAGTCCATTGTTACTGGCGTCACCAAGGGATGGAGAGGAGTTGTACACCACTTGGCAGTATCAGAGGTGGCTCTTAGCTCAATTCTCCTACGCCAGGAATCCGACACTTAACGGTCGATTTACTATGTGAGCAAAACGTTGACCGGCCGGAATGAGTTCTCAATATGAACGGTTCATCTATGAATTCAGGCAGCGGTGCTGGAGTGGTCCTAAGGACTCCAAACGGGTTTGAGGTGAAATACTTCCTTAAACTCGACTTTTCGGCCACTAATAACCTTGCCGAGTACGAAATCCTATTGGTCAGATTATGACTCACCAAAGAGTGCTCAGCTAGGCGGCTGACCGTCTACAGTGACACAGAGCTAGTCGTTAACTAGATCAATGGAAGTTTCGAGGCGTGCAACCTTCTCTTGCCCAATTACTTGGCTAAGGCAAAGGATGCAATCCAGGAGATTTGACAAGTTGAGCCTGGTCCACATCCCCAGAATTAAAAACTGGAAGGCCAACCAACTTGCTAGGGTAGCGGCGGCTAACCATTCAAAATAGTACTTGAGGGACACGAGGGAGGTTTTGAGCACTCCCAGTATAGAGGAATAGGTAGCGATGCAAGTCTCCGACGTCAAAAATTGGATGACACCTTACTGGAGGTATTTAGTGGATCAAAAAGATGATCGGCTGGTACACCATAGTCAACGGACGGCTCTATCGCCGTGGATACTCGACCCCATACCTCCGTTATCTACTCCTGAGGAGGCCAATTACGCCTTTGGCGAAGTCTACATCAGGATATGTGGGTCACACATCGGTGGCAAGTACTTAGCGTTCAAGGTCATGTGTCGAGGATATTACTAGCTTACAATGAAGAAAGATGCCCTAGAGTTCATGAAGAAGTATGAGAATTGTCAGCTTCATGGCAATCTTTACCACCAGTTGCCTGCAAAGCTGAGATCCTTCTAAGCTTCTTTGGGAGCTTGATATTCTCGGTCCATTTTTCATCACAATTGGGCAAATAAAGTTCATCATCGTGGGTATTTACTACTTTACCAAATGGGTTGAAGCCGCCCCGTTGGCCAAAATCATTGAACACAATGCCTTAGAATTCATCCGCCAAAGCATAATGTGCATATTTGGCATTCCCGTGGTCATCGTGACCGACAATAGAATCCAATTCTCAAAAAAATGCATCACCAAGTATTGCACTAATCTTGGCATTAAATTGGTCCATACTCGATAGTATATCCCCAGGTAAATGGACAGGTGGAGGTCACCAACCGTATGCTACTCCACTGTTCGAAGACCAAGCAAGAGGATGTAGGGGGCTCTTAGGTTGACAAGTTGCCATCCATCCTATGGTCATATCGGATGACTCCTAAGGAACCATTTTGCGACACATCCTTTAGTCTCTACTACGGGACTGAAGTAGTAATTCTGATCAAGATCGGGCTCTCAAGTCTTAAGGTCGAAGCCTTCGACCAACTTGGTAACTCCTAGAAGCTCGGGGAACATCTAGACTTGTTGGAGGAAGTCCGCGATGCAACCAAGATGAGGACAGCAGCCTACCAACAATGAGTCGCCCGTTATTACAACAAGAAAGTGAAAGCACGGTAATTTGAAGTTGGAGACTTGGTCTTGTGAAGCATAAAGGCTACAGGCAAGACCACAAATTGGAACAAGCTTTTCCCGAATTGGGAATGCCCGTTTCTAATCTCCACCGTCCTGCGAAATGGAGCATATAAGTTTCAAACTCAGAATGGCAAGTTGGTCCCACAGACGTGGAACGCGATCCACCTAAATTATTACTTTTAGTGAAGACCCAATTAGGTCATTTGTGTGACATGAGCATGCTTGTAACATATATTGTCATCAATAAAAGAAAGTTCTTTCCCACTTGCATTGTGCTATGTATCTTTTCCTTTTTTTTTCTTTTCCATATGAATGTTTGTTTACATGTTGCACGAAATAAACAACCTAGATTGTCTCTAAGTCAGACGGGTTTTCACCCATTCGTAATTAAATCTTGGTCATCCAGGCGGACCATAAATGGTTGAATTGAACCTTGGTCATCCAATCAACCCGTATGCGGTCGGATTGAACTTTGGTCATCCAAGCAACCCGTAAGCGGTCGAATTAAACCCTAGTTATCCACTCGGTCCATGAGTGGTCAAATTGAACCTTAGTTATCCAAGTGACCCGTAAGCAGTCAAATTGAACCCTGATCATCCAGGCGGCCCACAAGCGGTTAAATTAAATCTTGATCATCTAAGTGTCCCGTTCATGGTCTAATTCTAAACCTTAGGGGGCTTAAGCAGCACGTGTGACAACCTCCTCCAATGGGAGTTAGCATTGTTAGTCTATGATGATCAACATCTGAGGAGCAAGTACTCCGTCCAAAAGCTGGTCGCCTAAGATCAAATGTGGGCAGTGCCATTCAAGCCTCAACTCATAATCGACTTAATGCAACTTCAGGATCTACCCTGATGTCTCCTTGAGAACTTAAGTCCATCTGAGAGCACAACAAGAGTCTCCTATGTGTGAGATGCATGGCCAACTTGCACGAGATGCATCGAGTAGGCCGGCTAATACAAAGTGCAAATAGCTAAAGGAACAGCTAATGAAAACAAAGTCATGGAATGCAATATGTTGGTAAAATAACTGTTTTATTAATGACAAAATTATGCTTACAGTTATATCAAAAGGCAAAAATAAGGGTCACAAAATCTAAGAAGTGGAGCTCCCTAGTGGAGGCAGGAGAGGCCCCTGCACACTTTAGGACTGATCCACGAGGCTCTCACGTTGTCGGGTAGTACGATTCACTAGGTCACTGACACCGATAAAAAAAAATTGGGATCCACCAGATGGACAATGTACCAACTGATGTTGATGCCTTCCCATAATTGTGGCCACAGCGCCTGAGAGACCTTAGGAGGGCATATGCAAGTGGATAGCTCATTCTCTAACAAAGCTATCTTTCTCAAAAGCTCATTAGTACACCCCTGCAATCCTGGTAGCCTCCTCTTCTAGTCTCAAATTTTTTGCTTTCAGCTAGACAACTCCAATTAGAGAGCGACCTTCTCCTCCTGGTGTCTGGGCCTCAGTAAGTCCACCTCCTCCTCAAACCATGCAATCTCTTTCTCGCGATCATGGATCACCAGGTCCCATTGATACAATCCCTTGCTCACTATACCTAGAATCTTTTCCTCCTGCCATTAATTAAAGGAGTTAAACCACAATGGCAAAGGAAGAAGAGAAGGTAAGCTTCGAAAAGTTACTAGCTAGACTTTTCGCTGCCTCCTTATTGGCCTACTCCGTGACCTTGGGGCTGATGGCAGAGGATTGGGAGCGGTAGCCTCCTTAGCACGTTCCACTGAAACCTTAGTAGCAATCTCCTTCGCCAACTCAGCACTGAGGTCGGCCACTTTGAAAAGCTCTTCGGCGGCTGGCTCCTTAGGCACGGGAGGTGGCTCTAAGGATGGCTCCTTCAACTTAGCTCGTGGCTCATCAATCGGCTCCATCCTTGGTAGTTACAAGTGGCTACTCTATCGGCACGGCTAATGCCGCCAAGCCCATCGGCTGCGATAGCGCAATGACCACACCACTTGCGGTGGTGTGTAGTGTGGCCTCGTACTCCTCCATAGCTGCCTCTACTTTGGAGCGCTCTTTGACTCCAGCAAGTCATCCAGCCATTATGTCATCCGGCTCTATGGAGGATAAGGAGGAAGGCACTATCGTCCCGGTCCTTTTCTACCTTAGACTGTTGGGAGTATTGTCGATGGAAGGTGCGCTGGCCGCATCAATGGAAATGGCACTGGCCTTCCTCTTACGTTGTGAGGCATTCGGCGGCAGCGGCTCCACGGCTTCAACAGTGGACCGGAGAGGGAGGTCCCCAATGAGCTTCCTTGGCTTCCTCCCTGGAAACCAAATGATCCCTCCTAAACTCATCAGGGTATTTCCTCACTAGCTTCAACAGTGGCTCCATAGCCTCCACCTCAGCCTCCTTGGGCATCCGGATGAAAGCACTGGGAACCCTGCCCTAATCCCGGGACAAGAACCATGAGTCACCAATGCACACGAAGAAGTAGTAGTCCTTCCAATTCTTTAGCGAATTGTAAATGGTCTCACTGACGGGAAGGTCTCTAGGGGATAGAGAGATCCAGTTCCCACTCTGGGTGAATAGAAACATCACCCTAATTGCCTCCTTTATTAGCATCCATGATTGGTGGCGTAAGAAGATACATAGCGTGCAGAGGTAACGCACAACATTAGTATGGAGCCGTGCAATAAGAACTCTAAGTGCTGTAAAGATGTCCAATAGCTCCTCTAGGATGGGGATGCAAAGCCCACTCCTCAGATAAGCCTTGTACACAAAGATGCAGCCCTTAGGAGGGAAGAAGGCCTAGTCGTGCTCATTGGGCATCACAGGGATGATCTCACGTGGAATATTTAACTCTAGGTAGAGCTCTCTCACCTCGCCAGGGGTAATCACAGAAGCAATCTCAACAACAGAAGGAGCAATGGAAATGAGGGTAAGAAGAACAACAGAGATTTAGAAAATTTTCAATGTGGAAAAGTTGAATGGACGGACTGGTTTTTATAAAGGCATACAACCATTGGTAAGGAAGCACCTCGAAAAAACACACTCATTATGGTAGACACGTGTCACATTTGGAAAAGGCGCAGTCGAATTAGATCTTTGACAAAATTAATTACCGAGATTGCAAATTTGTTGTGTGTTGACACGTGGCAAAAACTTTTTGTCTGACAGTTTGGCATCATGATAGCGCGTCGTTTCAATTCCCATAAGTTCTCCGGATTTCTGCTAGAACAGTCAACAAATCCGATCAACATTTCTTTCCTTTCAAGCTCTTGGGATTTTGACCAGAGCGGTCAACGAATCCGATCAACTCTACTCTTCATGCTCAGTTCTCCTGATTTTGGCTAGATTAGTCAACCAATCTGATCAACATCTTTTTCCTTTCAAGCTTTCCAGATTTTGGCCAGAGCGGTCAACAAATTCTGTCAATACTGTTCTTCACGCTCAGTTCTCTGGATTCTGGCTAGAATGGTCAATAAATCCGATCAACGTTTCCTCCAGTTCAGTTCTCCAGATCTTGGTGTTACGATCAACAGCTGCAAGTGACGCAATCAACAGATCAAGTATCATTGCCAGTTTTAAGCTTTCTCGAGCAAATGTCCTATCGTAAACATGTTGGAGGCCGGAGTTCCAGACCACCAACATGGGGGGCTAGTAATGGAGATGCCACTAACGGGCTGACTCAGGAAGGAGGAAACGGCCCAAATCCAGAACAGCCCAATTATTCCTAAACGGTTAATGCCACCGTTGATCGAATGAAGAGTAAGTGGGCTAACAGAGGCCGAAGAGCAAGGCTGCCCATTAAAGTCTAGAATGGCCAACACTTTTGTTGTTCTAAGAGGTGGCCAGTAGATCAGCTAGGGCATAAGATGCACATGGCCCAAGCACTAATTGGTCCACGTGTTTATCTTAGAGTCACAACGGTTATCTGTCCTAATTTTTTACATATTTGAGAAGGCAAGCTCCACTATAACGGTCACCTCCAGAATCGTACGCATCCTAACGCTCTCTTATACTCTCTCAAGATCTCTTATACTCGAGCATCCTAACGCTCTCTCTCTCTTTGCTATTAGTTTTAGTAAATTCAGTACTTATAGAATCTACTCCTGACGAGCAATAGCAAAGCCACTGTTCCTATGAGTGCTTTCCCACTTACAAACATTCACCAGCATTCATATTGCATCCATTGCATCCACCTTCTTGTCTTTAGAAGGTTGATTATTAATTTGAGCGTTGGAGTATTTATAGTGAGACTAAATCCCATTATCATCTGACCTCTTGTTTTTGTTGTGGTGTACAGGATCCAAAGTTAAGCGAACGGATACCGAAAGCAGATGGACTATTTGTGTTAGGTTTCAATTTTGGTAACATGATAATTCAAAAGTAATTAAAATAATAATAATCAAGATGAGGTCAAATATACAAGGAAGGATGAGTTTTGGAAGTGGAAAGAGGAAAAACCGGTTGCTGCATTCGAATTTGTTGCACAGTAGCACGGTGCCTGTCGCATGCTCGAGTGTGGCAGCAAGCATCAGGAACCAGTAGGCTAGTGCTC
Source organism: Nepenthes gracilis (assembly GCA_033239525.1). Taxonomy (NCBI): domain Eukaryota; kingdom Viridiplantae; phylum Streptophyta; class Magnoliopsida; order Caryophyllales; family Nepenthaceae; genus Nepenthes; species Nepenthes gracilis. The sequence goes on along the minus strand of BSYO01000007.1, from coordinate 9,737,758 downwards.
GTCGCGCGCTCGAACAGTAGACATTGGAAATGAGGAAAGAATGACCAGAATCGAACAGTAGATTTTCCAAGGAAATACTACTGGACAAACAACTACATTGGATTGTACATCTTTTACCTTAGAAATAAAGAGGTATCAGCTCTTTCATAAATTTAAAATACTAATATTGTTGTCCTATGATAGATACACTAATCCAATTGATCATCTAGACCATTTTTAGACATTGCATGTCTTTCAAAATCGGAAAGATGCAATGTTATGCCTCTAATTTTCTTTAATTTTAAAGAGAAATGTAAGAATTTAGTTCTATAAGTTATGGTTGAATTCAATTTGATCTTTTCAAGAACTAGCAGACCAGTTTCTATCCTAATCCACTTTTAGTCAAAGGGAAGAAAAAAATAATCCTAACACCTTATTAGGATTTGACAAACTTCTAACGTGAGCCTAAAGTATTTTTCAACTAGATTTAATACCGAGACTAAAGGTATATTAAAACTCACCAATAAGGTTAAGTTGAATACCAACATGGTTAAGATATTCTGGGCTACTTTTTTTTAATATTTAGTTCAACAAGACTTTAAGATATTCATAGAGGCAAATACTATCAGCTTGGCCTATATTACTATAGAAGATCCCAATGAGGCAAAATGGCCAGAATGTTCAAATTATGAGCACCAATCGAGGTCAAGTGGTGGGAGGAAGGAGAGAAATGGTGATAAATCCACCACCTAGGGTTGTAGAAAGCAACAAAAAATCAAATTATGAATTTTTAGAAAGTATAAGCTATTGAATCTCATATAATTGAAGGACACCCACACAAATATTCTAACATAAATTTAGAATAAAAAATTTCTAAAGTAACCCAAGTTAGTCAAAATTATAAAGAAGGTGATTAGTTTAAATATTACCTTTGTGATCAATCCCTGGGGCAGACACTGAAGGCTGTCAAAAGTTATAAAAGGAGATTGAAATCCCAATTCAAAACGAATACCTCAATAAATATTTATAAAAATACTAAATCCATCCCAAGTAATGAGAAAAATGATAAACCATAGATTGAGAGACTATGAAACTGAGTGGTAGTAGGAGTTATTTACATAGTGTCTACCATAGATATAGGCAGAAAGGCACCAAATCATTTAGAGAATGATTCCTCTAGCCAGAGACAGAGATTAGGGTTAGAAAATGATGCTATTAGTTTTAATATCAATGACATGGAATATATAATCTCTCTATTCTAATTCTCTTGTTATATCTATACTCATTTCAGACGGACTCCACGATTACCAACTAAAACAAGTATTTGTTGATAATGAAAATAATAAAAAATATTTTTTTTATTTTGATGCGTTCACTAAATCGGGGCTTAAAAATAGTCAAGTAGAACCATTTGATGGACAGTTATATGGATTCAATAACAAATCAATGAGAGTAAAAGAATTAGTACATCTAAAGGTTATGTTGGAAACATATCTAAAAATGACTTTCCATAAACCAACTTTCCTAATGTTGATCTTCTCTTGGCTTACAATATTATATTGGGGCAGCCATACTTAACAACGTTTAGAGTGGTAACTTTAATCCCATTTATTAAGATAAAATTTTCTACTAGGTATGAGATTAAAGAAGTCATGGGAGACAAGGTCATCGTACAAATTTTCTACTTGATGTAAATCAATGTCCCGACTCCTCACCAACTAGTTGAGAAATTTGATCCTTTGGGATGAGGTATCTCTTCAACAGACTCAACCTGAAGAGTCCACTCTCCAAATTTCTCTAAATTGGGTGGACTTGGTTATATATGTTCAGATTGATTCTTCAGTAATGTAAGATTTGAAGCAATAGCTAATTAAATTTTTATAGAACAATACCAATATTTTTTGCATGGACACTATGGACATGCCAAGCATTTTGATAGAAATGATGGTTCACAAGTTGAACCTTGCATCTAGGCACAAATTGATCAAATAAAAAAATGTGAAAATATTTTATGAAAAAAAAAAGATCAAGATATTAACTAACGCTGGATTCATTAGAGAGTAAACTATCCAGATTGATTATCTAATGTTGTCATGATCCAAAAGAGTAATGGAAAATGAAGGATATATGCTGACTTCTTAAATATGAATAAAAATATGCCCAAAAGATAATTCCTTAATTTGAGGATCAATTAGTTGGTTGACTTAACATCAGAATACTAGATACTAAGCTCTATGGATGATTGCTTTGGGTATAACTAGATCCAAATGAATTTAGAAGACGGGGACATGATCTTATTCATGATTGATCAGGAAACCTACTATAACAAAATAATGCCATTTGCCTTGAAGAATGTTAGAGCAATATATCCAAAACTGGTAAACAAAATGTCTGAGTAATAGTTTCAAAAAATATGGAGGAGTACGTTGACGATATACTTGTCAAAAGTGTACTTCCCGACGACCATACAAACGATCTAGTAGAGACGCTTGAGGTACTTGAAACATGCTAAATGAAGTTGACCCCGACCAAATATGTCTTCAAAATAACTTCTAGTAAGTTCCTAGAACTTATCATCTCAAAACATAGTATAGAGGCAAGTCTAGAGAAAATTAAGGTCATAATGGATATGGAATCACTCCAGACTATTAAGAAAATCTAGAGGTTAAGTGGACCACTTGCCACACTATCCGATTTTTTGCAAAACTAGACAAGAAATATTTGATATTCTTATAGGCATTAAGAGAAGCAAAATCAAACAATTTTTGATAGATGGACGAATGCCAACAAGCCTTTCAAGAGTTGAAAGAATATCCAACACATTCTCTTTTACTGACTTGTCATAAGGAGGATGAGGAATTATACCTCTACTTGGCCATCTCAGAAACAGTCTTGAGCGTTGCTTTGGTCAAGGAAGAGGTAGAGATTCAATAGCTTGTATACTATATTAGTAAGATTCTAATTGATCCAGAGACTTAGTATACATGAATAAAAATGTTACTTTAGCCTTAGTATTCATAACAAGAAAGTTTCGACTATATTTTCAAATCAATAAAATTATGGTCTTAACAGATCAACTATTAAAAGGGATCTTGCAGAAACCAAAAGTACTCAAATGTCTAATCAAGTGGTCAATTAAGTAGGGCAAGTTTTATATAGAGTTTCAAGCATAAATAGTTGAACCCTCGTAGATTTTATTGTTGAAATAATAACCCCAGTCTTGAAAAACATAGGTGAATACATGGGGGCTCCATCAAAAGAATTGTACCCACATGGATGTTACATGTTGACAAAGTATCTTCATAGTTGGGTAATAAAGCCGAAATGGTATTGAAAACACTTGAATTGTTTAAGATAAAACACTTGATCATGTTTAGGTTCCCTATCACCAATAATGTGGTAGAATATGAAACTCTCCTAACCGAATTGAAACTAGCCAAATAATGATTTGTCAAAAACATAATCATTTACAATAATTTCATTTTGGTGGTCAATCAAGTGTTAACTAATTTTAAAGTATTTAGTCAAGACTTGCCAAATACCTCCTTAAGGTATGAGATCACTTATTATTCCTTGATAAGATAAAAATTATCCACATTCCTAGAGAAGATCATTGAAAAGCTTATCAACTTTATAAAATGGCAACATTTGGATATCCAAATAATACGCCTGGGATATAAGAGAAGTATTTCAAAGACCTAAAATGGATTAATAAGATAAAATTCTCTAAGTCATTGATGAGAAACTTGGATGACTATTTATCTTAAGTACTTTATAAATGGAATGCTTTTGAGTGATTCCATAAAGAAAAAATGCATTTCAAAAATGGTTAGTTAGTACACTTTAGTGGACAGGTTACTATGCAGAAGGGTTTATTTGATACCTATATGCACTGTTTGACTTCAATGGAAGTGATTATGCTTTTAGAGATATACATCTTAGCATATGTGGAGCATATTTGGGAGGCAAAACCCTAGCTGTTAAAATCATAAAGTAAGGATATTATTGGTTAACCATAAAGAAGGACGTGATAGAATTTGTCAAAAAATATGAGAATGGCCAAGTTCATGCAAAAGTTTCCGGGCAACCGTATGTGGAGCTTTAAAATCGATAGGCCCCCCAGCTATTCAAACAATGGAAGTTGGACATATTGGGCCCATTTTCTCTACCAACTAGGCAAAGAAAGTTCATTATTATTGCGGTGGATCATTTTATAAAATGCATCAATGCTTCTCCAAGCCAAAATTACAAAGTAAAATGCAACCGATTTTGTACATCAAAATATCATTTGTAGATTTGGGATATCAAAAGTTATAATGACCAATAATAACACTCAATTTTTTGACAAAAAAGTTAACAAAATATCATAATGGTCTCAGTATTTGGTTAGTCCATACGTTAATCTCATATCCACAAATAAATAGATAAATAGAAATAATTAAATGAATGATTCTCAATGAATTAAAGACTAAATTTGATAAAGTTAGAGGCATCTAAATAGATGAGCTTCCATCTGCACTTTAAGCTTACTGAATGACCTTAAGAGAGCTTACTTAAGAGACACCCTCCAGTCTATATTTTGGAATAGAGGCAATAATCCCAATAGAGAAGGACTTTTAAACTATCGAATACAAACTTTTTCTTTAAATCAAAATTTTCAGCCCTAAAGACAAAATATGGATTTCTTAGAGGAAACTAGAGAAGCAAGTGCATTTGGTTAGTAGCCTATCAATAAAGAGTTGCTTGGTACTACAATAAAAAAGTGAAGGTGTGAGCTTTCAAGGTCGATGACTTAATATTAAGAAATATCGAAGCAATTGAGAATCTCACAAATAGGAATAAACTATCCCTAATTTTAAAATGGCCATTCCTAGTGCCGACAGTACTCCATAATGAGGCATATAAAATATATACTCAAAATAGAAAGTTGGTCCCTCAAATTTGGAATGCCCTTTACCTCAAAAAAATACTTCCAATTAGGAGTCAACCTAGAAACCTAGAGTTATGCCCTGCCTCTCGTTCTGGAATGACTGTGTGCTATAAATTAGTTTTTCTTTATGTTAACAATAAAATTAAATTTTGATTGATTTCTTGCCAATTTGTACACTTGTGTAATCAATATGATTACGATTGATCTTGAGCCAGATAATAGGTTTATATACCTTATCTAAAAACTACACCGATTTAAGAGAACAATCAATATGTGTTGTAAACTAGTTTTTCTTTATGTTATCAATAAAATTAAATTTTTGATTCATTTTTTGTCATTTTGTATGCTTGTGTAGTTAATATGACTACGATTGATATTGATTTAAATAATAAGTTTATATACCTTATTTGTAAACTACACCGATTTAAGGGAACAATGATGGTGTTGTTTAATAGAACCATTCAACCTCAAGTATGATCACACAATAAAAATTTTAAAAAACTTGGGGGCGGTTTGAGAATCAAACATTCGATTCCGTTTTGAAATGTTAAAAGACAACCCAAATAAAGTTAAACGAGAATTGATTGGTAACAGTTTATCGACCTATTAAATGTCAAGGATACTTTCTACGCATAAGTGTTAACATACCTTTCTAAACATTTACAAATCTCAAAAATCTCATAACATCCCTCCAATTCTCAACCCTCTCTTTTATCTTCATCTTCTTATCATTTTGCCATTTTAAAGAAAGATTTATAATTTAAATATCGAAGAACATTTTGGGGGTTAGTCTTATTTCCTTTGACATTTTATTAATTGTTATATTATTTATGATCTGAATTTAAATATTTAAAGATTAAACCAGACTCTATTATAGTGGCTATTCAGATCTAAGATATGCATCATATGTATTTTGCCACAAATTCAAATTAGCTTTTCTATTTTAAAAGTTGAAATTAGTTCAACTACGAACGTTGCTTAGATGGTCATTATTGAGTGCTTTCACCTAACTTTTGAGGTTGGTCTTATTATATTTTGGCCACTCACTTATTAGTTTTATATTCATTAACATATTATCTAATAGTATACTCGATATTATAGAAGAACTCGTTCGTGTTGAGACATTTTTGAATAGCACATGAATGGGCATGAGGATAGTATGAATGACACAAGATAGGCGTACGTGCAAGTATGGTCAAATTTTGTCACACAAAACATGCCCGAAGGTTGCACATTGATGAGTTCTAGTAGTAGTTTTGCCTAATATGTGCAAAGGGCACACATGCGTAAAAGTTGTTTAATAAAGTTTTCTCTTTATTGTTCAAATGTCAACCTCTAGCGTTTAAATGCCATTTGTAAGACTGTTTTTTGAATATTAGGCTTACATCCTTTTTCTAAGAGAGTGGGAGGCAATGTGAGTAAATATTCAAAAAGAGAGACCTTGAGAGAGTTATATCGTATGAGTGTAGGAGTTTATTTAAACACTATGAGTATTGAATTAAGGAAGAAAAATAAATAAAATTATGGGAAGATTTTTGTCAACTCCTAAATTTAATCACATTCATTTTTTCATTATATTTTATTATTGTTCATTTATATGATTTACCTATATTTGTGGCAAATTTAACAATGCTTTTGAGAAGGATTAATTGTAACTAAACTAATACTATGTAGTGAACATTATTTCTCTCAATATTTTTTTCTTTAATTGAAAACATTTTTTCATGTAAAATTGTATATTTTTTTATTGTATGATTTATTTCTTATGAAGGTATGTTGTTGTTTGACATTCTCATGAAATTCAAACAAAGGAGTTTGGTGGACTGTTCCCAATAAGTAGTATCAAAACAGACTAATTACTTGTATTTGTTTGAGTTAATGGAAGGCTTAAACAAGATGATTTGTCTAAATGGAACAATCTTTGACATCTAAAAAAGTAAAATAAAAGATCTTATATTTATGAAAGTGTTACATCTTCGATGCTGTTCAAAGCAAATCCAAATCTGAGGAGGTATGAATTTTTTAGCATAAGAAAGTTTGTTAGCACATTAGGTAATTTGTTAATGATAACATGTATAATCACATTCATAATGAAAGATATGCATGGACTTTGTGGGATAATTTTGAAACTTTGTATGCTTTGAAGACCAAGAACAAGGCATATTGTTTGATGAAGTTGATGTAGTTAAAGTACAAAGAAGGTTGCTCTATTGCCGATGATCTAAACAAATTTCAAGGATGCGTAGGTCAATTATCCAACATAGGAATAAAGTTTGCTGATAAGTTGCTTTGCTTATGATTGTTGACCAATTTACCAAAGTTTTGGAAGATCTTTCAATATTCATTTGCTAACTCCGCTCCAAATAGTGTAATAACTTTGAAGATTGCTAAGGATGCCATCCTAAGTGGAAAAATGAGGAAATGATTTCAAGATTCTTCGTATTCACAACCCGAAATACTAGTTTTTGAGACCCAAAGAAGTAGTGAAAGGAAGTCCTACAAGAATAAAGACAAGGGCCAAAGTAAGTTGGGTTCAAGGCATTACAACATTGAGTGTTACTTTTATGGAAACAAGTGCCATATCAAGCACAATTACTTCGGGTGTAAGCAAGAGAAAGAAGGTGGCACATAGGAAAAAAAGACGGATAATGAGAGAAATGCTTGATCTTTTCTATTACCTATAGCAATTTTCTAATTGTTGAAGATGAGATTTATCAATTGTTAGACTGAGGTTTTGACAATGATAATTCAAACACGTATATCCTAGTGAGAGAGGCTTGTTGGGTTTCGAGGTTTTAGCAATACATTTAGACACATTGAGTGAGGTTGTTTGGTTTTGAGGTTTCGACAGCAAACTTATTCATTCAGACTCATGTGTCCCAGTGGGGGGAAACTTGTTGAATTCTTAGGATTTAGCAACGAATTCGTGAATTCGATGTTTATCCCCTAATGGAGAAAAAGTTGTCAAATGATAAGAGATAATGAATGCTCATCGAAGGGGCTAGGGACTTCTATAAGTTCATAAGGGAAAGTTTCTTGGCTTTATTGATTACTCTTTTATGAATCTTATATTTATTTATATATTTTTTAATATTACGCTCGATATTATAGAGGAATTTACTTTAGTTGAAGCATTTTTAAGTGGTGTATGAAGGTCATGAGAGGCACATAATGGGTACATGTGCCAATATGGGTAAGCGTTTAGCACTTAAAGTGCATATATATGGTACACGTGTATGGGTTCCAATAGCAATTGCGCACCTAATATGTATAAAGGACATATGTGAGTGAAAGTTATTTAGAGAAAATTTTCCCTTGTCGTTCAAATGCCAATCTCCAATGTTCAAATGTTGATTGACAGATTCTTCTTTTTATAGTAGTTTTGCTCTTTTTTAACAAAGTTGAGAGAGTGGAGGGAAGGATAAGTGACTATTTAGACAGAGGCTTTGAGAATGTTATTTTATATGAGAGTGAGTTTATTCACACACTGTAAGTATTGAATTAAGATAGAAAAGGGAAGAAAAGTAGGGTAAGTTTTTTTGCCAAACTCTTGAGTTTCTAATCAAGTTTATTTATTCATTATCTTGAATTTTCTAATGATTCATTACTCCATTTACATAAGTTTATAATAAATTTGACGGTGATTTTAAGAGAAGTTAATTATAACCAAATTTATATTTTATACTAGAGATTATTTCTTTATTAATTTTTTTCTTAGTTAAAATAAAATTATATATTTTTTTAATTATGTGATTTATTTTTTTATAAATAGTGTTATTATTTAGTCTTTTTAAAGAATTCAAATAAAGGGATTTGATATTTCAAGTAGGTCTTTGTTGAGTTTTATTTATTCGGCTGCAGTTTTTTTCTATTCCTCCTTACAAGTGATAGATTGTCGCTGTTGGGCCTCGTTAGTCTAGATAAATTATCTTTCTTCTATTGAACTCCTTCTATTTGAGTTATTTAAAAAGTGATCATATTTATAAAATTTTATTAATTTATACAAATTTATTTACTTATTGAACATAAGTATTGCCCGGATGATATACCACTCTTGTGTAAATGCTTTTATTTTGGTTACTAAATAAAACAAAATTGTAACTTCATCAAATACTTTTAATTTAAAAAATATATGAGAATTAAGAAAAGAACTTTGGCAATACTTATTCTGATTTGTTTTAGCTAAAAGAACATTAATTTTATTCAAGTTTAAGAAAAGAAGTGGTAATTGTTGGAAGCTTCCTTTACCTTTGCGAATATGAGCTCAGGCAAGAGCGAGGGCCTGAGGTTATCTAAAAGGACAGTCTTCTGGGTGGTGTGGATTCCTTGCGCAACTGCGACCAGGGAATCTGATAATGATATAAAAAATTCGTAAACAAGAAAATAAGACGGAAAAACAAAAGCAAGAAGAAGCCTGCAATAATATATCCGACTACCGTGTAACGCTGCCCGTACTGTCTGAGAACTGTTCGATGAACAAACTAAGCTGCCCAGGGGGGGCAGCTTGCGTGACTGCCTTGGGTCACTCTCTCTCTCCCCCTTGCTTGCGTGGGCAGCTCCCAAATTCCAATGCTGTGTCCTTCTTTCTTTCCCTTTAAATGCTCGACGTTCCCATTTCATCGTCGACACAACGCCTCTCTTATCATGGTGGCGCTGATTTAGGTGGCGCTTGCGTCTCCGCCGGGTCGGCGTTTCTGGTAGCCACCATTGACGTCTCATAGAGAGATGGGTCAAGGACCGAGTTGTACAGCCAATGATGACAATGGGCTATTCAGGGCAGCCAAGTTGGGAGATTTAGAGATTTTAAAGATACAAATAGACGCAGACCCATCTCTCTTAAACCAAACAACTCTCTATGATCGACGATCTTTGCTTCACATAGCCGCTGCCCATGGCCAGATCGACGTGGGCCTTTCTGCTTTTCTTGGTTTCTTTTAACCGACTGTCATTTTATAGGGCTTGGTTAACGGGTGTTTCATTTCCAGGTTCTTTCTTGGCTTTTGGATCGATCGATGAAACCAGATTTGTTAAATCGGCATAAACAGGTTTGTGAATGCTCAAGTTTTTGCCTTTTGGAAATGCTTGACCCCTTTTTTAGATGCTCTTTTCGTTGCTGTGATTGTGTTGAATTGATTTGTTAATATTTTTATGGGATGGATACCTCAGACTCCTCTTATGGTGGCTGCAATGCGTGGGAAAATCTCGTGCGTGCAAAAGCTCCTTGATGCCGGGGCTAACGTACGTCTGTTCCCTAATACTATTTTCACTCTTTCACTGAATTGCCAGCTTTATTATTGGTTGTTTGCTTCTTTTCGGGAAATTGAAAGGAATCAACAAAAATGCAATCTGTGGGCATTTTCCTCTGTTTCTCTAGTCATTACTGGTACCATAGTTTGATTCTGATATGGGTAAGTTAAAGTTTTTCAGATTTTGATGTTTGATTCATTATATGGGAGAACTTGCCTACACTACGCTGCCTATAATGGCCATTCAGACTGCCTTCAGGCCATTCTCTCCGTTGCCCGCTCTTCCCATGTTGCTGTTTCCTGGTAGGTTTTCCTTTCTATAGGTTAACGTTACGTTTGCTTGGGGATGAATCACATAGAAGAGGCAAAAATAACGCTTTTCCCCCATTCCAACCATGTAAATTTATAGCTTAATTTCTGTCTTATTTCCTTTTAAAATGGGAGTAAAACTTTGTTAGATTGTTGCATTGGGATGGATTGCAGGGGATATGCTCGCTTTGTGAATATTAGGGATCGTAAGGGGGCAACCCCGCTGCATTTGGCTGCCCGTCAAAGACAATCTGATTGTGTTCATATTTTGCTTGGCAATGGTGCTCTGGTCTGCTGTTCAACTGGGGGACATGGGTAGTTTCACGATCATCATTGTGCAATTTTTCTGTTATATATAGTTCTGCCACTGATTCCTTTCTTGAATTGGAGAACTTACACTAAAACTTTTATGCAGCTATCCAGGAAGCACTCCCCTTCATTTGGCTGCCAGAGGAGGGTCTCTGGATTGCGTCTGTGAATTGCTGGCATGGGGCGCCGACCGCCTTCACAGGGATGCATCTGGGTACTCATTCAATTCCCCACCCAACTTCTTATGCAATTTCTTTAATCTGTTTGTGCAATTTCCTTTATTATGTCATATGTTTAAATCATTCATTATGCGTTCTCCCCTTGTGAGCAATTTTCAAAATCATGTGGGAACATTGGTTTATTTTGCCAATTCATATATCAGTTGAGTGCTCAAGAGGTCCATGTCTCAACCCTTTTTCTTGGTCCATTTTCTCCCATCGAGCAATTGCAGGAGAATTCCGTATGTGGTTGCTTTGAAGCACAAGCATGGTGCTTGCGCAGCCCTGCTAAACCCTTCTTCGGCAGAGCCTCTTGTTTGGCCCTCACCTTTGAAGTTCATAAGCGAGCTTAATCCCGAGGCAAAACTCCTCTTGGAACAGGCTCTCATGGAGGCCAACAGAGAGAGGGAGAAGAGCATCTTGAAGGGAATGGCTTATTCTATTCTTTCTCCATCAACTTCAGATGGTGGAACTGATGACGATTTATCAGAGGTGACTTGCTACCTTACCCTTCTCTTTCGTGCTTCCAAAAAAAAAAAAAAAAAAAAAAAAAATCCTTGGATGATTCATGTTATCCTTGTAACTTTTGGGCGGGGAAATCAGTGAATCAGGGCATGATTGCTCATTCATTATATGCTGTATTATCCTGGTCATGGGAGCCGGTATAATCCTCCTGTACTACCAACTGAGGATTTATTGTGATGCTAAAATCCTAATCATTTAAGCTGTTGCAATGAAATTCCTACATCTTGAAGTCTTGTTTGCTAGTTTCTAGGTGTATATTGGAAACGACAGTGTGTGTTTGTTGTGTCCAGGCCAGTGAGGCTGAGCAATGCTGCATATGTTTTGAGCAAGTGTGCACAATCGAAGTGCAAGACTGTGGCCACCGGATGTGTGCGCATTGCACACTTGCTCTATGTTGCCACAGCAAGCCGAACCCAGCAACCGGCAGCCTCAGTGCACCGGTTTGCCCATTCTGTAGAAGTGGCATTGCCTGTTTAGTAGTTGCCAAATGCATCATCAACGATGATGACGACAATGACTTTGACATCAGCTGTCCAAGGCTGAGAAGATCGAGGCAGTCTTGGAACCTAAGCGAAGGCGGCAGTAGCAGCTTCAAGGCCCTGTCTGCTGTGGGCTCATTCAGCAAAATGGGTGCCCATGGCTCAGGCCGGACTCTTTCGGAGGAGTGGACCGATAAGCTGGACCTTAACTAGAGCTGGTGCTTCGAGGTTCGTTGTTCATCCCACCATTATAGGATTTCCCAAAACTTCCTATATACTGCATGTTACGCACCACGAATTGGATGTAGTTCTCAATGGTAATCTCTTGCAACACAATGAACCTTTTGTGCATACAACCGGTTGGGTAGGCATTGGTGTGTGTGGGGTTGATGGTATTGTCGTAATCTTTATTTACTGCAGGAATGAAGCAGCAAATAATAACACTTTAGACGGTCTATTGTGGATATAGAAAGAAAAAGGGGAAAAAATGTATGGTAAATAGGTCCTCTGTTACAGAATATTTTTACTTCACATTCCCCAATGGCTGTTACTGTAATTGGACTTCTGCACAAGACCATTGTTTTCTTGTGGGAATTGTATCTTGATAGTTTGTAAATATGGTACTGTTTTTATTAATTTTTGGCTATAATATTAATTAGGCTGGCCCAATCGATTAGCACAATAAATCTGTAGATAAGTCTATAAAAGTGAATACATTCAACGGCTCATTAGGTGAAAGTATTAACACAGAGTTTGGTTTTGACTCAATTTTAATCAGAATAAATTAAAAATAAACAGATAATCACCTGGCTGAATGATTATTAAACAAATTGAGTTGTAGGCTTGAATGTCAAAGTATTCAAATATCAAATTAAGTAATTAACTCAATCAAAAAGTTAAATCAAGTAAGGAGTTTATACATTTTACAGTTAGTCTAGATGATGCTTTTATAACTAACTAATATTAGCTACTTATCATTATCAATTTTATTGCATCTAGAAAATTTCACAATTAAAATATATATAATTATAATTGAACTAATAAGTCTTTAACTAATTGAACTAATTAGGTTATTATCAGTTATTCCTCTTTGAAAAATTACCATCAACTGGTAACTTGATTATAGGTGTACCCCATTTCTCTTAAAAAGGAGGATAAATTTTGAAAAATAATAATAGAATTAAGCCCTCTAACATAATTGTTATTTAACAAAATATGCAGCCTATTCCTTTATCTCTCTTTTATCTTCTCAATCTTTCTCACCTTATAATTTTTTAAAAAGTTTATTTATTTATCAAAAAATATACCAAAAAGTAAGTTACGAATCCTTTAAATTATTGCTTACTATAATATTATATAGGATCCAAATAGAAAATTTGATAATCCAATCCAAGTTTATTTGAATCATATCTCAAGATTTCGGGTATATATCATTGCTATCATTTATAATTAATACAGTCAAGTTACATGTTTCTACTTAAAATAAACCACACCTATAAAAATCTAATGGCTCACAATCTTTGACAAAATCAGTCAACATGATAAACATAATGGCTCATAGATAATCAAGCCAATTACAGAAAGATATCAACTTTTGTGGCATCCTTCCTTAAAAGGTAGCCAAGGAAATGCTCACTTATCGGCCATTTCGAATATTGGAGCTATTGATACCTAACAGTAGAAAATGTTAAAGATAGTGACATCTCTTTAAGACATATTTGAGGACCAAATCCAGTAGGTTAAAGTCCTCTATTCACAAGTTTTAACCTTAAAGAAGAATTTGAAAGGTACTAACGGCACCTCAAGGGTGGCTACTCCCGACCAAAGACGCCAATGACTCATGAGGTATAAAAAAGAGTTGTTCTCTCCCGGATTGAAGGCTATCTAAATTTTGAGATTAGGAAGGAAAGTCTAGAGAGATGAAATTTGTAGTACATTTAAAATTCTGGATGTCATTTTATTTGAGAGGAAGAGTGATGCAATAGTATGCTCCAAACCTTCTCAACCTAGTAGATACCGGGCGTATCTATAAATCATTTTGAGCCGATGACATTTTTCAATATAAAAAAAATCACCTCCACAGTTGAAGTGGAGCAACGTATTAAAAGAATAGAGTAGCAGATCTTTCGATGAAGATTTACTAGTCAGACGACCCAATTTGAGTAAACGACATTCACCTCTGAGATCAAAAGGTATTGACCCCCCCTAAGTTTAAAATATCCGTGTTCGAGCCATATGTTGAAAGTTCTGATCCAATATATCATTTAAATTACTTTCACTTTCTACTCGGCTTTTAAAATTTAGAAGATGCTGCACAGTTTCTATTTCTATTAGACTCTAAGAAATATGTACGAATTCGGTTCTAGAAGCTAAGATTGAATTCTATTAGTACTTTTTAGAGTTCAGTTGACTAGATTTTGTCTCACTCGGTCTCCAACTAGTGAAAAGAAAAGCAACTCTAGCATTTGGTTAGGATTAGACATGCCCCTTATGAGAGCCTGAATGTCTTCTATCCCAATTTAATGCGGCAGAGGAATATCAAAGTTTATTAATGAGGTAAAGTTGAATGCCTATTTAGTAATTGTGTAACTATGACCTTTTCAAATCACTTGTTTAGTAAAACCCCCCAAAATCTTCTTAGAGGTAGAAGCTATAATCAAGGCTTACATGGCAACAAAAGAGGTAAACAAAGCCAGAAGGCTAGAATGCCTAAATTATTAGCATCATCCAGAATATACTAGGGATGGAAAAAGAAGCAACAGTAATAAACTCACTCAGGACTATTTTATGCAATAGAGGACCCAACCCAATGTTTATTGAGAGTTTAAGCCGCTGCATCTCATGCCCCTCATTGACACTAGGACGAAAGTTTTGGTACAAATTCAGAACAAAAAATTCATGAAATGGCTCATGCTACTCAAAAATTCGGGGGAATGAGACCAATCAAAATACTACCTCTACTATCGATCTCCAATGTATAGTACAAATGATTACTGGACACTTTAGAAAGATATTAAAGCTCTTATCAAAAAAGGGTACCTAAAAAATATTTATAGAATCTTAGGACTATAAACAAACAAGATGAGGAGCCGTTTGAGCAACCATGCAATCAGGTAATCACAAGAATTATCAACATCAACTCCACTGAATAGGCCAGTGTTACAATTCAAGATTATCTGAACCAAAATTCTTCATGTAGGAGACAAATTAGAGATAGAGAAAGATGTCAACAATTCTAAAAATGACGATATGACACATGTGATCATCCTCCATTGTGACCTTTTATTGTAATTGTAGTTGTCTTATTTGGAGTTCAAGACTACAAATTAAAATGAGTCTATTGATAATGAAAGTTTAAAAAAATATTTTATATTTCAATATGATCATTAAATTAGGATTAAAATATAATCGAATCGATTAATTAGATAGACTACTATACAAGTTAGATAATAAACCGATCCATGTTAAGGGGATCATACATTTTTTTGGTAGTAGATCTTCCCTTGATCTATAGCAATATTTTAAGCAGTTCATGCCTGACTACATTTGGAGCAATCATGTAATATTTGATTTTTTAATTTATATTATGATATTATAATTATTATGTATTAGGTTAGTATAAAAAATAATTATATAATAAAAAATTTTTAAAAAATTATATTTTAAAGAATCAGGTTTAGTGTTTAATAGATATTTATCTCACACTTGTGTATATTTTTGGTAGATGCTTTGCGCCTAAGTAATATATATGGGGCACTTGTGCATGTTTTGGATAGAAAGTTTACGATTAATGAACACCTAGTGGACACTTATGGATAGTTTGGAGAAAATGTGCCGCGCCTAATACAACACTTGTGTATGCATGTTGCTGACTACATTTGGAGTTCATGCCTGACTACATCTGGAGCAATCATGTAATATTTGATTTTTTAATTTATATTATGATATTATAATTATTATGTATTGGGTTAGTATAAAAAATAATTATATAATAAAAAAATTTTAAAAAAATTATATTTTAAAGAATCAGGTTTAGTGTTTAATAGATATTTATCTCACACTTATGTATATTTTTGGTAGATGCTTTGCACCTAAGTAATATATATGGGGCACTCGTGCATGTTTTGGATAGAAAGTTTACGATTAATAAACATCTAGTGGACACTTATGGATAGTTTGGAGAAAATGTGCCGCGCGTAATACAACACTTGTGTATGCATGTTGCTGACTACATTTGGAGTTCATGCCTGACTACATTTGGAGCAATCATGTAATATTTGATTTTTTAATTTATATTATGATATTATAATTATTATGTATTGGGTTAGTATAAAAAATAATTATATAATAAAAAATTTTTTAAAAATTTTATTTTAAAGAATCAGGTTTAGTGTTTAATATATATTTATCTCACACTTACGTATATTTTTGGTAGATGCTTTGCACCTAAGTAATATATATGGGGCACTCGTGCATGTTTTGGATAGAAAGTTTACGATTAATGAACACCTAGTGGACACTTATGGATAGTTTGGAGAAAATATGCCGCGCCTAATACAACACTTGTGTATGCATGTTGCTGAGAGTGGTGTATGATACGTGCTTGACTAGCACTTGTGCACAAATTTGGATATACAAACTTTCCTCCTGATTTCGTTATTTACGTGGAAAAAAGGTAGAGGAAAGAAAGAAAGAAAAGAGAAAAAAGAAGAAGATAGGAAAATAGAAAGAAACGAATTTTAGAGACATTTTGCATCAATTTACTAAACTAAGGTTTGAGCTTTAAACTCACATTTTGTTAAAGTTTTTATAATCTCTTCAAAGCAGTGGACAGTGGATTCTTATAAGATATGAATAAAGAATTATTAAAGACTCTTATTTAGTTTATATTTATAGATTTAATAATTGTCGAGGGTCTTATGTACTATACTAGATTTATATATTCACTAGTTCTGTAGCTTATTATTTTGGGTAGATAGGTTAAACAAATGTTATATATAGTTTTCTATTATGGTATGTTTAATATTTTGGTTATATATATTTTTTATTGATATGTATAGATTGAGTAGATTTTTAAATAATTTGAAACCGAACGGGTGAAATTTCGGTCAATCTTATGACTGCCACAATTTCATATTTTAATTACATCACTTGTATTATTAGTATGCATGTTCCACTCTATTCTAGTTAATTTTAGTGATTAATTATGGATAATTCTTATGTTTGTTATTTTTATTATTACTTGTTCTTATCAAGATTGTGATAAAAAAATAATAACAGAGAAAATTACAAGAAAATAATCTTAATTAATTTAAGAAACTAAATATTAAAATTCATTATATGATAAGTACTAAGTTATGAGGAGGTAGAGGTGCTGGTTCTAGCTATATAGAGGATTGTTTGGCTATGACAAATATTATGAATCACATAGTCTAACAGCAAGATGTGAATCTTGTGGCATGCTAAGGAGGTGGAAATCTTGGGCATGGCTTGTCAACTTTTGGTCGTTTTACAAATGAATGAGCTCTTGATTTCTTGGATTATTTAGATCCAATTAAAGTAGAGACATGGATTCATTTAGTAAAAAATGTATTTGAGGTGATAAATTATCCTAAGAGAGAGAAAGTTAAATTTATTGCTTATAAGTTGGTTGGAGAGGCTGACTATTGATGAGACATGTAAAGAAAAATTCTAAACTTAAAAAATAAGGAGATTTCATGGAATATACTTTTAGAAGTTTTTATAGAAAAGTAATTTCTGTCAAGCATTCATGAGTAAATGAGAATAAACTTACTTTACTGAGGCAACAAAGTCATTCAGTAGCAGAATAGGATGCCAAATTTATTAAATTGGTTCATTTTTCCACACGTATAGTTAGAGACTATGCCAGGACAGTGAGTGAATTTCTTCAAGGCTTACAAGACTTTATCAGACGATAGCTGTTGCTCTTGTGCTTAAAAATATATACAGAAGTCTTTGATCGAGTCTTATTTATTGAGTAGGAGTAAGAGAGCAAAATTTTTTGAGAGGAAAGCTACAAACCATGGAGGCCAAAGTTGGGATCAAAAGGATCTCATTTGAAGTCGATGTTGAAGAATAAAGGCAAATCTATTAGAGTCTATCGCCATCGACAAAGCCACAACATTCGAAGTCGGTAGGTGACTACTGTGGAAAATATCATGGAGGATGACTGTGCTACAAGTAAGTTGAAGCTTACTTCAATTGTAATTAAGTTGGTCACACAGTGAGGGAGTGTATATTTCCATTGAGGCACGTGGTGTTATATCCTTGGTGCTTAGGGCAATATTTTTCCAAAATAAAGAGAATCATAAATAATTTTATTTAGATAATTTAGTTATTTATGTGGGTCTAAGCCTTACTTGACTAGGAAAATATGGTTTTGATTTTGTAATAAATTGGAATTACCGATCCACTGTATACTTGATTAGGATAGATATATATATATTTTTGTACTAACTAGAATTATCTCATAGATTTTAAAAATTCTTGATAAATTTTCTAAATTTCTAAGAGGCTAAAGTTTTAGATAAATAATATTATAAAATTTAATAAAGGATTTTTTTTCTAGAAGTCAAAACCTTCGTTGCCCCAAGGTATTGGAAAGAAGTTAGGTTGTTAGCTGAATTTTTTGTGGTCAAAGTAAAGATTATTGTAGAAGAATTTTGAGGTAAAAGTTTTGCTGAGGATGAATAAAAGTTGGTTAAAGTAGTATTATATGGTGGATGAAATTGAGGTAATTATGCAGATGGCTAGCAATATTTGGGTCATAAATTTGGCATCAAAATTAGTTAGAAGGTTAACTATTTTTAAGATAGTTTTGTTATCAAGTTAACTAGCTATGGATCAATATTTAAAATAACATTAATATATGATGGAAATTATTTAGAAAATAAAGTGACATTTGCTAGGTTTGGGTGACCGAATTTCGGAATGAGGGTGGATATTATATGATATTATTAGGGAGCCAAGGATTACTTGGATTTGGTTAGTTTTGTCAGTGCTTGGTTGCTATGATTATGGAAGTCTCCAACAATCCCCATTTTCTTGGGAATCCTAGTGGACTTGTAGATATATAGTAGCACCCCTTTAGCATTCCAACCGCCCCATTTTTATGGGCAACCTTGAAGTTAATTAGTAGATATTTTGGTAGCCAAAATAAGTGGCTAATCAGCCACCTTTGTAGGAGGTTTAAGTCTCACTCTAACCACCTTAATTGTAGGAGTTTTTTTAGCTTCATTTTGAAAGAAAATATTTCAGGTGGTTAGCACAATTTTGGTAGTCAAATGGTTGGTTAATTGATTGCTTGAAATGAGGGGAGCATTAACTTCTCTTCCCTTTTTTTTTAATTTTTTTGAAATCATTAGGAGGGAAGTAACAAATTCTCTCCCTTTCACCCTCCTATGTTAAATCTTTACAGCCTTTCATGTTTCCACCCTTTCCATATGCCATTTTGGTTAAAGAATAGAACTTGGATAAGATAGGAGGCAAACCGAGGACGAGAAGAAAGGGGGAAAAAAAAATGAAACAATCATATCAAGGTAAGTAATCTCGTGACCTTTTACATTTTGGCCTTAATTTTCTATCAAGTAAACTTGTAACTTTCTTTATTTATCTTTTGAATTTCTCTAGTAAATCTTCACATATGTTTAAGTAATTTACACCTTTATTTTCTTAAGAGTGGTTACTTGAAAATATAGCAAGTAGACTTGTGACCTTTTATTTTCTAACAAGTAGTTCTTGATTTTTCTATTGAAATCCATGAATGTCAATCATATATGTTACAATCATAGAGGATTGTTTAAAAAGGGTTAGTTATGTTTTGAAAGAAAAATTAAGAATGTCGATTGAAAAGTAGTATTCTAAATATGAAGTAGATATTTATTTTGATTCTAATAACATGATTATTATAATAATCAAATTTAGAATTTTAATTCCAATATTAGAAATTGCTAAGGAAGCATTTTGGCATTTTTAATTTACTTAATTTTATAATTCAATAATAAATTGGTACACTTGTGACGATTTGACGCATATTAGGCACAGAGTTGAAATCGAGGCTACGCATAGGTGCTCAATAAGCCTGCATCATATTCTTGTTAAAATACGGAAGAACTCTCCATAGGCATGAATCAAACACCAAGGTTCTGATAATAATATACACAAGCATCACTTGATCGCAACTCGAGTGCATCAATACTGTTCAAAATATACTCATGCATGAATCAAGCCTATTTTAGTTGTCATTTTTATGCTAAATAATCTTCTTATTATTTTAATATTGCAAATTATAATATGCTAGAAATACAGAAAGTCGATTTTAATTTTCTTAGGGGTGAAATTAATGATTTAATACTTGACAATCATGGCTATAAGATGAATTCAGAAAAAAATCTTAGAAAATTTTGTAATTTAACTTGAAAAATTATGATGTAAAAAAAGGAAGTTAATATTTTCCCTTAATAGGCCATGTTGTAGAGGTTATAGTCCAAAATATTGGCTTTTTAATAACTTTTTACTTAATTTGATAGATTAAGAATACATGGAAAGAAATATAATAAAGCTATGATTGACTGATAGAAGGTTTTGTAGCCTTAGTAAGAAATGATTGTGTAGAATACTTATGTGCTCTTATTATTCCTCGTTATTTATGAATTCTTTCACATTCTTTTTTAATAGAGTGATTATTTTTTTGATATTTTGTGAATAAATTGAAGAGAGCGAATGAAAATATTAAGGTATCTAATGGAATGGAAGGTTATGATATTTTAGTATAGTTTATATTTTTTCGATACTTATTCAATATTAGATAATTGAAATAGATTTATTTTTGATTTGAGATATTTATAGAGTTATATTGTATAAAATGATATCTAGAATATCATTAATAAGGGGTATTATAGGTAGTATAAGTATATTATGGTACAACCTTTGAAAAAACTATAATTATAACGAGAATACTATAGATATTGGATAATCTTATGATACTAAACGTAATTGTTGGGTTAAGTAACACGTGACAATCTTACTCCATTAGATTTATATTTTTAATTTTTTTATTATTTATGTGGCTATTTTATGCTGGATCTTGCTTGGTTTTCTAATTTCTGAAGTCATTTTTATTTTTGCAATTTTTCTTAAGTTTGAATAAAAAAAAGTAACTACTATGAATGTTCATATTTGTTTTATGTTAATTTCCAACTTCTCCTCGTTCATTTTTTTCAGAAATTCAAAATAATAAATATTTTACTTATTATTTACTCCCAATAAGGAAAAGCTTCATTATAAATAAAATACTCTTCAAGATACTTTTATAATTTATTTTTTTTCATAACATAAAAATTAAGGCAATTTATGCACTTTCAAATCCAAACATAAATAAATATTGAATAATATAAATATTTTCTTTTTAATACATTTTTGTTCCGTTTGATTATAAGAAAAATGCATATGAAAGGAAAAAACTTTAGAAAAAAGTGTTTTTTATATATTTGGATTTTGAAGAATTATAATGAAAAAATATATACGGAAAAAGTAAAGTGAAATGATTCATTTTTATAAAATTTTGCTTTCCATTTAAAACTATTTTTATTTTCTTAGAATTGCTTAGATATAAATATACAAAATGTCCCATATGAATAGTACTTGAGCATGAGTCAGTTATTTCTTAGGGACGGAAAAAGCCCATCTGATAGAACGTTAACTCGAGCTTCAAAAGGGAATTAGGTTTAAAATTCTTGAATCAGGATGCGGCGTTTGACATCAAAATTAGAGAGTTTGAAGAAGCGGTAAGAGCCTTTAAAAAAGTTATCTTATTTATTTAATAGCTTGTCAACCTGAAAAAGGGTTTGACTGTATATTGGGTTGCGTGTAATTCTCAATTTTTATTTATTTATTCGCCTATACGAAAACAAAAGTGCAATTCCTTTTATCATGTTTGAGTTTTGAATGTAAGACCTACCACGGTTGGATTTGAGAGTGCTATAACTCTCATGGAGATAGTATCTTTATATTTTTAAATTTTAACTATTAATTTTTAAATAAGTAGTTATAATTTAATCACTTTAATATACTTTTTAACTTATTTTTAATTTAAAATATAATTAAGTCAAATTTGTCAACTTTTAAATGGTTTTTTGTATATATAAAAGACTGTAGCACCTCAATCTATCAGATGGCCTTTTCCATTTCTTAGAAACGACAAACCCATCTTCAAGATCCAACGTTGACACTTTGATTGGATTTATAGGTCCCTATGGATATCTGTTGGGACCCAGAAGCAGGGCCCATAAATCTCAGCCCAAATCAAGGGCCCAAGGCAAAAAGGCGGGAAATACAATTATTTTGGCGGGAAATGTTTTCTCCTCTGCCCATAAAAGGACAAAGGGGGCACGCTCATCAGGGCATCTGGAGACTGGCATCTCCAGGCTAGCATGGCAGAGGCAGAACAGCCCACGCCACCATTTCTCTCTCTCTCTCTAACCTCGCCGGAAAAGGGAGCAAAAGGGAAAAAGGGGAGAACCACCAGCTGGCCGCCGCCTCTCTCTCTCTCTCCCTCTCTGCGTGTGCCCTCACCACCGTGAGGGAAGAAGAGTGAGATTCGGAGGAGGCAGCTCCCCTTCGCCCACCAAACACCAGGGAGCAGCTCTGCTTCCCTGCCAAGAGGGCCATAGGCGACCCCTTGTGGCCGTCACGACTCACCGGATCGAGCACGAAGCTCGACCGCAGGGGTTACCCTGCTTCCCCACGTTACCGACGAGTCGAACTGTACGCAAAGCCCTCTGTCAGTGGCATCCCATCTCTTCTGCCCTAACTTCCGTCCAACAGACCGCCTAACGCTTCAATCGGCGGTGGACGCCTCTCCCTCTGTTCCCGTAACCATCGAAACAGGACACGGCACTCTCTCAGCCACAATGTCCTACGATTCGTCCCCCAAATCAGCATCAGGAGGAGCCTAGAGCTCCCCGTCAATGGCGCCCAACGATTAATCCCACAAATCTGGCGAAACCACACTTCCGTCAATGGCGGTCCTTCTTCCTCCTGTTCTCATCAGGAACAGGGCATGAAACCCTAAAATCACAACCAGATCAAGCATAAATCCGGCCAAATGGGGCCGCCCAGTCCCCTGTCGGAGGCTCCGGGAGCTTACCGCTGTTCTCGGCCAAACCCAGCGTCGTAGAGCCCTCCTTCTAAGTGCCGAGTCCTCAAAGCGACGCCCAAAGCTCTCGGGCAGAAATGGCACACGGCTCCCCAAGACGCCGCCCGGCGTCAGGTCAATTATTACGCGGCCATCCCACGGTCCGCCCGGGAAATACCGGGCAGAATTGTGCGCCCCCATTTTGCTGACCTGCCTGGTCACGGGGCTCGCAGCCCACTCGGGCAGTGTGGCCCAACGGGCCCAACGGGTCCCGCACTCATTCCAGCATACTTCGAGAGATCTCCAAATATTACCCGAGGCCCACGAACATCTAAAAGCCGCCCCTCTGCCGGGCGCACCACAAATCACCCTCTGCGGGTATGCAAATAAACCGCCCTCTGCCGGGCGCGTCCACGGAGTTCACGTCTCCGATCACATCCCTCTCGCACTCCCCTCATTCTCGCATCTTACGCATGCATTTCTCCGTTTATCACCGGAAGATACCTGACTTGAGCGTCGGAGTGCCGACGGGGGACCAAAACCCCCCGTCGGCCTCTAACCTCTCGTTATTGTTTGTGTTGTGCAGGTCCGGGTTCATAGACACGGAGACAGGATCCTTCTCCCGACGCCGCCACGTGTTAGGGAATCCGAAGGCTCTCTAATCCGTATGGCGACCGCGGACCCGGGACGCAACATTGGCGCCGTCTGTGGGAAACGCAGCAAAAAGCCTCGCGTCTCCCTCCAATACTCAATCTCACACATAAAGACGGGCAGCACTTAGGTTCCCGACAACGCTATGGCTCAGACCATGGCCTCCTACACCGCCGATCCCACGTCGGATACCCATGCCCGGGGGCCCCGTTCCTTAAACCCCGGATGGGCAGAGGACAACAACGTCCGGAATGCAGATCGTTTCCTCGACGGGAGCAAAATCATCGGTCGCGGCGACCCCTCATCCTGACGACGCCGGGGGCTCTCAGCTTCCGCACTTCATCACGGAGATATCTCATCTCTCCGTCCTGCCAGGAGGTCGTCAGTCCTCCTCTTTCCAGCATCGAGGCGAAGACTTCGTCCCACAACACGAAGACGCCTCATTCGTCATCCCCCGACGACGGGGCTCTCGGCTTCTGCACTTTATCACGGAGATATCTCATCTCTCCGTCCCGCTGGGAGGTCGTCAGGCCCTCCTCTTTCCAAAGATCGAGGCGAAGACTCGACCCACAACACGAAGACGCCTCATTCCGTCATCCCCGACGGCGCGGGGGGCTCGGCTTCCGCACTTCATCACGGAGATATCTCATCTCTCCGTCCTGCCAGGAGGTCGTCAGTCCTCCTCTTTCCAGCATCGAGGCGAAGACTTCGTCCCACAACACGAAGACGCCTCATTCCGTCATCCTGACGACGCCGGGGGCTCTCAGCTTCCGCACTTCATCACGGAGATATCTCATCTCTCCGTCCTGCCAGGAGGTCGTCAGTCCTCCTCTTTTCGGCATCGAGGCACGGACTTCATCCCACAGCACGAAGACGCCTCATCCCATCATCTTGTCGGCACCGGGGGCTCTCAGCCTCCGCATTTCATCACGGAGATATCTCATCTCTCCGTCCTACCAGGAGGTCGTCAGTCCTCCTCTTTCCAGCATCGAGGCGAAGACTTCGTCCCACAACACGAAGACGCCTCATTCCGTCATCCTGACGACGCCGGGGGCTCTCAACTTCCGCACTTCATCACGGAGATATCTCATCTCTCCGTCCTGCCAGGAGGTCGTCAGTCCTCCTCTTTCCAGCATCGAGGCGAAGACTTCGACCCACAACACGAAGACGCTCATTATTCATCCCGACGGCGGGGCTCTCGCCTTCCGCACTTCATCACGGAGATATCTCATCTCTCCGTCCCGCCAGAGGTCGCTGAGCCCTCCTCTTTCCAAAGATCGAGGCGAAGACTTGGGCCCCACAACACGAAGACGCCTCATTCCGTCATCCTGACGACGCCGGGGGCTCTCAGCTTCCGCACTTCATCACGGAGATATCTCATCTCTCCGTCCTGCCGGAGGTTGTCACAACCCTCCCTTTCTAAGATCGAGGCACTGGACTTCATCCCACAAAGACGAAGACGCCTCATCCCATCATCTTGTCGGCACCGGGCTCTCACCTCCGTGATTTCATCACGGAGATGTCTCGTTCTTCGCCCGCCAGGAGTTCCTAAAATAACCTGTGACGTCAAAGAGCCCAAAAATATGCAACCAAAGTGAGCACTCACAACCACTTCCTCGAAGACTCGGCGGCCCCCGAGCAGCCAGGAAGCGCCTCTCCTCAACCACTTCCGCGAAGACTGTGAGGCCCCGAGCAAACAGAAGCGCCTCTCTCCTCCACCGTCGCGAAGACTGCTGGCCATGAGGCGTGAGGCAAAGCCGCCAACGATCCACTTCAAGGCTCATCAAAACCTCGGGTCAGCACTTCAGCGGCCCTGTAGGCCTGCCCTGCATATCAAAACTCCTACCGCTCACGCACACATTGCTTCGTCACACACGCACGCACAGACACCCAACTCCACACACAACACACACTTTGCCGAGGCGCAGCACCTGCCGCCACACATACACCCACACACGCACACCCACCCACCCACACACACACACCCGGTCGCCCACACATACACTCCACAGACATACTCGCCTCTCACACACACACACCCAGCCCACACAAGCACATACTCCTCACAAAATTTTTATTCGTAAAAACAGAATAATGAAAAATTGGGGATAACGAAAATCAACTGTGTGGCCACGTTTGGTCTGCAGCAAAATTTGGGGATAACAAAATTAGGGATAACAGAATTTGGGGATAACGAAATTCTCAACATTTTGAGAAAAATCGAATGTCAAACGAAAATTTTCTTACCTTGAACGATTTCAACCGGCCGAAGCTTGGAAGCAGTTGGAAGCAACGACAGAGATTCGAGAGAGAGTAGCCAGCGACCGGTGAAAGCAGAAGGAGCTTGATCGACAGTAGCCAGCGACCGGTGGAAGCAGAAGGAGCTCGATCGACAGTAGCCAGTGACCTCTTGTACAGATGCGAGAACGAAATCGCAGCGAGAGAGAGAGAGATCTGAGCGCGAGAGAGAGATCTGAGCGCGAGAGAGAGAACTGAGCGCGAGAGAGAGGCTCGACTGCGAAGGGAAAAAAAGAGGAAGGAGAGAAATCGCAGCGAGAGAGAGTGAACGAGCGAGAGTGGCGCACGCCTAGAATTATTATTCCAGGCGTGGACGGAATTTACATTCCCATCAAATTGGTGGGAATTATTATTCCCGTGAAATCGAGAATAACGATTCCCTAGAAATCGGGAATAACGATTCCCAGGGAATCGTTATTCTCGATTTTAAACACAACCAAACAATGGAATTTCTATTCCCGCGGGAATAGAAATTCCATTCCTCCGTTATTCCACGAACCAAACGTGGCCTTAGACTCTAAGAAATATGTACGAATTCGGTTCTAGAAGCTAAGATTGAATTCTATTAGTACTTTTTAGAGTTCAGTTGACTAGATTTTGTCTCACTCGGTCTCCAACTAGTGAAAAGAAAAGCAACTCTAGCATTTGGTTAGGATTAGACATGCCCCTTATGAGAGCATGAATGTCTTCTATCCCAATTTAATGCGGCAGAGGAATATCAAAGTTTATTAATGAGGTAAAGTTGAATGCCTATTTAGTAATTGTATAACTATGACTTTTTCAAATCACTTGTTTAGTAAAACCCCCCAAAATCTTCTTAGAGGTAGAAGCTATAATCATGGCTTACATGGTGACAAAAGAGGTAAACAAAGCCAGAAGGCTAGAATGCCTAAATTATTAGCATCATCCAGAATATACTAGGGATGGAAAAAGAAGCAACAGTAATCAACTCACTCGGGACTATTTTATGCAATAGAGGACCCAACCCAATGTTTATTGAGAGTTTA
Source organism: Nepenthes gracilis (assembly GCA_033239525.1). Lineage (NCBI taxonomy): Eukaryota > Viridiplantae > Streptophyta > Magnoliopsida > Caryophyllales > Nepenthaceae > Nepenthes > Nepenthes gracilis. The sequence continues at coordinate 9,710,652 of BSYO01000007.1, read as the reverse complement.
AGCCGCTGCATCTCATGCCCCTCATTGACACTAGGACAAAAGTTTTGGTACAAATTCAGAACAAAAAATTCATGAAATGGCTCATGCTACTCAAAAATTTAGGGGAATGAGACCAATCAAAATACTACCTCTACTATCGATCTCTAATGTATAATACAAATGATTACTGGACACTTTAGAAAGATATTAAAGCTCTTATCAAAAAAGGGTACCTAAAAAATATTTATAGAATCTTAGGACTATAAACAAACAAGATGAGGAGCCGTCTGAGCAACCATGCAATCAGGTAATTACAAGAATTATCAACATCAACTCCACTGAATAGGCCAGTGTTACAATTCAAGATTATCTGAACCAAAATTCCTCATGTAGGAGACATAAATAGAGATAGAGAAAGATGTCAACAATTCCAAAAATGACGATATAACACATGTGATCATCCTCCATTGTGACCTTTTATTGTAATTGTACTTGTCTTATTTGGAGTTCAAGACTACAAATTAAAATGAGTCTATTGATAATGAAAGTTTAAAAAAATATTTTATATTTCAATATGATCATTAAATTAGGATTAAAATATAATCAAATCGATCAATTGGATAGACTACTATACAAGTTAGATAATAAACCGATCCAAGTTACGGGGATCATACATTTTTTTGGTAGTAGATCTTCCCTTGATCTATAGCAATATTTTAAGCAGTTCATGCCTGACTACATTTGGAGCAATCATGTAATATTTGATTTTTTAATTTATATTATGATATTATAATTATTATGTATTGGGTTAGTATAAAAAATAATTATATAATAAAAAATTTTTAAAAAATTATATTTTAAAGAATTAGGTTTAGTATTTAATAGATATTTATCTCACACTTATGTATATTTTTGGTAGATGTTTTGCACCTAAGTAATATATATGGGGCACTCGTGCATGTTTTGGATAGAAAATTTACGATTAATGAACACCTAGTGGACACTTATGGATAGTTTGGAGAAAATGTGCCGCGCCTAATACAACACTTGTGTATGCATGTTGCTGACTACATTTGGAGTTCATGCCTGACTACATTTGGAGCAATCATGTAATATTTGATTTTTTTAATTTATATTATGATATTATAATTATTATGTATTGGGTTAGTATAAAAAATAATTATATAATAAAAAAGTTTTAAAAAATTCTATTTTAAAGAATCAGGTTTAGTGTTTAATAGATATTTATCTCACACTTATGTATATTTTTGGTAGATGCTTTGCACCTAAGTAATATATATGGGGTACTCGTGCATGTTTTGGATAGAAAGTTTACGATTAATGAACACCTAGTGGACACTTATAGATAGTTTGGAGAAAATGTGCCGTGCCTAATACAACACTTATGTATGCATGTTGCTGAGAGTGGTGTATGATACGTGCTTGACTGGCACTTGTGCACAAATTTGGATATATAAACTTTCCTCCTGATTTCGTTATTTACGTGGAAAAAAGGTAGAGGAAAGAAAGAAAGAAAAGAGAAAAAAGAAGAAGATAGGTAAATAGAAGGAAACGAATTTTAGAGACATTTTGCATCAATTTGCAAAACTAAGGTTTGAGCGTTAAACTCACATTTTGTTAAAGTTTTTATAATCTCTTCAAAGTAGTGGACTGTGGATTCTTATAAGATATGAATAAAGAATTATTAAAGACTTTTATTTAGTTTATATTTATAGATTTAATAATGATCGAGGGTCTTATGTACTATACTAGATTTATATATTCACTAGTTCTGTAGCTTATTATTTTGGGTCAATAGGTTAAACAAATGTTATATATAGTTTTCTATTATGGTATGTTTAATATTTTGGTTATATATATTTTTTATTGATATGTATAGATTGAGCAGATTTTTAAATAATTTGAAACTGAACGGGTGAAATTTCGGTCAATCTTATGACTACCACAATTTCATATTTTAATTACATCACTTGTATTATTAGTATGCATGTTCCACTCTATTCTAGTTAATTTTAGTGATTAATTACGGATAATTCTTATGTTTGTTATTTTTATTATTACTTGTTCTTATCAAGATTGTGATAAAAAAAATGATAACAGAGAAAATTACAAGGAAATAATCTTAATTAATTTAAGAAACTAAATATTAAAATTGATTATATAATAAGTACTAAGATATGAGGAGGTAGAAGTGCTAGTTCTAGCTATATAGAGGATTGTTTGGCTATGACAAATATTATGAATCACATATTCTAACAGCAAGATGTGAATCTTGTGGCATGCTAAGGAGGTGGAAATCTTGGGCATGGCTTGACAACTTTTGGTCGTTTTACAAATGAATGAGCTCTTGATTTCTTGGATTATTTAGATCCAATTAAAGCAGAGACATGGATTCATTTAGTAAAAAATGTATTTGAGGTGATAAATTATCCTAAGAGAGAGAAAGTCAAATTTATTGCCTATAAGTTGGTTGGAGAGGCTGACTATTGATGGGACATATAAAGGAGAATTCTAAACTTAAAAAATAAGGAGATTTCATGGAATATGCTTTTAGAAGTTTTTATAGAAAAGTAATTTCTGTCAAGCATTCATGAGTAAATGAGAATAAACTTACTTTACTGAGGCAAAAAAGTCATTCAGTGGCAGAGTAGGATGCCAAATTTATTAAATTGGTTCATTTTTCCACACATATAGTTAGAGACTATGCCAGGACAGTGAGTGAATTTCTTCAAAGCTTACAAGACTCTATCAGACTATAACTGTTGCTCTTGTGCTTAAAAATATATACAGAAGTCTTTGATTGAGTCTTATTTATTGAGTAGGAGTAAGAGAGCAAAATTTTTTGAGAGGAAGGCTACAAACCATGGAGGCCAAAGTTGGGATCAAAAGGATCTCATTTGAAGTCGATGTTGAAGAATAAAGGCAAATCTATTAGAGTCTATCGCCATTGACAAAGCCAGAACATTCGAAGTCGGTAAGTGACTACTGTGGAAAGTATCATGGAGGATGACTGTGCTACAAGTAAGTTGAACCTTACTTCAATTGTAATTAAGTTGGTCACACAGTGAGGGAGTGTATATTTCCATTGAGGCACGTGGTGTTATATCCTTGGTGCTTAGGGCAATATTTTTCCAAAATAAAGAGAATCATAAATAATTTTATTTAGATAATTTAGTTATTTATGTGGGTCTAAGCCTTACATGACAAGGAAAATATGGTTTTGATTTTGTAATAAATTGGAATTGCCGATCCACTGTATACTTGATTAGGATAGATATATATATATTTTTGTACTAACTAGAATTATCTCATAGATTTTAAAAATTTTTGATAAATTTTCTAAATTTCTAAGAGGCTAAAGTTTTAGATAAATAATATTATAAAATTTAATAAAGGATTTTTTTCTAGAAGTCAAAACCTTCGTTGCCCCAAGGTATTGGAAAGAAGTTAGGTTGTTAGCTGAATTTTTGTGGTCAAAGTAAAGATTATTGTAGAAGAATTTTGAGGTAAAAGTTTTGCTGAGGATGAATAAAAGTTGGTTAAAGTAGTATTATATGGTGGATGAAATTGAGGTAATTATGCAGATGGCTAGCAATATTTGGGTCATAAATTTGGCATCAAAATTAGTTAGAAGGTTAACTATTTTTAAGATAGTTTTGTTATCAAGTTAACTAGCTATGGATCAATATTTAAAATAACATTAATATATGATGAAAATTATTTAGAAAATAAAGTGACACTTGCAAGGTTTGGGTGACCGAATTTCGGAATGAGGGTGGATATTATATGATATTCTTAGGGAGCCAAGGGTTACTTGGATTTGGTTAGTTTTGTAAGTGCTTGGTTGCTATGATTATGGAAGTCTCCAACAATCCCCATTTTCTCGGGAATCCTAGTGGACTTGTAGATATATAGTAGCACCCCTTTAGCATTCCAACCACCCGATTTTTTATGGGCAACCTTGAAGTTAATTAGTTGATATTTGGTAGCCAAAATAAGTGGCTAATCAGCCACCTTTGTAGGAGGTTTAAGTCTCACTCTAACCACCTTAATTGTAGGAGTTTTTTTAGCTTCATTTTGAAAGAAAATATTTCAGGTGGTTAGCACAATTTTGGTAGTCAAACGGTTGGTTAATTGATTGCTTGAAATGAGAGGAGCATTAACTTCTCTTCCCTTTTTTTAATTTTTTTGAAATCATTAGGGGGGAGGTAACAAATTCTCTCCCTTTCACCCTCCTATGTTAAATCTTTACAGCCTTTCATGTTTCCACCCTTGCCATATGCCATTTTGGGTAAAGAATAGAACTTGGATAAGATAGGAGGCAAACCGAGGAGGAGAAAAAAGGGGAAAAAAATAATGAAACAATCATATCAAGGTAAGTAATCTCGTGACCTTTTACATTGTGGCCTTAATTTTCTATCAGGTAAACTTGTAGCTTTATTTATTTATCTTTTAAATTTCTCTAGTAAATCTTCACATATATTTATATAATTTACACCTTTATCTTCTTAAATTGAGTGGTTACTTGAAAATATAGCAAGTAGACTTGTGACCTTTCATTTTCTAACAAGTAGTTCTTGATTTTTCTATTGAAATCCATAAATGTCAATCATATATGTTACAATCATAGAGGATTGTTTAAAAAGGGTTAGTTATGTTTTGAAAGAAAAATTAAGGATATCGATTGAAAAGTAGTATTCTAAATATGAAGTAGATACTTACTTATTTTGATTCTAATAACATGATTATTATAATAATCAAATTTAGAATTTTAATTCCAATATGAGAAATTGCTAAGGAAGCATTTTGGCATTTATAATTAACTTAATTTTATAATTCAATAATAAATTGGTACACTTGTGACGATTTGACGCATATTAGGCACAAAGCTGAAATTGAGGCTACGCACAGGTGCTCAATAGGCCTGCATCATATTATTGTTAAAATACGGAAGAACTCTCAATAGGCATGAATCAAACACCAAGGTTCTGATAATAATATACACAAGTGTCACTTGATCGCAACTCGAGTGCATCAACACTGTTCAAAATATACTCATGCATGAATCAAGCCTATTTTAGTTGTCATTTTTATGCTAAGTAATCTCCTTATTATTTTAATATTGAAAATTATAATATGCTAGAAATACAGAAAGTCGATTTTAATTTCCTTAGGGGTAAAATTAATGGTTTAATACTTGACAATCATGGCTATAAGATGAATTCAGAAAAAATCTTAGAAAATTTTATAATTTAACTTGAAAAATTATGATGTAAAAAAAGGAAGTTAATATTTTTCCTTAATAGGCCATAGAGGTCATAGTCCAAAATATTGGCTTTTTAGTAACTTTTTACTTAATTTGATAGATTATGGATAAATAAAAAGGAATATAATAAAGCTAAGCTTGGCGGATAGAAGGTTTTGTAGCCTTAGTAAGAAGTGATTGTGTAGAATATTTATGTGCTATTATTATTCATCGTTATTTATGAATTCTTTCACATTATTTTTGAATAGAGCGATTATTTTCTTGATATTTTGTAAGTAAATTGAAGAGAGCGAATAAAAATATTAAGGTATTTAATTGAATGGAAGGTTATACAATTTTAATATAGTTTATATTTTTTCGATATCTATTCCATATTCGGTGATTGAAATATATTTATTTTTTATTTGAGATACTTATAGACTTATGTTATTGTCTAAAATGATATCCAGGATATCATTAATAAGCGATATCATAAGTAGTATAAGTATATTATGGTACAACCTTTGAAAAAATTATAATTATAGTGAGAATACTATAGATATTGGATAATTTTATGATACTAAACCTAATTGTTGGGTTAAGTAACACGTGACAATCTTACCCCATTAGATTTATATTTTTAATTTTTTATTATTTATGTGGCTATTTTATGCTGGATCTTGCTTGGTTTTCTAATTTCTGAAGTCATTTTGATTTTTACAATTTTTCTTAAGTTTGAATAAAAAAAAGTAACTACTATGAATGTTCATATTTGTTTTATATTAATTTCCAACTTCTCCTCGTTCATTTTTTCAGATATTCAAAATAATAAATGTTTTACTTATTATTTACTCCCAATAAGAAAAAGCTTCATTATAAATAAAATACTTTTCAAGATACTTTTATAATTTATTTTTTTTCATAACATAAAAATTAAGGCAATTTATGCACTTTAAAATCCGAACATAAATAAATATTGAATAATATAAATATTCTATTTTTAATATATTTATGTTCGGTTTGATTATAAGAAAAATGCATATGAAAGAAAAAACTTAAGAGAAAAGTGTTTTTTACATATTTGGATTTTGAAGAATTATAATGAAAAAATATATATGGAAAAAGTAAAGTGAAATTATTCATTTTTATAAAATTTTGCTTTCCATTTAAAACTATTTTTATTTTCTTAGAATTTCTTAGATATAAATATACAAAATGTCCCATATGAATAGTAGTTGAGCATGAGCTAGTCATTTCTTAGGGACGGAAAAAGCCCATCCGATAGAACATTAACTCGAGCTTCAAAAGAGAATTAGGTTTAAAATTCTTGAATCAGGATGTGGCGTTTGACATCAAAATTAGGGAGTTTGAAGAAGCGGTAAGAGCCTTTAAAAAAGTTATCTTTTTTATTTAATAGCTTGTCAACCTGAAAAAGGGTTTTACTGTATATAGGGTTGCGTGTAATTCTCAATTTTTATTTATTTATTCTCCTATTTGAAAACAAAAGTGAAACTCCTTTTATCATGTTTGAGTTTTGAATGTAAGACCTACCACGGTTGGATTTGAGAGTGCTATAACTCTCATGGAGATAGTATCTTTATATTTTTAAATTTTAACTATTAATTTTTAAATAAATAGTTATAATTTAATCACTTTAATATACTTTTTAACTTATTTTTAATTTTAAAAAAATAATTAAGTCAAATTTGTCAATTTTTAAATGGTTTTTTGTATATATAAATGATTATAGCACCTCAATCTATCAGATGGCCTTTTCCATTTCTTAGAAACGACAAACCCATCTTCAAGATCCAACCTTGACACTTTGATTGGATTTATGGGTCCCTATGAATATCCTTTTAGATATCATTATTTAGTTGACATTATATGTAGTACTTTTTCATAATTCTATTGAATTATTTTATTGATGATATTATTTATTAATTATTTGATGATGATTGCTTTATGTATATATTATATATTGTTGTAGTTTATTTTGACAGATAAGTTTTATGAGTATCTTGATATTTTTACTATTATTAATATTGGTCAAAGTTATTTATTGAACTTTTTACCAACTCTTACTATTTTTTTCTTCATAAATAGTAGGATTAGATAAAGATAACTCTAAAGTTAGATAGAGTTAAGGATGATAAGAATTATGGAGTTCAGTTAGAAAAGATATTTCTTTTATTTTATACTCTAAATATATATTATGTTTGGTTTTATTTTTAGGATATTGGAGCTATGTTTTTTTTTCTAGAATTTTGATGTATAATGATTTTTAGCTTAGTGTAGTTATACTTTATCATTTATATTTATGTTATGATAATAATTTGAGATTTATAGTTTTTATTTTTATTTTTTTGCATGGTCAGATTTGGTGATAGTCAGGAACTGTGCTCAAGTTGACACACGTGGATTGAAAGTCTACTATTCTAGGGAAGACTTTTGCAAAAGCTATAACGGATTCTCAAGTAAATCCATTGATGATTGAAGGTAATATGTTAATTTTTAAATATATAGCACATATGTTGGTTGGTCTAGGGTTTGCACATTCTTTAGGGCCCCTCTAATTGTTTGTAAACTGCATTCATCCCTTAGAATTATGGATTATACATTGGTGGTATCTACTCTAGTGGGTAAATATCTAGTAACCGATATTATGTATCCTAAATGTGCTGTTTGGATTAGTATGTTTGAGTTGCCTATATACTTCACTTTATTGAAAATGTAGGAGTTTAATATTATCTTAGATATAGATTGGCTAACATTCTACCTTGTGAGTATCGACTATTTTAATAAGAAAGTTATGTTTTGTATTTCAGGTTATAAACCTTTTGTGTTTTAAGAAAATATCACTAGGAAGTCAATGTGTTCTGCATGCATGTCATTAGATATGATATATATATGTTATGCTTTTCTTGCTTATGTGATCACTATTCGAAGTCGTAATGTTCTTATTGAAGATATTTTAGTGGCGTGTGAATTTGAAGATATCTTTCTTGAAGAATTACCTGATTTACTTGTGAATAAAAAAATTAAATTTGTCATTGACTTAGTGCCAGGATCTGTACCTATTTCAAAAACTCTATATAGGATGGTTCCATTTGAATTTAAAGAATTGAAACAACAGTTATATAAATTTTTGAAAAAAAAGATTCATTTAACCAAATATATTACAATAGGGAGCTTCAGTACTATTTATGAAGAATAATAGCGGATTGATGAGATTATATATTGATTATCAAAAATTGAATAAGATCATGATTATAAATAAATATCCTTTACTATGGATTAACGATTTGCTAGACTAATTGCAAAGTGCTTTATGTTCTCTCTAAGATTAATTTGTACTTGGGGCATCATCAATTAAAGATTATATGAGAAGATACACCAAAGACAGCATTTTGAATGAAGTATGACCATTATGAATTTTCGATGATATCTTTTGATTTAACAAATGCATTTGCCTATTCATGAACTTGATGAATCAGATTTTTTAACTATATTAAAATTAATTTATTATGGTTTTTATTGATACGATTTTGATTTACTCAATGAGTTGAGGATTATGAAATCTACTTGAGAATCACCTTACAAATTTTGCAAGCCAAGCAACTATTTGCAAAATTAAAGAAGTATAAATTTTAGCTAGAGGATGCGTCTTTTCTTGGACATGTTAGTTTTTAAAGGAAGAGTGACAGTGTATCAGAAAAAGATTAGAGTGGTTGCTTATTGAAAAAACTAACGAATGGTCAGATTAAACCTACAGTGGTCAGAAATCATGTTTCTCCTTGGTTGATCGTGTATCGATTAACAAATTAGTACATTTCTTTTTGGTGATGACCACATTTCCAATAAACTATTTAGCATAACTTTACATCAATAAAATTTTTAAATTGCATAGGATCCCAACTTTAATTACCGATCGGGACCCGAGATTTGTATAAAAAATTTTAGAGAGTTTGTATAGAGAATTAGGTGCAAATATAAAATTTTGTACAAGTTTTTACCATAGACTGATGGACAATTAAAGAGACTGATATAGATTATAGAAAATATGTTTAGAGCCTTTGTTTATAAGATGAAAGATAATTGAAATAGCTATTTATCGTTAGCTAAAATTACATAATACAACAACTATCAATCTAGTATTGTTCAAATGTATTGAAATAAATATTCAATTGGTCTAAGGAGGCAAACTAGTTAGATTCTTAAAATTTTAGTATTTACTTAAGGGATTCAATTTGTCAGAAAATTGAATTGTTAGATTTTATAAAAATTTATAGTCAATTGTTAGACTATCACTCAGAATATTATTATACATCAAGAGTAGGAATCAAGAAAATTTCATCCGAAATTGTCGATTAGTCTAAGCTTTTGAGAACTTTATATTCTTATGTGGATGTAAATTAGTCTAAATATAAAATGAGTAGATTAAAAAATATAATTTGAATATGACAAATAAAAAGTGTTGACTTTTTTATTTGTTATAGATGGCAAACATGTACAATACATTCCGAGATAAAAGTACTAAGCCAATTGGTTTAAGTAGTAAATAAAATGATATCATGGTGATGAATCTCAACGGCAACGGTAGCAAAAGAATCATCATATCTCACCAAAATGGCAACTTGTCTGAATAAAGAGAGAATTAGAGCAACATTTAGCTATATGACTTCCACAAACTAATGATAGGCAATCGAGTGCCAGTATAGCACACATCCCGACCCATATAGTAATCTCATAAAAAAAAAAAAAAAAGACGCATGAGGCGGGATACACCCAAAAGCATAAGAATCCACTAGCAATTATCTAGTCAAAAAACCAATCTAGCTAACGATAGTATATAAAAGAAAAAAATTAAAATAAGTTTTTTTCCATAAGGTGGGAACTAAGATAGAATTAGTTGATGACATCCGGCAAAACACCACAGTATCATGACAATCTCTTCTATTTCAAATAAAAAATCTACCAAGCGAGGAAATGATGATGAAATGCAACCGAACCCATTAGCTGCTAAAGCAAATAAACTAGATAAAGAAGATATAATAATAAATCTGGTCATTTTATAACAAAAATAAGCTAAAAAATAAAATATTAGCAAAAGCATGCAGTCAACCGCTAAGGAATCTCCACCAAAGTAATAAGTTGGAAGGATTTAATTGACTCAATTAATCAAAATTGATTACTCACTATCTTGAATTCCTTGCAAAGAAAAACACTCGAATAGTGCAAGGGATAGGCTGATTTGATTCTTCTTTCTGACATTTCAAAGCTTAACATCAGCCTCCGAGTATGGGTGTTAATGTTGGGTATAATATCAATTAAGTTAACCCAATTAATTAGTACATCAAACGTATAAATATGCCAAGAAAGATGAAAATATTAACTGGCCTATTAGACTTAAACTCAAAAAATAGGGAATCCGATTTTGATTAAATTTTAATCAGAATGAATCAAAATTAGATGGACGACCAAGTGGATGAGTTACTAAATGGTTATTGAACAGATTGGGTCATAGACTCGAATGGCTAAACATTCGATATTAAATCGAATAATTAATCAAATGAAAAGTTAACCCAATCAATCAGTTAAACCAAACGACGGTTTGTATATTTTATAATTAGCCTAGATGAGGATCTCAAAACTGACCGATATTAGTTATTCATTATCATCAGTTTAACTGTCTTCAAAAAATTTTATAATCGGAACATGTACAATAACGATTGAACTAATCAGTCTGCAAATGACTCAACCATTTAAATCGTGGCAAGTTTTCCAATTTAAAAAATCGCCATCAACCAATTATATAATTATAAATACGTCCCATTTGTCCCAAAAAAAAGGAACAAATTTTATAAAACAAAGGAGAGTCAAACCTTCTAACATACTTGCCATTCCACAAAATAGACGGGCTAATTCTCTATCTCTCTCTTATCCTCATAGTCCCTCTCATCTTATAATTTTTTTTAAAAAATTTATATATTTAATTATTTAAAAAATATATTGGAGGATGAGTTTTGAATAATCTGAACTACTATTTATTATTATAACATATAAAATTCGGATAGAATATTCAATAATTCAACTCAAATTTATTCAAATTATAATTTAAATTTATAATATTTAAAATATAAATATTTTATCTATAATATTTTATGGGTTTTTTTCTAGATTATTATAAAGTAGTATTTTATCTTTATAATTTCTTCATCGTGACCCCATAGATGCAGTAGCACCATGGCCCAGAGAACAAAAAACCGAAAAAAAAAAAAAAAAGGTGAGAGAGAGAGAGAGAGAGAGGGTTTAATGAGCCAAGAGTAGTGGTGTATCAGTGGGTTACGTGGTACTTTCGATCTGCGCATTCCAAATCAAATATGCACGAAGCTTATTCAACAAAATTAACAACGATAATTATGAAAGAAAATAATCAAAGTCTAGAGAGCCGTACAAGCAACAAATGTCACCAAACGCGGATTGGACAACTGAGCTGTCGCGGTGGGAGGGAAAGGTGGGCCATCCGTTGGCGTTCCCTTTCAAAGATCGAATTAGGTGTCCTTTCTTCTCGCCTTTCAATTGGTATAATTTAGGAGGAGTTGCCACCAGACTTGTGGTAGGACCACTTTTCCCCAACCCCACCCTTCCAACTCAATTGATTGATTTTAGAATAATATATAGTTAAAAAATAACAAAGCAATTCTATATGATAAAAAATTATGAAATTTATATCAATTTATGTGACATCTTCTAATACAATAATTATTTTAATATGGTTTATCTAACGCATTACTGTTAAGGTCTGGAGTGTTTAAGGACACAAATAGAATGATTATAGTCAACAAACGGGACATGGTAATACTGCCTAATCATCTTCTGTTAGTTTGGCAGCAATTATAATTATAAATTAGGTCATATATAATAAAGAATTGTGGGTCCTTTTAGGGTGAATTGCCCCTAATGAGCTCTATAAAAAGATAAATATTTGTTACATAATATTATCTCATTAACTAAATGAATATCAACATTGAATGCTGTGAGGATGGCTATAACAAAGAAATGGCCAAATGAATATCAACATTGAATGCTGTGAGGATGGCTATAACAAAGAAATGGCCAATTCATAAGGCAGATGAAGTTATGATTTCAGGTAAGTATCATTTCAATCCAGGCAACAAACTATTTATAATTCAGGCTGTTTTTAAATTTTGAAATATGGGTTTGATTTTTTTTTTAAAAAAAAATTGGTGATTATAATCTATATATAAAATCCGAATATTTGCCCATCTTTTGAAGAAGACACGGTCTGGCTGAGAATTTTTGCAGAAAGCGTGTATTGTAGTTAAGTTAGTGTCTCTAAAATACATGAAATCAGGCATTCAGCTATGGTTTACGAACAGTGAATTCCCCAATGGGCGTTAAATTTTAAATCATATCAGAAGAAGAAGATGGTGCTGTGGCCAACTGTCACAATCCATGAACACCATTGATAACATCAACGTGGCACACAAAAGAAAGGTAGTTAACAGACCTGCTTGGGATAAATAGATGACGTTGCAGGCATAAGGTACTTCTTGATCATTCTGGAAGCTCAGCTACTGCTGAGTTTCTTACTGAAATCATAGCCAGAAGAAATCTGTGATTCGTGACAAATTACGGGGTCAGATTGGCACAATAGATGTTAAGTAGCCGATTAAAATGATTAATTGTTATAATTTTGTATATTTTTATTATATTTTATTAAAAAAATTACTTTATTTGATAGCTTAATTTTTTATAAAAGGAAAAATATTTATGTAAATAAAAATTCAATCATCTTTCTACTCTATAATTAAAAGAAAGGCTTCTGAAAGTTAAATTTCAGAGAGTTTTTTAACTTCCCGCTATTTTTGATTTAATTAGCTCTCAAGGAAAACCGTACATGATTTAAATTCCACATACAAAAACTTCAAAACTTTCATAAAGAAAGAAAGATAATGACAAATGAAAAAAAACAAATTTCATTTTCTTCGAGGTAATAACTTAAGCATGAATTCAAGAGTATTATAAATATTTAATTTCGCATTATAAATTTATAAAATAAAATAATAATTTTAACGATCTGTAAATATTAAAATATCATAAAGTTCTTTTAGTGTCTCGGTCTCTTGATATTAGGTCCGAGATGCCACAAAGTTTTTCAAACAAGCCGAAAACAAATCTCCAGGTGCATAAAATCCAAGCCCGTTTGTTAAATTTACGAGGAAACTAAACAACAATCTACACAAACATAGCATAGTCACAATAGCAAGTAAAACAAGAAACAAATTCACATGGAAACCCCCAATAAAAAGAAAGGGATAAAATTACAAGACCATAATCCATATAAAATTCAACTAAGATTATGAGAATGATTATAAAAATCCTAAGAACACTCTTCAATTTCACTACAATGATGGTAAAGGAGCCAAATATAGCAATAGATGACAACCAAATAAGAAACTATTGATAAAATATAAAAAACAATGAATAAATTAGTATACCCAAAAATAGTAAAAGTTGGAATAACATTTAGAGTTCAAATAATTGGTGATACCCAAAAATGTTAAAATCGAGGATCAACTCCACCACATTCCAAGTGGTGGGAGAGAGAGAGAGAGCAAAAAGAGAGAGAGAAGGGTTAGGAGAGAAGGGAGAAGTGAGAGAAAAGGGGAGAAAGATCCGGGAAGTGAAATTTGAAATGTTTAAAGAAAGAATTTTGATATATCAGACGAAGGTAAGTGCATTTCTAACTCCTTCTTTCCTTTATTGTGATTTATTCCTATTCTTTTTGAGTATTATTATTCTAATTGTAAGGTCCCCATCTCAAAATATGATAAATATAGAATAATTTAGTTGATGATAAATATAATTAAGTTTAAGAGTAAGAAAAAATAGGTACCGAACCGAAAAGGAGCACCGCTCGAGCATTGGTGAGGCACAAATCTATGAAAGTTGTGCTCAAGGGACCGCCTAAGGTGGAGTGGGGGTGAGGGTTTTATGAGAGGAGTGCTCAAGGACCGCTCGATGGGCGCTCCAGCGTCCCGATTGGGTATATAAGCACCGTCCACTATTTTCTTCGACCATTTCAACACTCCAACGAAGGGCAGCGGGAGAGAAGAGGGGAAAGGGAAGAGAAGAGGAGAAATCCGACATTTTTACTCTGATTCGGATAAAAATAATAGTAGATCGGGCTAAGACAAGTGTATTTTGGACATTATTTACCATTTTTACGGTGTTTTAATATCTCTAAATTTGTATTTTTACTCTAAATCAGTGTTTATCCATATTTACTGTAAATAAAGCATATTTATCATAATTAATCGGATAAATTTCATGTTTATTGGCATATATTACAATATTTACCTCCGATTTCATGTATAAATATATGTTGTGTTCGTTTCATATCCGAAAGGTTTATGTGAAACTCTAGGTATGAAATTGAGAGATTTGATCCTTTAAATTCATGAGTTTGACTTGTAAGAGTTGATCTCTAAAAGAGTATTGCCCATGTGATGAATCGTAACTGAAAATTTTACATGGAACTGCATTGTTGAGTTATTGAGAATTATTGAAGTATACTGAAGAGTTAACCGTAAGATTCTAACTAATTTTCTGAAGAACGATAGATTATAAGCTTTTTGATACTATTAATTAGGACATAGGACTGATGTACAGTCAGGTAAGGTTCTTTAACATACCTTAGAACGTTATGGTGGTAATCGAGGATAACTATATCCATAGAGTTATACGTGGTCTACCCTTCCTCAGGGCGATAACCTAGAGGGTAGTTACTATTATTGACCGACATTATTGTCCTAAATCCCACAAGAAGGGATATATCCTACGATAAGGGATAACCGTTATTGGTCTTGGATTGTATGGAGTGAATACAATTAATCCTTGATTACTTATCCCCTTGACTAGTAGGGTCTACTAGTGTGGTCCTCCTAATAGTAAAAAGAGATTTCTAGAATTTATAGAATTGATACTATTTTCTGATTTTCGAAGCATATTTTACTGACTTATAATTTTTGAAGTATGATTATACCGATTCCTGATTTTTAATGCTTGTATAGAATGAAATTCCCTTGTTTTCATGCTTTCCTATTTTTCCTGATTTATGCTTTTTCCTATTTCCTTATACGTCTCTGTTCTTGAATATTTTTATGAAATTGTCTAATTATACGTATGTTCTACTAATATTTTCATGATCACAGTCTTAATGCAATTACACTTTTTATGCCGTTATATCTATGTTATATGCAGTTATATTTTACATGGAAGTATTATATTCTGTGAGGTTCGAGTCTAAAAATATAATAAATATGAGAAAATTAATGTGATAATAATAAATATTAGACCTATTGAATGAATGAGTAAGCGTATCGAAAGAAAAATCGGGTTGTAAACTATTAAAGCGCTGCCAACAGATCACGTCTGCTGTGTGCTTGAGCGCAGGTTCGAGTGCAAAAAGTATGGCACAAGCAGCAAGTTGTGCTTGCTGCGCGCTCGACTCGAGCTTGAGCGCTAAAAACTAGTAGCTCCCCCGCCTGTTGAGTGCCTGTAAGCACTCGAGCGTGGGGCAGCAGTGAGGGTGACTATCTGTTAAATTATTAGCTGTAATGTGGTGATCTTATTTGAGTGTTAATGTTTTGCCAATAGGATCTAAGAAATGACTGATCGAAGAAGAAGAAATACGCACGGTGATGCACGTTCGGACTGGGAGGAAGAGTACTTGAATTTGTTAGGAAGAATGACCGATATCATGGAATCAATGAAATAGCGTACTTTAGCACCGGTTCTAACTCCAACCCCAACAAGCCCCAGGCACAGCTTACGACATATTTACTAATGAATGGGTACTTGAATTTATCGGGGATCCAAATCCGATAAAGGCAAACACGTGGATTCGGAGACTTAGAAAGCTCTTCACTATCATTCGCTTTTTCGAGGAGGATAAGGTGACTTTTGCTTTCTATAAACTCAAAGGGGAAGTTGATCACTGGTGGGCTACGCAAAAGAGAGCTATGGGAGTACCAGAGAATGAGATTATTTGGAAAATGTTTGAGAATGTGTTTATGTAGAAATATTTTCCCACAAGTCTTCGGGAGCAAAAAGAAGAATAATTTGTATAACTCAGGCAAGGGAATTAATTGGTAGCAGAGTACGATATAAAATTTACTGAATTGTCCCACTATACTCCTTGGTTGAGGATGAAGTCAGGAAGGCCAAGAAGTTTCGGCAGGGTTTGAAGGATAAAATTAGAAAGTAGCTGGTGACTTTAAAACTACAAACCTATAGAACTGTGTTAGACCAAGCACTACTGTTTGAGAAAGAGTTTGAGAAAATATAATATTTTAAGAAGAGGATAGCTAGCCATGGAGGTTTGGGAGCAAGCTCAAGTTTGGGAGCAGGAAGACCTGCCAAGAAAGTTGAGGTGGTGGATAAAGGGAAGAGCAGTACTATAATTCACATAGTAACAAGCCCACAGACAGCAGTAATCATTTGCTCTTACTGCAGAAGATCACATCCGAGACGGCTTGTTACAAAATGTCAGGGGCTTGTTATAGATGTAGACAACTTGTCACTTGATCAAAGACCGTCCTCATAAGAAGCCGAAGACAAAGAAGCCCAATGTACAAAGCGGAGCTTTTGTAGTCATGGTACAAAATGCGGAGGCATCACTGAATATTGTAGAAGGTGCTCTTTTCATTTGTGTTATTCCCGCCCATGTATTATTTGATTCGGAGTCTACACACTCGTTCATTTCTCCTAAATTTGCGTGTCACCTAGCATCACCCCCGAGGATCTTAGATTTTTCTTTAATAGTATTAACACCTACTGGATCGTTGATGATCATGGATATTATGTACCCAATATGTGTAGTTTGGGTGATTGGGTTATAGTTACCCGTAGATTTGATTTTGTTGGAGACGTCTAATTCTGATGTGATTTTGGATATGGATTAGTTAGTAAATTACCATACTAGTGTTGATTGCTTTCACAAAAGGATTTATTTTACTATCTCGGGATGTGAGCCATTTCACATTCAAGGAGTAAGGCAAAGGAAATGCCTTGTTTAATTTCAGCCTTGCATGCTCGGCATTTGATAGAGAATGAATGCCAAGTTTATTTAGCCTATGCCAGTATAATTGGGAGTCATGATGTGCCGATGAAGGATATACCAGTGGTGCATAAATTTGAAGATGTTTTCTTAGAGGAATTGCCAAGTTTGCCACCGCATCGAGCAATAGAATTTGAGATTGAAATTGTACCGCAGGATTAGGATAGTAGTGCGGCGCGGGGCAGGTGATTGGCCCCATTTCAAGACACCATATAGAATGGCGCTCTCATTTCCAAATTGAGGAAAAATTAAAGCAACAAGAAAGAAACTATTAGAGAATGGATTTATTAGACTGAGTGTTTCTTCGTAGGATGCCCTGGTATTGGTTGTAAAGAAGAAAGATAGATCATTGAGATTGTGTATTGATTACTAGAAGCTGAATCAAGAATAGGTACCCGTTGCCAAGGATTGATGACTTATTTGATCAATTACAAGGGGCCCAGATATAATCTATGATTGACCTTCATTCGGGATACCATCAACTGAGTATTAAGAAAGAAGATGTGGCAAACACTAGGTTTCAAACAAGGTATGGTCACTATGAATTTTTAGTTATGCCGTTTGGACTGACAAATACCTTGCAGCTTTCATGGATTTGATGAATCGGATATTTCAATCCTATTTGGATCAATTTGTAGTGGTGTTCATTGATGGTATATTGATTTACTCGTGGAGTTACGATGATCTTGAAGCACATTTGAGGGTTGTACTGCAAACATTACAGGAACAGAAATTATACACTAAATTGAAAATGTGTGAGTTTTGGCTTGAGGGGGTAGCATTCTTGGGGCATATCATATCGAAGGGTGGAATATGTGTGGATTCCAAAAAGATCGAGGCTGTTGTTAATTGGAATTGCCCTACTATGGTAACTGAAATTCAAAGTTTCTTTGGGATGGCAAGATATTATCAGAGATTTGTGAAAAAGTTTTCAAGAATTATCATGCCGTTAACTCAATTGATGAAGAAGGAAGTTAAATTATTTTGACTGAAGAATATGAACAGAGTTTCCAGGAATTGAAGAACCTAATCTTGGTAATTCTTGAAGGATCTAGTAGATTTATGGTCTATTATGATGGTTCCAGGGTGGGATTGGGCTGTATTTTGATGTAGCATTGGAAAGTCATTGCCTATGGGCAAGGCAACTGACAGTTCATAAGAAGAACTATTCGACCCATGATTTGAAATTAGTAGCATAAGTTTTGTACTGAAAATTTGGAGATATTATTTATCTGGCAAATAATTTCTTGTATATTCAGATTACCAGAGTTTGAAATACTTATTATCATAGAAAGAGTTGAACATAAGGCAGAGAAGATGGATGGACTTCCTAAAGGATTACGACTTTGAAATTCAGTATTAATTGGAAAAAACCAATATAGTGGCTGATGCCTTGAGTCGCCAAACGTGTTATGTGGCAAAATTGATGATTAAAGCGATGGAAATGCTTGACTACATAAACTAATGCAATATTTAGAGATACACTCAAGAAAACTGATAATTTTGTCATATATTCAAATGTAATCGGAGATACTGAAGAAAATCAAGGATGGTCAGATGAATGATCCATTTTTGATAGATATTGTCAGAGATTTGAGCCAAGACTCCAATGTTGATTTTTATATTTGTGTCGACGGAGTCTTGAGATTTTGAGATAGACTATGTGTACCGTATTGCTAGGAGTTGAAGGAAAAAATATGAAAGAAGCTCATTGATCTAGATAAACTATTCATCAGGGAATCAATAGGATGTATCAAGATTTGAAAAAAATATTTTGATAAAAACATATGAAGAAAGAGATTGTGGTATATGTGGGGAAGTGTCTAGTTTGTCAACAATTAAAGGCCGAGCAAAAGAAGCCATCCGATTTGTTACAGTCATTGCCTATTCCTAGCTAGAAATGGGAAGACATAATAATAGATTTCGTGGTGAGATTACCAAGAATATTAAAGAATCATGATGCTATTTGGGTGATTATAGATCGGCTTACGAAGTCAGCAAATGTTTTAGCTATTCGGACAACCTATTCGAGTGATCGATTAGATCGAATATATAGTGATGAGATAATTAGATTACACAGTATGCTAGCATCTATTGTATCAGATCAAGATCCATGATTTGTTTCTAAATTTTGGGAAAGCCTATATTGTGAATTGGGAACCAAATTAAAATTTAGTATGGCTTACCACCCACAAACCAATGGATAATCAGAATAGACCATTCAAATTTTAGAGAACATGTTGAGAGTTTCGGTATTAGAGATGAAGGGTAATCGGGATGACTATTTAGTATTTGTAAAATTTGTATATAATAATAATTATCAGGTGAGTATTGGGATGGACCTATTTAAAGCCCTAAACGAGAGAGAATGTCAATCTCTGATCCATTGAGAAGAAATAGGTGATAGACGTCTTTTGGGACCAAACATTATTAGAGAGACATTCGAGAAAGTCAAGTTGATCCACAAGAATTTGAATGTAGCTCAAAACAGACAATAGAGCTATGCAGATCGGATGAGATCGGACCTTCATTTTGAGGTTGGAGATTATGAATTCTTAAAGGTATAACCATTAAAGGGAACAACAAGATTTAGGGTAAAGAACAAGTTAAAGCCAAGGTTTATTGACCCCTTTGAAATTTTGGAAAGAGTTAGTGAAGTATCTTATTGTTGGCATCACCACCAAATTTGGGAGAAGTGCACAATGTTTTTCATCTCTCTATGCTTTGAAAATATATCTATGATCTAGCCCACATTGTTGAGTATAAGTCTTTGGAGATTAATGAAAATTTAACGTATGTTGATGAATCAGTGTAGATTTTGGGATAAAGGGATCAAGTGTTTCATATAAAGACTATTCCGTTAGTGAAGGTTTGTGAAAAAACCATTCACAAGAAAAGGCCACATGGGAATAAGAGGATGATATTTGAGACAAATATCCTCATTTGTTTCCTTGAGGTATGTAAGTATCCTTTAAATTTTGAGGCCGAAATTTTATAAGAAGGGAAAAATTGTAAGGTTCTAGTTTTTGGACTTTTATGTAATTGTAATTAGCTTTTAGTAATTTACATAATTGTGATTAAAGAAGTTAATATAGTTAAAATTGAGGTTAAAGGATATAAAAAGGAATATTAAAAAGAAAAAAATTGGAAACCGAATGCATATCGCACCTGACTCTAAGTTGGCACCTGCACGCCAGCTAAACGCCCTCTGGCTCTTGAGGCGCTGAGGCAGCACAAGTATGTTTGTCGGGCGCTCGAGCACCCTGACAGGCCCCAAAAACAGAGTGGGCATGCTCACCATGCGCCCAAAATCCCCAACAGGAACAGATTCTAATAGCTCGGTGCTCACCCTATGCACGACCACTGGCCTTTTATAAAAGTTGGCTGATGATCGACTTCACCGTATTTTAATCGGTGGAGGAGTGAGAGAGAGAAAAAGAGAGAGAGAGAGAGAAGGGCCGGGAGAGAAGGGAGAACAGAGAGAAAATGGGAGAAAGCTCTGGGAAGTAAAATTCGGAACGTTCGAAGCAAGATTTTCAATATATTAGGCGAAGGCAAGTGCATTTCTAATTCTCTCTTTCCATTGTTGTGATTTATTCCAATTTTTTTCGAGTATTATTATTCTAATACTCGTCCAAGTTAGGATTTTAAAGTATAATAATGAAAATTTTACATATTTATTAGTTTACCATGATTTTACCGTAAAATTTATCAAAAACTTTTATTTAATTATCTGTATTAAAATTATGTATATTATCTCAAAATTCTCTTCATGTTTGGATGTATAAAAATAATTCCTACACGTTTATAATTCATAGATGTTAATTTTAATTTATGGCACGTTATTTGTGCATGCTAAAAGTATATTGCATATTTTAATCGTGTGATATAGGCTTATTAAACATTTAGAAAAATTTTTAAATTTCTGCTGCATGATTTACTGTATAAATTTTACGATATAGATTTATTATGATGATAAAAATGTATAAGACATTATGAAGAAGAAAAAGAAAGGGACTCTACAATTTTGTTAATAAAGTATGAACCGTTTTTTAAAAGGGAGAGAATTAAAAATCCAGAAATAAAGAATAGCATTTTTCCCAAGTTAAGAAATTAAGAAATTGGACCCAATAATTATTTAGAGGGTAATATTTCCTAACATACCTTAGAATATTACAATGGTAAATCGAAAACTGCCCCATTGTAACCACGGGGGATATAAAAGGAGATGTTTGGCCCTATCTCCCAGGTTATAGGTAGTACCACCCACGTTTAGGTGTTGAATAGGATACCATGGCCTTATATTGTGTGGAAACATGCACAATTATTTTTTCGATTATCTGTTTCATTAGCTGGTAAGACTTACTGGCCTTAATCCCTAAGATAAATAAGTTTTCAATGTATTTGATGGTTAAAAGAACAAGATAAAGAAGAAAATGATTTTCTACTCATGCTTTATGGATTGTGTATGCACTATGACTTCTATTCCCTCAAATGATATGATTTAAGTAAATGTACATGTTATTATATATGATACATTATTGAGTATTTAGCCCACTTCCTTACTATTTTTACTAACCTTCAGATAAGTCATATAAATTGATACTAGATGAAGAGGAATGAAGGTTGGGAGTTTGTTTCTTATGCTTAGGAAGAAGGATTTTATTATTCTAATTTTGATGTACTAAATATATGTAAAATTTTACAAGTATAAAATGATGTATTAAATATTAGTGGTATTAGTATAGTATTGATTCCGCAGACTTTTATAAATATTATGTATACTTTTATAGGATATAGTGGAGTTATTTTGATTGATGATTTTTAGTAGATATCTTTCCTTAATATAATTCGACATTGTATTCTTATAGTACGATATTGGAGTTGCTAATGATATGGCAATTGTATGCATCCTGTGTATGTTTACATATATATATGTGTGTGTGTATCACTAATTCATTGTGATAATAAGTTAATAACGGAAATAAAGACGTGGTACGTCACATTGGTACACTTATTTATTTTTGAGTATCCACTTGCCCTTGGGTAACTTCATCACCTTAAAATTTGTGATTCTTATGCAACGATGACATCTCATCTTGTATAACATCCATCCACTCATTACGCTTGTCCTCCATCGCTTTATCAAAGAATTTGGTTCTCCACAATTAGTAAGTAATATATACTTATTAATCGATAGGCAAGTAGAAAAACGTTCATCTATCATAAATCGTCAAAGTGAAACGGCTAGTGTATGCTCAAAGATATTACAGTGAGTATCACTATGATCGTTGCCATACTCATCTTCTACGTCCTCATGGGTAAAAAGCATCGCTCGCATCTCCAACTTCTTTAATTTCAATGGGCAATGGGGTTATTAGTGTTGGGTCGATATCACATGGACAACCGTTGTCATGAGGAGTCATCTTATTGATCATACTAATACCTTTAATGGTCACATCCTCTATAAACACAAAGTCACTTGATTTCATAAGCTTCTTTCTACTAAATTATAAAACCAGAAGCCAAACTCATCTTCACCATAACTAAAGAAGATGCACTTTCTTATTTTATCATCAAGTTTGACCCTCTCATCCCTTGGAATATAAATATGGGCTTTATATCTAAGTACCTTCAAATGATCATAAGTGACTTCCTTTCCAAGCCACAACTTGTTGGAAACTTCAATGTTCAATGAAATGCTTAGTGAGAGGTTGATAATATGAATTGTGACATTCAAAGCTTCCCCCCAAAAGGTGTTGTGTAGCTTTTCCTTTAATAGAATATACAGTATTCTCTCAATTAATATTTAGTTCATTTTTTTGACTACCTCATTCAATTACTGCGTCTTAGGCGAAGTATTTCGATCTCGAATGTCCTATAAGCGACAATATACATCAAAAGGCCCAAGGTATTCACCTCTATTATTATTACTTCATTTCAACTTCTACCTTGTTTCCCCTTTCACCAATATATGAAATTGTTTGAAGGTCTCAAAAACTCGATTTTTTTATTTTACTTGATGCACCTATAATTTTCTGAAACAATCATCAATAAAAATAATCAAGTAGAATGCACCATCAAGAGTTTTTACCTTCATTAGGCTGCATATGTCGAAGTGCACAAGCTCCAGAATATCTGCCTTCTTCGTAAACAAGTTTTCATGAACGGAAGTTCTCCATTGTTTTTATACCATGTAATAAGGGCAAGTCTTCAATTTGGCCTCTTTCACTTCAGAAAGAAAGATTGTCTTTACAAGATAATTCAACCCTTCTCACTCATGTGGCTAAACCTCTTATGCCCCAACTCGGAAGACTCAATTATCCACGTTCACATAATGATTAGAAATCAAAACTTGCTACATATATAAATTCAATAATTTCTTGCCGCGTACCATCAATAACGATACTCTAACGAGCTTTCATGAGCCCTCATAGAGATATTGTAATAACCTTCATCATTGAGTTTTTTGATTGATATAAGATTAAACTAGATGTATTGAGCGTATTTAATATCCCTCAAAGTCAATCTCTTGTTAGAGCTAGTGGTCAAACACAAGTCACAACATCCCACGATCCATGATAAGCTGTCTTTACACATCTTAAGTCTCCTGAAATTGCTAAGTAAATAAGACAAGAAGAATTCTCTCCCCGACACTACATGGAGTGATACACCGCAGTCAATTACCCAATTTGTCTCATGGCTAGCGACATTAACTAGAAGATCAAATTTCATCCTAATAGAAGCCCTCTCTTCATCTTGGGTCTTCTCAATTTTCCTTTCACCGCCATCTCCATTCTCTCATTTCCACTTATAGTAATGCTATTTGATATGTCCTTTCTTTTCACAATAATAGTATTTATGATTTTGATACCTTGACCTTGATTTGTTCTAACTTTTCTCACCTGATTTGAAAACTCTCTCCTTACCTCTTCCCAATGATTCCAAGACTAGTGCTTTAGGATATGAGGATGTGAGTCATGTGATCTCCTTATTTAGGATTGCATCCTTAGATATTTCTAAAATTACTTTGTCGTTAGAAGTAGTGTTGGTAACAGTGACCTGAATAACCTCCCATAAATTTGGTAAAGTGATCAACAAGCTAAATAATTCGTTGTCGAATTTAATACCCATATCACTCAATTGATCAATGCTACCTTGAAACTCATTGAAATGATTGACTATAGAATCCCCTTCCTGATTCTTCACTTGTATTGATTTTATAAAAAGATACAAATTGTTGCCAATTTCAAAGCATAAAGTACTTTGCGCTTTTCTCATAATGCACTTGATTGCTTCTCGTATTGGATGCAATTATAGATATTATCTTTTACAAATTGTTCAATATACCTATGAACTTGTCTTTGTTTAAAAGTTTAATTGTTGTCAAATTTAGACTTCAGTTTTTATGTAGTAAACATCGAAAGATTTAAGGTATTTACAAATAAAAGATCTCTCATCCTATTCATCCATATATCAAAACTTGTGACATTTAAACAAATCATTTTGTTAACATCATCTATAAATTCAACCAACAATCAATAGAAGCAATCTAACTCTTTGATATCACTTATTGAGCTCGAGATACCACTAAACTTCTCAATCAAGTCGAGAATAAATCTCTACTTAGATAAAACCAAACCCATTAGTTGAACCCATGAGTATATGAAATGACACAACCATAATAATGATAAAAATAAGATACACAAAGTGGAAACTTCTATAAATGGAAGGAGTAAAACTACAGGACCTTGAGTTTATATAAAAATCCACTAAAATTGTGAGAATAGTTATACAAATCCTAACAAAACTATTCGGTTTACCACAATGTTGGTAAACCGGGGCAAATACATGAATGGATGAGAAACCATGGATAAAATGTCTAAAACAAAAAGTAGAACAGTGTATCCAAAGATTACAAAAGTCGGAATAATATTCGGAGACTAAATAATTAGTGAAATCTTCACCTTCTTCTTTTTGTATTTCTCTCAAGCTACTACCAAAAGAGTCTCAAAATCTTACATTAAATGCCCTAAAAATATGTAAGGCCTTTTATAACAATGCTGACGCACATGTGTGCATTTGGCATACGTGATGTGCACAAAAGTAATATATGCCATGCACATGCGCCCCTTGGGAGTGCACGTGTAATGCCCACTATGTTATTCACACATAAATGGTGTACATTCTATCTTCGTAAACAGCTTTTACTCAAATGAACATTGAACAAATATTGCATCAACCTCCAATGAACAGCTTCACTCAAGCAATTTTAGAGTGAATATTGCGCAACCATGCTTGACAACTCTAAAAAAGGAAAGAAATTATATGTACAATGGATATAAAATTTACAATGGATTGATCCAAACCAACACTTGAGTATTGAGAAAGGTTAGCCAATGCAGACCAAAAGTGGATCCAGAAACAACTATCTGTTCACCGTCTACTTTTACTACACTCGATGCTTTTCAGCAATTAATATTTGGTTCCTTTCCCTCATCATTTATCTAAGACATTACTAATCAATCTGTGGCACTCTTTAGCATCTTTAGCTTCTAAACATTCGGCTAAATCATTTATCAATTTGTCACTCCTCAACTTGCATTTCTTGTTTCAATACATAACAATTTTTGATCAAATCATGCCGGTCTACTAAACAAGGCAAACTTAGCAGAACAAAATCAAATGCCAGTGTATGAAAATAGAGGGGTGGAGTTATGACTCATGCACTCTCAAAGAGAACTTCCACTACTAAGCAACCAACTAGAGTATCTAGTATGAACTCATACAGAGAAATGGTTACAAATACGCTCAGTTAGCGGGAGGTTTGCCCACATATGCATGAAAACAGAACTGGAATTCTAAATCCATCACCATTATCAAAACAACTTCTATGATTGCTTCTGATGTCAGAGCCAGACCACGGGCTTGACTGAGAATAAGCAACTTGGTCATTGTCAATTGATGAATTTGCTTCAGTAACCAGCTGTGCCAGAGAAATTTTGCCGAGTAAATCAGCATATGGAATCCAGTTTCTTCTACACTTGCTAGCAGCTCTTCTCTCCACACCGAGAAATCGCATTCTTTACATCTGTATCCCTTGAGCATAGGGAGAAAACCCATGCTCTTGACTTGCAAGGCTTCTTGGCTTTCAGGGCTCTGATCTTCTTCCTCTTACTGATCTCCAAGAAAGCTCCAGAATGCTAGAAATTCCTATAAGGTTCCCCAAGGTACTCCTCTGGTCATGGAAGAAGGATTGGGAAGAACATAGGATAGTAGAAGATCCAGCATGCAAAATATGGCGATCATTAGAAATTCATGAATTAGATCAGGCTTGTGTTCATGTAGCATACCTAGACCTGCTGAAGCCAAATAAAAAGATCATGCTTGTAAATCATAAGACACATTATAAGCTGCTGTTTTTTCATAAAAAGCGCCATAGGAGGAAAAGCTGCTGGGCAGTTCCCATCTTAAGAAAACTCTCTGCCTCCCCTGGCCTTGCTCTATCCAAGCCTTACATGTGAAATAGATCATGTGCTCACCTAAGAATGATTAAGTGCAGAAGTCTTCCCACATTACTTGCTCTCGGGATAACCATAATGCAAGCTTACCTCTATAATGCAGTAAGATTATTTTCATATTTTGAATTTGTAACCTCTAATTTACTATAAAGCAAATCAATTTTACTATAATGCCAATGATGGGATTGTAAGATGAAAATCGATCAAAGATATAAAATATTACTCACATATAAATTGAATGCAAAATAAATCAAGGACTGGAATACTGACATCTCCCACTATTGATAATTTATATTGTCTACTTAAATTATTATAAAATTTTTACTGGTTTGGATCTTCTAACCCTTCAATAGTTTTTAATTGTAGGATACAAACAGAGTATTTTGTCTTACAAGTTAAAAACCAAAACTTTTTTTATATATAGACATTTTTCATTAAAATGTCTAAGGTAATGGTTATCATTCATAGTGGAAATGGATGATTAAATGGATGCTCCAGATTTTTAGGAAAAAAATCAATATTCTCCCACTTTGTTCACACTTTTCACTTAATATAAAATCCAAAATCTATCTTTTCACATTTTTAAAAAATAAAATACATGAATCATGACGATAAACTTTCTATTAACGAGTAGCATCGTCCATACATTATAGTTTATTATATTTCCTAAAACAATAACCAATATGTGATAAAATTACTTAATAGATAAACTTTTCACTGTTTTAGGTCTAACTATTCAAAATAAATTAACTATTGTATACACAAATTTTAAGAAAATATCATAAATAAATAGAAATTCTATTAAAAATATCATTGTATAAACAATAAAAATTATATAATGAAACCTAAGCCCATTTTAAATACATGATCCTCGAATCTCAATTATGGTATGCCTTTCATCAAAACATTGGCAATTATCAATTTAATGCTGAGAAATTCACTGACCATGTTTTTTCTTTATTGAGTTTCCTTACAACTAAAAGTTCTATGTCAATATATTTATTTTGACTACTACTTTTATATTTTTAGTTAACAAAATAATAACTAAATTATCACAATATATTCTCAATAGATTTGATATGAAATCCATCACTCTAAGCCTAAATATGAAATTCCTTATCTATTTACTATGCTTTATAACCTTAAAATAATAAATGAACTCAACCTCTATAATGAAAATATTAGTCAGAGTTTATTTTGTACTTCTCTAAGATACAACTTTACTGACAAAATATAAACATATATTTAGATGTTAATTTATGTAAATTAACAATAAAATTTAAATTAGAATAGCGAAATATTTTCAAATTATCAATACATCTATACATAAGTATGTGATTATTAATGCCTTGAAGATACCTCATCACTTTCTTAATAACTTTTCAATAATTTATATTTGAATTATTCTAATATTTAACTAATTTTTCACAATAAAAGCAATGTCAAGCCTTATACAAACCTAAGCATGCACCAGGCCTCTAACAGTTTTTCATTTATTCCCTTTTAAGATTATTTTTCTAGCATTAGTTTAAATTAATTTGTCACACTTTATAATGAGAGTTATACTTGCTGAATAAAATTTTATTTAGAATCTCTATAAAATTTTATTAATAGAATTCTCTTGAGACAAATACAAAATATTTCATAATCTATTTCAATAGATCTTAATTGCAATAACATAAGATACATTATTCATATCCTTTATTTAAAATTTATTAGAAAGAAATTATTTTACCTCATATAATAAACCCTTATTATTAGATGTAAACAAAATATTGTCCACGCATAAATCAATGAAATAGATCTTATTCCCACTTACTCTCTAATATATATATTAATTCATAATATTCTCTTCCAAACTAAATAAAAAAATGACAATTTTAAATTTTAAATACCACTTATAGGAAGCTTATTTTAATCCATATATATATATATATATATATTTTGAGTTTGCATACCAATTGCCCACTATTATCAAAGAAGAATCCTTATGATTTTTTCATGTAAACATTATTCTCTAGGTCACCATTAAGGAAAACAATTTTCATATCAATTTATTATAATTTCATATTGAAATAAGTAATTAATACCAAAATTATAAATTCTTGTGAGAACTAATGTTAATCTAATCTAGGGTCTTTCTTAAACTAGTCAATCCTTCGGGGGAAGAGGACTAGTTAGATGGTTTTTGAGTCAAAATCTGAACTTGTTGATGCAGAAAGTCATCAAAGTCTAGTGATTGATTTGTGAGCTGAAAATCTCGTGAAAGAGAATGGGATAGCATTGGATTCTTTAAACAAGGGTATTAAATGGTGGATATTGAGATTTCTGTCTTATATGTCCCCTCTTTCCTCTTAGAAACTAGTGATGAAAAATGCTTTAGTGGTAATATAAGAAACAAGTAAAATTCTTTTCTTTGAACATAGTATTTGAGAATTTCTGTTTTTAGTTTAGTTAGGGTGTATGATACGATTGGATTTGGCATGACTCAAAGTTAGAGAAAGAAAAAAATTTTTAGAAGAAAGTTCTATTTTCAAGTGGAAGAGAATTTTTCTTAGATATAAGCAAAAAAGTTTCTATATTATTAATTTTTTTCTTTTGTGTAAATTCTTTATTAATGAGTCTCATTATATATCTTTTAATATTACCTAATGAGTTTTTTTATCTAAAAGACCTATTTGTATCCTATGACTTTTGCCCGATTAGAAAATTCAATAAGATTTTAGACTCAATTACATCTCATGTAATTCATCTCTACCTTAATATCATTATATCATAAATTTGATTCAATGTAACTCATGGCTTGTAAAAAAGTTTCAAAATTATTTTTAAATCTAATGTTATAGTCAAACTCTTGTAAATATATATAATATAATCATTAAAAATTGCTAATTTTATTACTCTAGTAAATCTTTTTAATATTGTACTGATATTTATAAGAGTATGCTATTTAATTAACTATTTAACTATCTCAAATAAATTATGAATTATTTGACTTTCTAAAATGATATTGGCAAGTTATAAAACCACATCGATTGGTTGATAAATACCAATTTGAACTTGAAAGGTATTATGAATAGCAATCTATATATAATTTGAAGTAGAAGGTTGAGAATTCAAATAATCTTTTTCAAAGATTATGTTTCTGGGTTGATTGCTCCCATTGATCAAGTTATTTTAAAAAACTTTTAAATTTCTTGGTTCTATAATCTTAATGTTTTAAGATGGATATTAGAATCTATATTCTTTATACATTTTAGTATATCTAATGAAATATCCGTTAATAGTTTTTGGATCTAAATTCTTCTCTTATAAATTATAAACTTTTATTTAAAAGGAATATCCTCAAATATATTAAAATTAGCTTCAACATTTTCAAAACTCAGAAGAAGTTTTTGGAAGAGCTTTTATTAAAATACAGTTTAACATATACACTGTTTTTTTAAACACATTAGTTTAAAATGATTTTGAAAGATTTGAGTTGTTAAATGTACTCTACACTATAATCAATAATGTTAGATTTATTTTTTCCACTACATTTTAGTTTTAAGAACAAGGCATAATGTACTAAGAATTATCCAATACTCTTAAAGAAACATTATTAATCGACTAGATGTTCATCCATCCTTAGGATATCTACTAGAATATTCTCTCCCTCTATTTGATCTCATAATTTTAATTTTTTTTTTATTATTTTTTTTTTTAATTTTAAATATTTAAAATAATCTAATACTTTGTTATTATTATAAAGTATATAAAAATATATATATCGTGAGTAATTATCAATGAAAAAGATGACATACTTCGAACTATGTGAGTGCATGCCTGGATTATAAATATTTATATGTATGATCTCTAATATATTTGAACTCTTCTTGAAACTTTTCATAGTCATGTTAGTTTATTTTTTTTATATAGCTCACACAAGTCACAAAATTAATAAAAACTAAAATACTAAATACTTATAATTTACTAATCTATTATTTTTTTTATGGAGATGTGTCTCTATCTCCAATACCATAATATAAAGGAATATTTATTTATAATATATTATTTAACATCACTGTTAACATGCATAGTATTATAAAAGATATTATTTTATAAATTGATACAATAAGAACCATTACATAATATTACAATTCTAATAATATAACACTTAAAGAATATAGTAAGAGATATATCTGAAAATATAATAGAATATCAAAAAAATATAACCCTCAAAACTAAAAGAAAATTTTTAGAGAAATTTGAAATATTAAAGGTCATTTTAAAATTTAAAACAAATCCACTATTTAAAATTAAACTATACTTTTCAATTCATTTCGATGCCATCCCTGGTTATCAGGTTTTGGTATGGATTAGAAAACCTTTCGATCTTCCATTACGAGTCAAATTGGAGTAGGTTTGGTCTCCGTCGCTACTAACCTGGAACCTGCATACCATAAACTACAAATAAGAAGTCAGATGATTAGCGGGACTCACTCTCCGATTTATCTTCTAATATTTAAATCAAAAATCTTTTCAGAAAAATAGAAAGATACAAGAAGGATGTTAGATGATACAAAGTTTCATGTACATAGGGGATGTGAGAGGAAGACTGACTCTTATAAGTGTACCCAACAGAGAGGCAGTTTGAAGGTGCGCCCGATTGAGGGGCATTTCATTGTGAGTGCACTCGGTATGGAATGACTCACTAGGGATGCACTTGCGTAGAGTGGCTTATTAGGGATGTACTCACAAAGAGTAATTCACTAGGGGTGCACTTGTGGAGAGTAGATCATTAGGGTCTACTTTTTCACCCAGAGTCCTCTTTTTCTCGTTAAGGGTGAAGGAGTTTATGATGATTTGTGGGGAAAACTTTGGCACCAACACGGTTGACGGGTGTTCCACTAGGATTTGTCGGCTGCTTGGGGCATTGACGGGAGCCACTGTGTCAAACGTTGTAGTCGTCAGGTGATTCAAGCGGTGCTCTATGCACACGTACTCTGACCGTTCTACTGGCTTCCTACCTGAAGGCCTTCTAGATTGATCTGCTAAGCTATACTATTGGTTGGGCCATTGACACTCATCTTCCTAGGCCCATCGCTCAATAGGACTCACACTGGTCACTGCCATGGCCCTTGGGCTGGGCCGAATAGACCTCCTCACTGAGGCTGGATCTACCACTTGCTGGGCCCCTTATCATGTTAGCGACTAGGCTTAATCTATGCTAGTCTAGGATGTTATCGGACCCATTATTAGCCTCCCATGCCAAGAAACTGTTGCTTCACTAGTTCCGGCATGTACAATGATGGGATGTCTCAGTGCAGGCCAACTAGTGTGCTCCTTTCTAAGATGTGTTCCTTTAAGGTTTTCCACTTCGGTGTCTCTCGTGCCTTCCCGTTTGTGGCGCCAGCTAAGTTGAGCCTTTTTGGGAAAGATTTTGGGGTAGCCTTGAGGTCTAGTGTCATCCTCCTGCTAATAGTGCTGTGGATGTGACCTTTCAAATTAATGGTCTCGTCGACCCCTGCTCTAGTTATAAATAGGGGGACTCTTCGTACTTTATACCACGAACCACCTTTCCCTTGATCAAGTGATGCGATCGATCGAGCAAGGAGAGAGTCCTAGGTTGCCGTGGTGATTGACCTGTGGATTTGGAGTTAAAAGTTGTGCTTAGAGCTTGCATGATTCCCTATTGTTGTCGTTCACAGTCAGTGAAAGTCTCGTGATGCTAGAAGCTATGGTTGGAGCTTGCTGTTATGTCCCTGCTAGGGTCATTCCCCTGTTGTAACGATGTGGCTCGATTTTTCAGCCATTGCCATGATCCTCCTCATTGCAGGTATCCAACGGTGAAGCCTCTAGAGGAACTTCGACATGCGGCGCTCTTTCCTGCCACCTCGGCTTGATGGGAAGAGCTTGGTCACTGGTTCTTTTTGTCAAAGGGTCACTTGCGGAGCTTGCTAGAGGGAATGCTTTCGGAGTTTCGTTGTGGTCGGATTGTCATCACAGTTATGGGTCGAGTTTTACCCTCATAGGCTATGGTCGGCTTCGATGGAGGATCTTCAGTTGGGAGGCCTTTCCGGTAGGGGTAGTGGCATCTCGACCCTCCCTCCATTTACAAATGGCATCCCATTCAGCTGTTGTGGCACTTGGCCCTTGGTCTTAGGGTTGATAACTAATGAATAGTTATTGGACACTCTATTCATTAGCTTCCTCCCAAAACAAACTTTGTTGGCCACCGCCGGCAGATATGTGTCCCACATGCTTTCCCTTTTCTTTGGTGTATGTCTATTGATGTAAGTTTTGTACTTTGTAAAGGAAATTAATTAATGAAACTTTG
Source organism: Nepenthes gracilis (assembly GCA_033239525.1). NCBI lineage: Eukaryota > Viridiplantae > Streptophyta > Magnoliopsida > Caryophyllales > Nepenthaceae > Nepenthes > Nepenthes gracilis. The sequence goes on along the minus strand of BSYO01000007.1, from coordinate 9,677,419 downwards.
CTATATCTCTTGCCTTCTATCTCTTGACTTTTGATTTTGTTGTATACTTTGTGCATTATGATCTACTTGTTATCCACCAGCCTAGTAATTTAATCTTGCTGAGATCCAATGGGAGGCGATCCACCTTAACTCCTTGTAACGGAACAGATCCTTATCCTTAAAGGATATTCTGTTAATTATTCTTACTTAATCAAATACAAATACCCCAAATAATTAAAATATAAAATCTACAGAAATTTTGGAAGAGTTTCATCTACAATTGAACTAAAACCAAAATATACAACCTATTTAATAAACATATAAATATTCCAATTTTAATATTTTTAACCACAACACATCCGCAGGATCAACAAATATCATATCATCTATGACTCAAACACAACAATTCTCAACTACTACGTTGAATCTAATAGAGATGCCATCTACGCCTAAATAAAATCCAAAACATCCAAATAAATGCAAAAGTATATCTAAATCCATAAGCCACCTACGGAAGCATAACAATAACCATAATAATAATATGGTACAATTTTTATTACATATCAATACTCTAAATCGATTATTTACATGTTAGTATATTAAATATAACAAAACTCTATGTCTCCCAAAAGCGGCAATTCTCCTTAGGCAATTCCTCTCTTTACTTTTACTAATCAATCACCAACTTGTGACTCTCATTTGGAAGAAAGAAGAAGTAAGAGTGAGCTAATAACTCAACAAGTACATCATAACAAGGTACTGATAATGATAACGAAATTAATAGAAGAAAGATATATGATCAATAAAAAGATGTATAAACAGAACTTAAATTGACATGCTTGGGATGCAATATTCTTCTTTATTTTGTTCTTATTTTCTTCAGAACGTAGATCAAAACATAATTATTTGTTTTTGCAGACCCAGGTTAGTAGACCCTACTAGCCAAAGGGGTAAATAATCGAGGATAAATTATACTTAATTCACACAATTAAAGGACAAAAGTTCAAAAGTTGTGGCTTTCCCCATAATCTCATATATTCAGAATTCAGAAACAAAAATAGAGTTATTCTCGATTACTACCATAACGTCCTAAGGTATGTCTATAGTATAACCCGCTACAACATGCGGTCAGGACATTTCCTTGAGTTTTCATTGTCGTACTGTGACATGCTAGGGAACATTGCCCATCAATTTGGGTCCTAATTTAGTGATTATTTATTTTTTTTGAGAGAGATTCTATCAGATTTTTTTTACAGATATCTCCATTTGGGAAATCAGATTAGATTCTTTTCATAGATATTTCCATCTGGGAGATCATATTCATCAAATTTTCTCTCCAGTTATTTATATACTTATTGTCTTACTTGCGGATTTCAATCTTTTCATAATAACTTATATACGAATATTGAAAGCATAGAAAAGATTAGTAATTCTTATCGTTAAAGAACGAACTGACTTTGAGAGCTTTCGGACACAGGTTTTCTTCACAATTGAACATTCCAAAGTTTTCAGATTATATAATTGAACTTATACAAATATACATATCACTTTATTATCAATTAAACATAGGAAAATAAGGAAAAATATCATTTGAAGTCCTCGATTGATTAGTACTCGTGAACAATGCATGTGAATAGTACACCGATGCACATATCGATTAATTTTAGAATTTTGGACACTCAACGGGTAATTTATTGAACCCAAGGTGTCGGTAACTATAATCCTATGTCAATTTATATATTAAACTCCAAATCAAAGCTTAAACGGTGTTGGGCGCGGGTTAAGGGTTTCGCGAACGAATTTCCTTACATAACCACAAATTCGGATACTCAACCAATAAATTAACTTACCCAAGTCATGTATAATCAAATTCTAGTCCCAAATTAACCAAAAGCCCCAAAATTTCCGTGGGATTTCATGCTCAGTGTGAGGGTTAGGGTTTTCGATGTCCAAAACCTTGCCTAAACTACAAATTTGGACTCCAAATAATCATAGATGCATGATTAGATTATGAGAAGTATAAAATATAAATTTAATCGGGTATCGAAACGAGGATATCCAAAGAAAATAAAGCAAAAGTGCAAGAAAATGAAAGAGGAGAGTATGACTGTACTTGCCTCGACCCGATTTATCACTTTTCTAACTGGCTCTCAAATAGAATCGGACTCACAGGCCTCCATCTCCCCTTCTCTCTCTTCCTCTTCCCTCTCCCTCTCTCTATTTTCATTTGGAATGATGAAGAATGGCCGAAAAGATTGCGCTCAGCGTTTTTATTCGCAGGTCGGCACTCGAGTGTGCGGCAAGCGCCGATGAATCTGTTTTCTGTGCCTCCTGTTGGTCTCGAGTTAGAAACGAGCCTGGTCTTACTGGAATTTGTGCCTCCTATTGGGCTCGAGCCCACGGTGAGCGCAACTTTGCAATTTGCTGCACTAAGACTAATTTCCTAATTTTCTCAATTTCATTTAACCCAAACTTACTTATATTAATTATATTCACTTAATTACTAGAATTTACAATATTTTAGAGACCGGTACCTTACACTTCTGGTTAGGGGCCAGCCTCTCAAACCGGCCAAAAGGTTGCCACATCGGGATGTCAAAATAGATCTCGGCCTTTGAGTGAATGCCGCCTTCGGAGCGATGGGCTGTGGTCTGGATTTTTTGCAGCCAAGGAGACTCAGGGCTTGTTGTGGTTTGACTTTGTGGACTATCGGGGATGACTTAGGGTCTCGAGAGTCCTCTGAGGCTTTGAATCGGACTGTGTTTCTCGAAGACAAGCCTCAAGGCAGCTAGCCATGGCTATCTAACATGTCAATTGGATGCTCAAGACCATGGAAAATCGAGGGCAGAGTCTAGGTCACATGTCTCTACTTCGGCTTGCATTGAGGAGTGACCTCCCTAGGGGTCCCAAGACTTTGTGCTGGGAAGGCTAGAGATCGCTCTGCCGGGTGGCTCGTGCATCGTCACTGAATGATAGGATTACTTCACTTTCCCATCCTCTCCGACTTAGGTCTTAGTTGTCATGACAAGAAGAGATCTAGATGCCTTGAATCGGTTCGGCGCTTGGCACCTCCCCTCGGTGCCTAGCCGAGGTGGTGCCGAAGTGCCCATTTTCAAGGTCATCCGCTTCATGGGGCCTTCTTGATGATGCCTTTGAGGACGGTCACCTGCTAGTCGACAAATTGGGACTAGCATGTCTGGGAGCCGTCTTTAGGGTTCACATAGCCATCACGTTAATCGGAGCATTTAAACGCTTTGATTGCAGAGGCGATGCAACTACTGTCATTATGGCTCATAATGATGTATGGTAAATAACGTGTTGTGGCATGCTGGGGTGAGGACATGTGTTGCTACTATTATGGTGACAAGACCATTCAGTTTGTTAGGGATTGGTTATATAAACGCTGCGTCCCTTACCTCTTTTTCTCGTTCCTTTCACTTAGAGTGCTCCTTCACTCCTTCCTTTGGGTGCATTCCATTCAGCGTTACACCCTTGTTTTCCTGGCACTTTTGTAGATGGCTCACCATGGTACTGTCGGTGTCCCCGTTTCTGCCACTTCCTCATCGAAGGCGCCTCCCTTTTTTGCCCTTGTGCCTTCGATAAAGGGGAGTAGTGACGATGACCGATCCTTAGAAGAGATGGGGGCCACCCTATTGGAAAGCACTGTTACTGGTGGTGCTAGGCTCCGCCTAGTTGTTCGGGCTCAAGAGCTTCAGGAGGCTTTGGAGGGGTCTCCTAACCTTGAGTCCATTGGATCCTCTCGTCCTCCTGACTGGGAGCTAAGACTTCTTGCTTTTAGCAGTTGTGTTTCATGGTGGGTCTTTAGCCTGTCTAACTGGTTCCTTCCCACAGTTGCCACATGCAATGCTCCGCAGGCTGGAGGGGAATGTCCACTTTCTAGAGTAGGAGGTGGCCCACCTTTTTCACAACCGTGGAAGCAAAGAGGAGATGGAAAGGAGGGTCAATGCTACCGTTGACAAGGCACTTCAAAGTTAGGAGCGAGCCAGTTACCTTGACCAAGCTTTGTTTGAGTTCGAGGCTAGTGCAAAAAGGTTGTCGCTGGCCCATGCCCATTCCCTAGCCCAGATTGCTGCCCTCAAGGATGAGTCTTAGGCAAGGCAACTGCAAATCATTAACTTGATGGGCACATGTGTAGATCGGGAGAGGGAACTGGTGTCCAGGTTCCATCTCGAAGGTAGTGGCCCCATTGCTGAGGGCACGATTTTGGGACAAAGTTTGCTTTGGCCGACACGTAGTCTCTCCGGCAGCTCTAGACTTCCCCATTGGATATCTTGATGTGAGGAACTCCAGAGCCAAACGCTGGGAGGATCTCATCATTTTTCCAAAGGAGGTACCACACCTTCGGGGGGCAATGGTTCAAGGTAGCCCGTAGGAGCATGTTGTTCTCCCTTCGCCCAACCTTGCTTCGATCATCATTGTACGCCATATGGGGTTAGTCATGGTCATCATTTTCGCTGCTCAACTATCATCGTACTGGCCGTGTGGGTTTCCATGATCCGAATAGAGAGCTAGATGTCATTGCCAAGATTGTATGGGACCCCACTCCATGCCCTTGGTGCCGGAGGCCTTTTGGGACTAAAGAATCGTTGAATCCGTGGGGACTAGCGAGGTGGCTTCTTAGGTGCCCACTCGAGAGAGGGTCTAAGTGTTACGCCCGATTTTGTCTCCTTCAGTTGGCTATTTGACTAGGCATGCAAGACCTTCCATCCACCATCTTTCTTCTAACAAATGCTAGCATCAATGGGCCCTGGGGTTGAAGATCTTTCTTTGGACCAGCTTGTGGTTTCTTCATTTTGGATGGCCAGCCATCCTTTCATGCCCGGGACAAGCTGGTAGCTGTGCTGCTTCTCAAGGCAATTCCTGCCATCTTTTTTTCTTCTAGGCACCATGGCCCTCTCATGCTCATCCTCCCTGGAGAATGTTGTGGCACAACAATGGGTGAGTCTTGCTCATGGTGATGGGTTTTTAGGCCACAACCATTGGGCTCTGGAGGCGTCGTAAGTCGTCGCCCACATGCTGTCATTTTGACGCTCTTTCCTATTAAGACGACATCGTTGCTCACATGTGTCTGAGCCTAGCCTATTGACTGTCGTCAACTAAGAGTGCTCTCTCCATCAGAGGGAGGTCGTTGCATGCCTGCTATGGAAGCCCTCTAAGGTTTTAGTGGCCGCTTGGCTGAGAGCTTCAAATGGGCCGCTCGATGACGAGACTGAGATTCAAATTTGACTATCCATGGGCCGCTCTATTTGGGACTGAGGTTCAAATTTGACCGTGTAAGGGCCGATCGGCTCAAGACTGAGATTTTGTAACAGTTGAATGTAAATTCACCCGACTTAAGGGCAATCTAGTTCGTTTGATATAATGAAATAATATACAAGCATTCGCATGAGCAGGTAAAATAATTATTCTACTAATAACAGTGTGGTTCAAGTAAGCAATATGATGCATGTGAGACTTACCTGGATTTGGTGTGGAATCATCGTAGGTGCTTTGTGGTGGATGATGTGCTATGTCCTTGGGACCGGTTCACCATCCCAGGTGTACGGCCAACATGCACCGCTTCAAAAGGTTGTCGAGATGCTTTGACGGGAGCTTTGGCTTGTGGCCTCTATGCTTTGCGGGATGTGGTCCTCCACCATGGACTCATCGAGGAGCGCCTTGCTACTGTGCTAGGTAGTCTAATGGCCAGTGGTTCAAGTTTTGTTGCTGGCCAATACGGCCTTGGATACCACGGACTAGAATGGTTCTTGCTCAGATCATGCCTGCAGCAATGCAATTGGTAGTGGGCCGAAAACATCGAGCCCTTATTGTGAGAATTGTGATAGCTCCTATGGGATTTGCTGATATGCAATAGATCAGTGGGGGGTGCTTCGGGCTTTGACTCCATATCTCATTATTAGGTCAGCCCTCTGGCTGCTATCGGTTCCCGGCACTCAAGGCCGCCTGGGTCCTAAGGCCATCTGGCCGATTAGTCCCCTGAGGATGCTGATTTTCTTTGGTTGCCTCGGCACCCTAGGGCCGACATGTTCAGAGCACCCGGTTGGGCAACAATTGTTTGCAAGCTCGAGGTTGACCGTTCATCAGCATGGCTACCCAGCAAGGGGTCGTTGCCACTAGAGTCATCGCCTCCGGCTCATGCCCAAGATGCTGGTCTTCTTTGACTATCTTGGAGCTAAAGGATTGAGCCCTCAGCGTTGTGCCTTCTAGCAAGTGCGGCTGGTCTAGGTAAGGGCCCGGCTGGGTAGCTAGTGTCTATTTGTTAGGGGCCCATTGTCTTTCAGCATGGCTACCTAAAGAGGGATCTACTCCATGGGAGGGGATGTCTTCAACTGTCATGCTGGTTGGAGCACGGGCATTGACCGTGCCTGTTCGGGTGGTGAGTGGTAGTCAGACTTTTTAGTCATTTTTCACAGACGGCACCAATGATGTGTCCATGGTTCTCAAGTTGTGATATGGATTAATGAGCCTTCTAGTCTTCCGCTACGGGTAGAATTAGAGTGGGTCCGATCTCCATCACTACTAACCTAAAACCTGCACACCATAAATTACAAACAAGAGGTTAGAGGATTTGTGAGATTCACTTCCTGATTTATCTTCGACACTCAAGTATGAAATCTTTCTTAGAAAAATAGAAAGATGCAAGGAGGATACTAGATGATGCAGAGTTGCATGTGCATGGAAGATATGAGAAGAGGACTGGTTTCTATAGGTGTACTTGATGGAGGGGAAACTTAAAGGTGTAGCTGGCTAAGGGGCTGCTCATCGTGGGTGCATTTGATAGGGATTGACCTACTAGAGGTGTACTCACGGAGAATGGCTTACTAGGAATGCACTCGTAGAGAGTGGATCATTAGCTGGAGGACTAGCCTCTTGGGTGTGCCCGATTGAGGGGTGACTCACTAGGCATGTGAGAGAGTTGTGTTTGGAGAGATGGACTGGTTATTTATGGATACTTGAGTCTCATCTACCGGTGTTTACCCACTAATGGTTGTTTCCTTCCGGGCATCGCTCACCCTTGGAAGCTGCTCACAAGAGAGCACTATTACCCTTCACCCTTTCTTCTCACAGCTGCTCTCTCCTTTTTGGGGTCTACTTTTCCCTTGAAATCTCCTTTAAAGTTTACCTTTTCAACTAGAGTTTTCTTTTTCTCATGAAGGATGAAGGAGTTTATAATATTTTGTAAATAAAATTTTGGCACCAAGACAATTGACAAGTGTCCCACTAGGATTCGCCGACTGTTCGAGGCATTGATAGGAGCCATTGTGTTAGATGTTGCCTTGCTGTGACAAGGTGGCTGTGAGTGGTCCCCGGTGCAGTCTTCAAGTGGGTTCATGCGACACTCTGCATGCACGTGTTCTAAACATTTTGCTAGCATCCTACCCGAGGGCCTTCCGAATTGGTCCGCCGGGCTATACTGTCGGTTGGACCATTGAGACTCATCTCCCTCGACCCGTCGCTCAATAGGTCTCACTCTGGTTGCTGCCAGGCCCTTGGGTTGGGCCGGTTGGATCTCCTCGCTGAGGACAGATCTACCACTTGTTGGCCTCTTGCCATGCTGATGATTAGGCTTGAATTTGTGCTAGCCTAGGATGTTATCGGACCCATCACTTCCACAAATGAATGCATCTTATTTCAAGAATAAAAACGTTGCTCAATTCTCATAGGTTTTCTTAAGTTTTGTAAACTCCATAAGAAATTCAAAATGTAAATGATAGAATCAAAATTAATCCACTATATATCATAAGTAAAATTAATTATATTAGATTCATAATAAACAAATAAGATTACATTACCTTTTAAAATTTGACACATTTTGTAATGAACGATACCTAAGCAGGTCAAATAAATAAATAATTAAAATTTAAATAATATGTAATTAAATTCTAAAATAATTATTTAGAATAATAAAAATAATAACAACTAGATCCAAAACCTATTATATGACCTCATCAAATAACTGTCGAATAATATAATCATGACTTACTCCAAGCAGTCATAAGAAACAAACAATCCATATACATATACATATACATATATGCGTCCATCAAATATACTGATCTATCCATTGAAATGCATATCTAAGGTCACATCGGACTAGACTGAATATCCGAGACACAATCAAGTACATAGTCCGAACAAATCGAACAATAATAGAATAGATATAATACTCACCAAAATATAAGATGTCGTGACAGATCTCAACCAGTTCTATAAGTATCCAAACCTTTTACTGTAAAAGGTTAAAATAAAAAATATGATTTTAGAGTTTAACAAGTATCATATATGTAAATAAAGGTATCCAATAAATCAAAAAAATGGTTTAAAATATATTTTAAAAAACACACATAACGATATAAATCTAAAATCGCTAATATCATATGTCAAATCATTAAATTGGAGTTAAAATCTAATATCAAAATTAATAGTAGCCTCGTATTCAAATCACATATCAAATCAAAATAGATATCCAATCAAAAAAGATCCTCTCGAGATGTATATATATATATAACAGAAATGATCCAGATGTTAGAATCAGATAATCAGATGTCCAGTCAAATAGATGTCCAGTTGAAGTATGATTTAAAACAAGATTAAATAGCTAGAGAATCAGATCAGATAGGTAGATGCTCTAACCACAAGTGCAGATAATAGAAGTCGAGTCAGCGTCATAAACAGATAATCCAAAATTTGGATCAAAATAGATAATCAAAATTAAATATACGAGAATATCAAAACCCATTGTGGGCAAAAATTGGCAAATCTTAAAATTAAAATCCAAATACAAATCTATACAGAAATGTAAAGTATGCACTAAATCTAACTTATAATTATTTAAAGACTAACTTGAGGAAATGTTACTCCTGATTTGGTAATTTTAGGTCAGATCAAATACAAGAAAGGTCAGTATATTAGGCCACCAATATATTTTGTCTCCCATAGGTAAGGTTGTTCACTATATTTTGCCACTTACGATTTTAGATGTAATCTTTTAAATTATCAGATATATTAGAATATCCGAATATATTAAATTTTATTTTAAATATCAGACAGAGGGGCGGGTCACTACTATAGAGTATTTCCTATCAACGAAAATAGATTTTAGATAATAGATATCTCTCCGTAGGAGTTGCCAGATAACAGATACTAGATAATAGTGATTACAATCCTCAGATATAGCCCAACACAAGTTTCATGTTTGTTTTCATATAAATATACTGATATAAAAATATACAATATCAAATATGATTCAAGCTTTCATAAAATAGTATAACCTTCTAAAATTATAAAGCTCGAACCAAGAGCTCTCAAATTGACCTGTAAATTATACATACTTGTACATAATAAATAAATTGGGTCTATAAAAATAATATTCGTGTTAGTAAAATCTTCAAATAGTAATCAAAATATATTAGATATTAAATCAGACCAAAGATACAGTTAAAGGATACTTGCCTTAACTTTTACTAAACATGTGAGGAAAAAGGATGCTCTGAAATATCAAAATGGCACCTTCTCTATTCTTTATCACCATGTGCCCTTCTCTCTCTCCTATTTCTCTCTCTTGCCGCATGCTTCTCCTCTGCGCCGCTCCACCTTCATCCATGTTGACTCTTTCTCCTTCTCCTCTCTCTCTTTTTCCTTCCTCTCTATCTTTCCTCCTCCTTCTTCTCTGCACACACGAGCTCCCTCTCTCCCCTTCTTTTCTTTTCTTTATTTCTTTTCTTACCTCTGCTCTGACATACCAACTCCCCCTTTTTATTCCCCTTTTTTCCTTTTTTCTTTTTCATTATTTATTTATCCTTTATTTTTTATTTTTATTTTATTATCCAACCAGCACTCAGGCACCAACACTAATACACCTCGATTGACAACCGACTAGTTTTAATATCTTTTAAAATTTTATAATATTTAATTAATTTTTATCATATTTAAATTACCTAAAAATCATAATTAATATTAAAATAATCAAAATGAGGATTCAAGGTGCTATATAATTCTTTCTTATGTGTCCCTTTTTCATACAAAAGTAGCACTTAAATTCCTTTTTAATATCAACATATTTAGATATCTTGTCTTTTCTCTTCTCATTGGCTTGAATTTTATCTTTTCTTATTTTATCATAAATGTGCTTGAAACTAATTTCATCATAAACATTCTTTTCTTTTAAACAAACATGATTATAAATTCATTCATCAATTATTTATTTTTATATGTATTACAAAAATTTTAAAATGCCCATAATGCTGTGGGACTACATTCAAAATATTATACATAGGGAAAGATTAGAACATATCAATCTAAGAAGTTTTTAATTAAACCACTATATTCTGCATCTATATGATGTATTCATGCATGCCTCTAATGTTGGTGAGCTTCAAGAATAAAACTTTATAATGATGTATTAATGCTTGATCTTAAGTCTCAAATTATCAATTAATAGCCTTTAGTAAATCTCAAATATTATTATGTTAATCAATAAAACCACGAATACTAACAAAGATATTAGACTTCATAAATATTAAATTAAGTTGATTAGATCATTGTGGCTTGCCTCTACCCCAACATTCTTTAGTATCTTGTTTATTTGTGCATGTTCTTTTACACAAAAAGGCTTTCCTTAGATGCCTAGACCATGAAGGTAATCTTCCGGTTCAACTAAGAGGTTGACCAGATTTCCTTCGCTCTCCACACGAAGTTCAAAATGAGCGAGGGGAATCTAGATTTGATAAAGGGTTGGAAGGATTGTTTCTTCTATGTGGTGGTCACTCCCAAGTGGAGAATCTCGAACAATTGGAGTAGAGTCAATGGTGTTTATGCCAGTGACGTCTCGAGAGATGATGAATGGATGGCGTTGGCACTAACAAGGCTCATCAAAGAGATGCTGACATCTTATGAAACACCAACCACTGGGTCTCCCAAAGTGCGCTTGATGAAGTTCAGTGGGAGGTCCTAGTGGAAGGGAATGACACCATTGCCACACTGTCCCATCATCCCAAGAGGAAGCGAGGAAATCTGCTCCTTCGAGGTTCTCCTGAGCAAGCGTCTTGCTAGGCAGTCCCTCAGTTGCCCACCATTTCTGAGTAGTGTCAGACTATCGATGAGGCTTGTGCAAAGGCACCTCACTTGGTTGCCGACAGGTCATCACAGAGACCTAGTTCCGCTCCTTCAGATGATTTGACTTTTGGTGAGTGGTCTGGAGAGGCTGAGGGTGGTGAGCCCCCAATGGATTCGACTACTAGAATAGGTGGCCCCTCGGCCATGGGCCGAGTAGATTGATCGACGCTATGACTATAGCCAAGTGTGAGGTGCCAATCTTGGTGGCCTTGTCATCGGAAGCACCTGCCTCCACTCCCCCTGTTGCTTCAACCAAGATGGAAGCCAATGATGATGTAGTGGAGGAAGAGCCGACTGAGGATAATCTGGAGGTCACAACTGCTAAGGAAGTGCTTCACCCTAACTCTTCATCATCCGTGCTTTTGGAGGCTTCAGGCGTGTCTCCTTGTCCCTCGGGCTTTGAGGCGCCCATCTTCCATCATGCTTGGCTCATGTGATACTTGCTACCTTTGATTGGATCTGGAGCCGAGGGTTCTCCTAGTCCCTCTTATCAAGAAGGTCCATTTCATCCGGAGGGTCCATCCTTCTTTGAGGTGCTACTTCATAGAGTTCTTCATTTCGTGATCATGTTCTTTCACTGTTGTCTCTGATTGACCAACCTCTTTTGTTTGATAGCCCTAAGAAGTACTTCACATGGTGGCAGAAACTTTGCATTGGTGGAATGTCGAGATCTCTTGCTTGTCCTAGTTGTATGCTGATCCTATAGTGCTAGAGGAGATGGAGCACCAAGTAATGATGCTGTTACTGAGGCTCTACAGAGTCAAGAGCAGGCCACTTACCTCAATCGAATGCTATCCGAGTCAAAGGCGAGATCCCAAGAGCTCTCGGAGGAAAATTCTCATGCTTTGAATCGAATCGCCTTACTCAAAGACATGCTTTAGGATACCGGGCACCAACTCGCTGACCTCCGGAGGAAGTGCATCTGACTCAAAGGAGAGATAAGGACCATGTCCTGCCCGAATGAAGTTGCCCATGTGATGGACAAGAGATTCGAGGACGGCATTCACTTCTAAAGGTGGATCACATCCTTGGTGGCTCTAGACTTTCCTATTGGCTTCCTTGTTCCGACAAACACTGGAGCTTAATGTCGATTTTATTTGGTTGACTTCCCAGAGATAGAAGGGAAACCTTCACCATGTACACCGGGGGGCTCACAACCTTAGGATTTTCATCTGTTTGAGTCTTAGTCATAGGTAGTGTTTTGTATTTCAGGATGGACTTTCCTCATTGTACATGTAAATTCTTCAATAAATTAGCTAGTTTGTCTTAATCATTGTCACTGATATCTTTGATTTTGGGTTGACTTATTTTTGTTCAACACTTATTATGTTTATTGACTAAGCATTGTCACTATCGTCGTCGGGCTTGATTAGTTGTCTCTATATGTATGTGCTCTTTCCTGTAAAAGGACGTCACAGCACCGAGAGAGACTCTGGGTGGTCGACTGAATTTGGTTTCTAGTCGCCGAGCTTCGATGGAGTCTGAACCGTCGTTTGTACTTGGCTAATAGTGCTCATCCCTATTAAAGGGAGTTGTCGCACTTGTGCATCGGGCCGTAGTTTGCTGAAGGTCTTATATTGTGGTCATCGCTCTTTTGGGTAGGTCTGACTTTAGTCCACAAGCTCCCCAAGTCATAGTGTTTGATTATTGTTGATTGATGGTGCTTGTTTCTATTGAAAAAAGTTGTCGCACACATGTTGAAAGGTTCTCTAAGGTTTTATAGTGGCCACTTTTTTAGGTAGGTCTGACTTTCATCCACAAGCTCCCCAGGCCGTTGTATTTTAACCTCGTTTGGTCCACTCGGTTGTTGGAACCGAGGTTTCGATATGGCTTTTGAAGGTTGGTCCCCATGTGAAATATTTTACTTAATTTAATAGCAGTTTAGGCCTTTGAATTGATGCAATCATACAAATACTCAAATTATTGACACAATAAATGAAGCAAATAATTATTTTATTAAATTAAACATGTTCACATTATCGAAACAATTTATGTGGGATGCACTAGACTTACCTTTTCTTGGCAGCAGTCTATTGATAGTATTTTTTGAGGTGGGTGACATTCCATATCCTTAAGACTAGTTTTCCATTCTAGGTATGTAGCTTATATGTGCTGTTTTGGAGAATCACTGAGACTAAGAATGGTCCTTCTCAATTGAGAGATAATTTGTTCCTATTGGTGGTTTTTCTGTTGCCTCTATACTCTAAAGAACAAAGTCCCCTACATCGAATTGGCATGCTTTCACCTTCTTGTTATAATATTGAGCAAACCATTGCTAATAAGTTGTCGTGCACAACCTTGTTGCATCTCAGGTTTCTTCAAGCGAGTCAATATGCTCTCTAAGTAGTTAGGAGTTGCTTAGTAGGCCGAAACTTTTGACTTGGAGACTGGGTAGACCGATCTCCACTGGGATGACCACTTCAATTCTATAGCATAAATTGAAGGGTATTTATCATATCGGTTTCCTAGGTGTCGTCCTATAGGACCACAACACAGAAGGTTGTTTGTTCTCCTAAGAGTCCCCTGTGTCGTCAAGCTTCATCTTCAACCCGTATAGTAATGTTCGGTTCATAACTTCCACTCACCCATTTGCCTAAGGATAGTGACAAAAGTATGAACCAGCCGAATTCCCAAACTCGTATAATATTTGGTGAAGTGTTTACCAATGAATTAGGCCTGTTGTCAATGACTATGACCTCGAGAACCCTAAAATCGCATATGATATTCTGCCACACGAACTCATTAGCGTTTTGCTCAGTAATCCTTACTAGCAGTGTGGCTTCTACACATTTTGTGAATTAGTCAATTTTGACAACGATAAACTTCCTCTACCTGGATTCTATGGACAATGGGCATAGAATGTTGAGCCCTCACTATACGAATAGCCAAGGTGAGTAAGGGTTTGCAGATATGTGCATGTCTGGTATGGAATGCTGTTGTGGACTTAACAACTCTCACACTTCTTCACGAATTTCGAGGCATCTTTTTTTATTGTCGGCCAGTAATAACCCTACCGTATGATTTTGAATGCTAGGTTTGTATCACCAACATGTGATCCCCAAATTCCGATGTGTACCTCACTTAGTGCATGGTTAGCCTTTTCTAGTATGAGATACTACAAGGGATTGAATAACCTTGTTGGTACAGTCTACAATCTATGTTGGTCTACCAACTTGCTGTCCTTTTCATGCGTCTGGTGTCATCTGGGTTTTCCAGTAGAAGGCCTTCAGTGATGAACTTTTTGTATGGAGTCATCCAGGTATCACTGTTAGAGATCTGGAGGACCTCTGGCTCTGAGATTTCTATGCTTGGGGTGGTAAGGACTTCTCACATGTCTTAGGCATACTACTCCGAATTTTCGGTAGCCATTGCTTTAGCGACTTAATCGGCCTTCCAATTGGCCTCCCTCAAGATGTAGAGTATCTCCACTCTATTGAATACTTTGATTAAGCTTTTCGCTTGAGCGAGATACCTCGCAAGCAATGGGCTTAACACTTCAAAGTTTCCAGTGACCTGGTTGATGATTAGTTCCGAGTTATTATGGATTATTAGATTTTTTGCTGAGCACTCCTTAGCAAGTCTAATTTCAACCAATAGAGCTTTGTACCTAGCAGCATTGTTGGTGGCCAAAAACTCGATGGTCATTGAGTATTTCATCTCTGACCTATCCGAAGTCCTCAAGACACGCTTGCTTCATTTTCTTGATTGCGTTGACGATCCGTCAACATGCAAGATCCATGATTCAACTTCTTCTCGCTGGAGTGTCCCTTCATTGAGGACATCTGAAATCGAGGTCGCTGTTTTAACTATGAAATCCGCAATGGCCTGCCTTTTTATGGTCGACCATGGTCGGAACTCCATATCAAATTTGCCCAATTCAATGATTCATTTGATCAGCCATCTGAGTGTATCAAGGGTCTACGGGACCACTTTTAGCTGTTGATCCATCAAGACAATGACCATGTGTGATTGGAAGTATGGTCAAAGCCTTCAGAGAGAGTAAACTAGTGCCAAAGCTATCCTTTTAATGTACGAGTAACGAGTCTTGATATCTATTAGGACCTTACTACATGGTAGACCGATCATTGTATATTGGCTCTTACTCTTAGATCAAGATCGCGAAAGCACCCGAAGTACCTTCCTCAAATAAAGCTCCTCATAATCCTTTGAATAAATCTGTATATGATATTGCTAGATAGAGATACAACTCCTCCCCTTCTTTTGGGGAGGACAAGAAAGGTAGATGGGTGACGTATTCCTTCAACTATTGGAAGGCTACCTGGCAGTCGTCCATCTACTAAAAATCGCTCGCCTTCATTCCTCTTAGAGCCTTGAATAAGGGGAGATACTTATCTACTAACTTGGCTAGAAATTGGGATAGCACCACGAGCCTCCCAGTGATTCTTTTGACTTCTTTTACCAATTGAGGCGAAAAAAAATGGGGCATGGTACTTGGCTAGGCAATCCATCCTAAGAATCACATCAAAATCACCCATGTTAACAACACTAAATCCACAACCAAATGGCGGGTTCATATCTATGGTGGCCTTTATTTTCTTGAGGTTCGCTTCAATTCCTCGGTGTGATATGATAAAGCTCAGGAACTTTCCGAAGCTACTTTGAATACATATGTCATTGGATTCAGCTTCATCTGGTGTACCCAAAGCACCTTGAAGGCTTCTTTGAGATTGTAAATATCGTCATTAGCTACTATGCTTTTAACAAGTATTTTGTTTACGTATGCTTTCATATTCTGGCCGATTTGCTTCTTGAACATCTTATTGGTGAGCCTCTGGTAGCTAACTCCTACTTTTTTCAGATTAAAAAGTACAATTTTGTAGTATTACGTCCCTTGGTCGATCAAAACGTGGTGTACTCTTCATTATCGGGACTCATTTGGATCTAATTGTAGTCTGAATAGGCATTCATGAAAGCCAACAACTCATGCCTAGCCGTTAAGTCTACCAATAGATCAATTATTGACAATGAGAAATAGTCTTTTGGGCATACTTTATTCACATTGGTGAAGTCGACGCACATCCGTCATTTTTATTTCTTTTCTTTATGGAAACCATATTTGATAGTTAATCTGGATATTTGGCTTCCCTTGTGAAACCCCATCGAGCATCTTCTTGACGTCTTCTCTAATAGTGATTAACGTTTTGATAGAATCATTCCTCCACTTCTACTTGATGGGTTTACGATCGAGATCGAGGTTCAACCTGTGAACTATTACTCTGGTCGGTATCTCGAGTATGTCAGTAGGAGTCCATACAAATATATTGGAGTTTTGCTAGAGAAAAGTCATCAATCGCTCATGCTGGTGATCCAACAACGAGTTAGCAATTTGTACACATTTATTAGACTCATTGTGATATGGGGAATATGAAGGGTTGATTTGCTGACTATCCTTGTTGCAGTGGAGCTTTGTCCCAAAGGTCAAAGTCTTCGATCAGCTGATTAGGAATTATCTCATTGACTTGGGACAAGTAGTATATTCCGACTGCAGCTCCGGGGTAGGCGACCACAAATAACTCCATGACTTAAGACGCCAGGACTTCTCCGACGTTGCATGCTATCATTAACATTATTTTTCAAAAACAAATTATATAGGATTGATATCATTACTCCTAAAACCTTGAGACTCAAAGGCAACTTATTTCATGAAATTAAGTCAGGGTCATCATATACATTAACTCATGCAATTTACTCAAACTACACAACATTTTGAGCTAGGGCATTGTAGATCGAGATACTAGGTCGACTACCAGAACGTGAGCATAAACATAAAATCCAACCGATTAATTAAAGGATATCATCTTTGGGTACATCCATAATGTGACCTCCATCTGGATGGTCTCCTAGACTGAAATGAGTTCATTGTTTAGTTGGTGTAGGGGTCCCTTGATAGGAATTATTTGATTCTTTTTTAATTTGAGCTTAAAGTAGGCATCAAGATATAACAAATTCTTGAGTTTTTATTATCAATAAAAACCCTCCTCAGTTGGTAGTCAAGTATACCGTCCGAGACAAGTGTGGATACAATAAAATGGTCAGAATGGAGAGTTGTTAGATATGTCATATCGTCATTACTAAAACTAATGACATTATTTCTAACTCTTGCCCTTTGCCTTTTGCTGTTGGAAATCTTCTCTGGAAGGGTTGCTCCTAGATGGTTTCGTGAATACCATGTTAACAACTCTAGCAACAATTTGATTGCGCAACTACTTCTGCTGGCCTGATTAATCATCATCAGCTCTCACGGCAATTTGTCTCACGCTTCTTAGGAGCTTGTTGCGGTACCCTTTTCGGATAAGGGCCTCAATCACCTTGTGTAGCATCTTGCAGTCCTCAGTGCCATAACCCAGAGATCGATGGTAGAAGTAATACTTAGATTGATATCCTCCCTTCAAGTTCTTAGGCTGCTTGGGTTAATTCAAAAACTTTTGGTTTCGAATCTATATGAGGATGTTTATCCGGATGTCATTCAAAGGAGACAAGTTTAGAGGTCTAACTCCCTTCGAATACCTGGATCCATCCCAGGTTGCTTCCTGGGATCTCAAGAGTTGGTGTTGTCTCCGTTCTTCTTCTTCCTATTCAATTATCCTTGATGATGATGGTCCATGTGCTCTGGCTACTTCATTTTGTTGGCCTTCTTAGCGGCTATATATGCACAGGCAATGGTTTCTACCTCTAGGAATGTTTGAGGCTCCTGTTGGACCAGATACTTGAATAAATTGTCCGACTACAAAATCATCACAAGAGGTGTTTAACTTCACCTCATTGATGAGCTTACATATCCTTCAGGCCTTGGTGTTGAATCGATTTTGTAATAGTACAAACTTTACTTCTTTTAGCCCGAATGTGAATAATGCACAACTCAAGATTGCATCTACCCTCCATTCACATTGGTGGAGGCGAAATTTTATTTGATAGTTAAGGAAGTTATCAGCATCTTCTTGATTCTCTAAAATGTTTGGATCAAATTTAGTTATAAGAGGTAGAACCAAATCTGAATATCCCCCTTGAGGGTTAGAGGGAAGTACAAACACATGACAGCGGCGTCAAGGCCATGGAAGCCTAGAGATCACCGTCACTACCTTCTCACTTGATATTTCGTTTTCTGCTCTTTTGTGCAATCTATAGTTGTGTATTGTTTAGATCACATTTGAATGGTGACAAAGCCTGACTTCGTGGAACGCGGCTCGAGCCTCGAGGTCCCACTGTCTTTTGATCAAATATTCTCAAATGTGCAGAAGTTCTCCAAATGGTCCATCAAATCGGAACTTTCGTCGTAGGGTTCTAGGGTCAACATATTAAATTTGTGAGGGAGTGGCAGCATTCATATCTCCCTCGTGAATGGTGACCTTCTCAGATCAATCTACATGAGGAATCGGGGTGTCTTTCGGTACTTTCTCCCTTCGAAACCCGGCTCCATCCTAGGTTGCTTCCTAAGATCTTGATTTTCCTTATTCTCTCATCCACTTAAGAGGAGGATCAATCTTCTTTATGTTGAGGAAGGTCCTCAGCTCTGAGTTTTTCAAAAAAAAAATATGTTGGATTGGGCGGCTGTGAGCCCTCCTTGGCTAGGTGCTACAGGAGGCTTCTTCTCAGGTTGAGGGCCTCCATTCATGACAGGAATAGAATGGGTTCCGCGCTCCGGACTTTCATCGTAGGGTTCTAAGGTCGCATCCTTGTGACGGATCTTCTCGTGAATGATGACCTTCGGCCCTCCCGCTACTATGCTCACTTAAGAGGAGGATCAATCTTCTTTACGTTGAGGAAGGTCCTCAACTCTGAGTTTTTCAAAAAAAAATATGTTGGATTGGGTGGCCTCCTTGTCGAGTGCTCCTGCTGGGTGCTCATGGCTACTCAATCGCCAAGGTCATCAAGCCGATGGGTCTTCTCCTTAGTAGGCTGTGTCTTCCTTCGGTTTCTCCTCTTGGATGCCAAAATCTAGGAGTTGGAGAAGGGAGCCCCCAATAGTGGTACCTCCAAATGAGTACAAATAGTTTGGAGCAGCTTTGATAACACATCTACCTAGGTAGGTAGCGTCACCATGTCAGTGGGTGGACGATCATTCCCATGACTACCCACCGTGGGATCGTCGCCATGGGAGACAACATCTCTAGCGGGTGCACTTGCTTGAGCCTTGGCACTCACCAAGCTTGCTTGCTTTAGTTGTGGGGGTAGGTTTTTTTATCATGTTTGCACAGATGACGCCAATAATGTGTCCCTAGATTTTGATTATTGAACGAATTTGGGAGCCACCTAATTCAGGAGTCCAATTGGTAGCCAGTCTAGTCTTCATTGTTTCAAATTTGGATCTTGTATAATATAACTAACAAATAAGAGGTCATAGGATGGTGAGATTCACTTTTTGGTATATCTTCAAATGTTTAAGTCAATAATCTTTTTAGTCGAATAGAATGATACGAGGATAAAAAAATATGGGTAGATGCGAGTCTGAGAGGATTTAGTATTTGATAGAGGGTTGAACTCCATTTGATGTGCTCAATGGGTGAGCAGTTTAGAGAAGCTTGTACTCACAGGAGAGTCTCTTTTAGAATGAGAGCTGCACTCGTGTAAGAGTGGCTAAACGAATGAGAGTAACACTCGTGGAAGAGTGGTTTTGAGAAAAAGAGTTAGACAGGGTAGCACTCAAGGCATACAAAAGTCCAAGTGCTTGGATGCACTTGATCGATCGATTGTTAGATGGAAGGTCCAAAGTCTGACTTGATTGTAAATTGCTGGATTGATTGCCGATCAAAGGATCCTCTTCCCCATGGAATAAAGGAATGTATTTATAGAGTGAGAATTGGTTAGCTAACCCTGAGAGTCGTGGCTCTACGATCATGAGCAGCTGATATCATACACTTGCTATTGTGGGCTATAGGTGCTACAGCTTTGTGCCTTTGAGGGAGCTGTCATCATGCTTTCAGCCCTAGTACTTTGTACCACCGTAATCCCTATAATCCTCACGGCGACAAGCTAGTAGCTGCCGCCTGTGATTCCTACTCCTGCAGTCGTGAGGGACCATATGGTGACAGTAGCCATTTGGATTTATTTGCTAAGATAGAGTGGGTAGAGTTGGACTGTTGATTAACTTTTATAGCCCATATGTTGTTGGGATAATCCGGGTCAAGTTGTTTGGGTCTTCTATTGCGATTTCTAGATTTTGGCCTTGGAGGAACTCTCATTGGCTTGCTGCTTCTTCGGCCCTTCTTTCTTTCATAGGCTGGGTTCTAGGACAACTCATAGATTACTAGACTCATCATATGCAAATTACAAAAGCTTGAATATGTCATCATAATAACTTTAGAATGAATATCAAATGAAACACAACGTTGAAGGGTTTTTTTTTTTTTTTTCTTGGCATATGTATATTTGTCATCCACATAAAAATAATGTTTTGAAATGATTTAAACATTTAAAATACATGCTTCACAAATGGTAGGTAAGAAAATTGTTATTTGATCAATGTTATCTCCCAAAAAAATCGAGGGATCTTCCTTGGAAAAGTTAATGTCAACTAATTTAAAAAAATGCTATATGAATTTTGTGCCTAATTTTAAAAGACTATAGATCAAGTGGCAGAATTTCTATAATTAAGACTCACATGCTTTGTTGATGCTGCGTATTTGTTATGTATCAAAGAGGATACGTCAATTTTGAATCCACCGTCTCTGTGGTCCAAAGCGATGAGTGAAGCTATTCGCATTTCTTAATGCAACAGTGCTTAAGAAAAAGACGAAATGTATGGGGTATAAAGTCAGCATGTCTATGCAAGACTGCCAGCTCCCACTTTGAATTCCATATTGTTTTAGGGTCTACTTCAATCTTAAAAAGTGAAGGACACACACCGCGATGTTATTGGCCTTTAAGAGTTCCTTCCACCTCATTAAATATTGATAGTAGGACCGGCTATAATCAAAGTAAATTTCTCCCGGCAAGAGTTTGTTCTAGAGTTACTAGTAATATTTTGTGACAGGTGGTCGTTAATAATTTGAGCTGTGGTGGTGTAATATATAACTTCAATGTGTTGGGGCCTACACTCACTTTTATTCGATTATAATTTTTCAAATGTTTGTTTATTTTAAGGAGAGGAAACAAATAGGGCTCATGTAAAAGTTGTTTCCTTCTTTTATTTGTTTTCCTCTACGTGGAAAAATCATATACAAATTTCTTTACATAAAGTATTTACCTAAAAAGGGTTACTAGAAACATGCCTAAGTAAATATTTCTAGTAGCATTTTTGACGAGGATCAAGGATGGTGAGGATTGGTTTAGGATTTTACACGTTGTTCTCATTGAACAATGATGTTCTCTTTACTAAAGTCACCTGAGTAAGAATAATTATTATAGCTTTTATTAAGAAAGTCATTAGTTGAAAAAAAAAAAAAAAACAAAAGCCCTGACCTACCACTGCCCCTAATCCTTTTGGTATATTTTGAAAGATAAATAATACTTATATATTTTATATATAATTTTTTATAATTGTTTTTTTATATATAGGCATAAATAATGGGTCCCTTTTCATTCTTAATTTTTTGTAAAAAAGAAAATAGTACTTATGTAAATAAAAATTATAGACGAAACTATACAAATAGAAGTGCTGATCTCGAAATGAGTCTGCAGTATAATTTTCTGACTTACCAAACGAGAAAATAATCATTTGGCTAGGCTAATTGTGTCTCTGCCCCGTGACTGAAATCCCCTCGCTATCCATAAATGACAGAGAAAGGACATTCCTTAGCTTCACCGCATTCACTCGCCACTGCAGAGGTGGTTAGGAGTTGGGACGACGGAGGATTATGGTTTTTCCTCCCTCCAACCACCATTTCTCTCTCCTTCCCATGAATTAATTCTTCCACACTCTCCACGGTCGCTATCACGGAGCCTGTGAACCACGCTAATCACACGTCAATGCAACAGGAAAGATCTTAGGAAGATTGGATTTTTCCATTCGCTCACCGGATTGAGAGTGTCTGGATTGCGACGTCTGTGTCCAAGCCTGACTTGATGCATGATCTGCATGGCCAAATCCCAAGTTACCCAATAATTTTCCATTCTTTTAGGCTCTTATTTTGCCGGATGGCGTGTGTAGCTCACGAAGGAATTGCGCAGCTGAAATTTCTGGGCTTGCAAGTTAAGCTGTAGAACATGTTCCAATGATCCAAACCCAAGTGAAAATCTATTGGCAATCCGCATCTTTTGACCGATGAAAAAAGGTGGAATCTGGATTGACACAGACCAAATTACCTAAGAATATGTTTCTGCCTTTGTGCTGTTTCCAAATATGCAACTTGAAGACAAGAAAGTAAGAAATAGGGTGGAATCCTTAGGATCAGAGAAAGGGGAGAATTGAAGAGAAAAGTTGCCGGTAGAGGACCACCGCATCAGCATCAAATTGCATGGATAACTTTAAGCAGCATAATGAACAATGAGGATTTTTCAGTGCCACCAGGACGTGTGTGTGACCAAAGATGGAAACATGCATCTAGCTCAGCGGGCATTATAACTATTGCATTACTCAATCGATGTTTTAATGGACGAAAACAAAGGTGTTCCATGATTTTCCTTACACGGTTGGTGTTTTATTTATAAATAGATTACAGTTTTATCCGAGGAAGAAAAGAAAATGCCTGCAACTTCTGTAGGTTTTGTTATGCCATTTATTTGCTGCGGTTTCTTTCTACTCACACACACGATCTCCATATCCTTCCTTCAAAAGAGATGACAATGATTGAAACGTCATCATGATACCTGCGTCGATCACCCTGGGGGATCTCAAGAAGCTCATAGAAATCCATACCTGCAAATGAAATCAACAAGATTCACTATTTATAAAAAAAATTGAAAGTAATCGAATTTTAGATGCATAATCATATCTCTGATTGGTGGCATTGGGCATCTACCGGCTTTCTTTGCTGCACGAAACAACAGTTCCTCCACTAAATGCTGAGCCGGGTCTCCTTCAGGTGAAGAAGAAATGAAAAGCTCCACTTCAGAAACAGCCTCTTCATTCGTGAAGTATTGATAAAGCCCGTCAGAAGATAATATCAGAAATCTGTCTTTTGGGTCCAATCTGTGATGGAAGTGGGACGGCATGCAGTTTATGTAAGGTGAAGTCCCAATATAGTCAATTCTGAACATCTCTAGAAGCGCATTATTCCATTTAGGCTGCAGTAGTTCAACGGGACCAACAAGAAATAAATCAAAGAATTGCATTTACAAGAAAAATCCAATTGCTATTCTGCAATATGAAGGTGATGGATCACTTTAGACACGGAAGATCTTAGTTATTGATTCCGTCAAAATATTAAAAGACCATCAACTCTTCAGTTTCATTTGAAGAAACAAAGATAAACATTCAGGTCAAGCCAGCAAGAGCAGAATTTCGTCAATTCAATGAGCTACCCGAGTCTGATAGTGTCCTCTACAGCAAATAATTGAAAATGGTTGTTGTTGCGTTACTACAGTCAGGTGCCCATCCTTCCCCCAAAAAGTTACTACTTCAATGGCCTACCAGAATGTTAGCATAGCTAGAAGCATCATAAATTCAGTTAATACATCAGTTTTCGCTACAATGTCAATGTGCAATTTTGTTGGAGCCATCTAACTCTGAAGTAGGCAACTCGCTTTCTTACATTTCTAACTTCCGACACTATTCTAAGCCATTATCTATGTGTCCGGGTTGCAATTCAATTACACTTGTCACCATTTCTGAAATAACGCAACAAACGATGAGAAAAGTTTAAGTTGTGATCTTGATGGAGGGACAGAGAAAAGACTAGAATACCTACCTGCTTGAGGAAGCCGGCACCAAATGCTCGAGTGACTTTCAATGAGCCTTTGACACGATCGTTCACAATAGCGAAAATGTCATCAGGATGTTCGTTTCTTATTCTTCGAACCTCCTGAAATGCAACAAAATGCATTCTATGAGTGACTAATACGTGTGAATAACAATCCAAAGAACTAATGAGAAACTCCATATGACTAAATATGGGAAGATTTTTACCTCTTCAACAGAGGTGCTATGATCAATGGTAAGCTGAACAGCACCAAGGGGGACTAGGTTTATCACCATCAGATACTTGGAGATCATAAAATGTTTCTTCATTGATCCTTTCCAAATCCTGATCAATCTTCCCAAGCCGAAGATCAGGCTCCGCCTTTTGAGCTAATACGGCTCGACTATCACCAACATTGATCAAATAAACGTCCTCACCTTTCAACAACATCACAAGAACACAGGAACCCATCAAAGCTAACTCAGGATTTTCTGAAACCATCTTATCTGCAACATCCAAATAGGCCTCCTCAGTCTTCCTTAGCGCTTGAGACAGAGCTTTCAACACATCCGAATGATTGACAGCTTTCCATTCATCACAAAGCTTTCGATTGCATTGCTCCTTTAACCTCCTATCAAGCTCTAGTCTTTCCCTATCCCATTCACACTTCCACCTCCTCTGGTTCTCCTCCCACTTCCTTGCTGCCCCTCTATACTTATTCTTGGACCTGCCACTCCTTTTTCTCCTCAAATTGGAATCAAAATTTGCTTCCCCGCTGATTGATGGGTAATTCTCTTTCTCTATCCATTGAGAAAACCTACCAAATCTTGAATTTACCCCACAATCGTGATGGAGAACATGTGCTGAGCCGTCCATTTCTGAGGGAGAATTACTAATCTCCGAGGTGGTGGTGGCGGTGACGGCGATGGCAGCCGATGTAGCTGATGTAGACTCAAATTTATCATCCCCTGACAGCCCCTTGAGCTCCTTATGGACAGCAGGATACAAATTTGATAAGAGATAATCAGTAGCATCAGGACCGTTGAATCCATCATAAATCCCAACAAAAACCCAACCATCTTCATCTGAAACAACTACATGGACGCGATCTTCTCCTGCTTTTCCCTGTGCCCATTGCACATTCTGGCTTAGTACCGAATCAGTGTTGTCCAAACTGCCCTCACTGCCCAAATTTACACTACCAACCGTCAAATTTTCATTGTTTTTCTCATACCTACCAGCAATCCAACTCTCTTGAAACTTGCTTGACCCAACCGCTTTAATTGGAGCAACGATTGAGCTATGCCCGCGAGATATAGTCTTGGAGATCGCTTTCCGGAGGCTCGGAATCAACGACGCGGGTCTTGATTTGGGCCCAGAATAGGACCATCCTCCATGGGAGAAGCTTCTTGTGAAGGGCGCCGAAGAAGGAACAGAGCTGCCCTGCTCTAATGGACCCGAAAACAAGTATCCGCCACGATCAAGGGGGCCCGATAAGAACCCGCGCTCGATGGGGCCGGACATGAACCCACGCTCCATTATTGGCCCAGAATTGGGAACTCGACTTCCGGAAAGCGGGCCTGAATGGACAGAATTCCGGGGAATCGGTTGAAGGGGAATGAAGGCGAAGGAGGGAGAGCTTTCAAAGGCAGAGGAGACGGAAGCGGAGGAGTCCAAGCAAGCGGTGGAGAGTGGGGTGGAAGTGTTGGCGGACATGGAGGCCCCGGAGATTGTCCGGAAAGTAGTGGTTTCTTCTGAGTAAACCTTGGAAGAGCAAACTCTGCTCAGTTCGGGCGGGACGTAGCAGAATGAGTGTCCCAAACCCTCGTCAAATGGACCTGATACTAACATGTTAATATCATGGCGGCGGCAGCCATCCCGGCCGGAGAAGCAGACGCTGAGCTTACCCACGCCGTTGCCCATTTCAGAAATCCAACCTCAGAGAATAACCTCTTCTTCCCGAAGAGTAAACTACTAATCTAGAGAATGGTTCTCATTTCCGCCGATGCCCCTTTTTCTAACCAAGGAAGATTTGAAAACGGAGGCGGCGGTGGAAATATATGACAAGAAGAAGAGGGGCGAAGTAGAAAGAGAAAGGTGTTGACTTCTGAACAAATGGGTACTTAAATATACTGAGTGCTGCTTTTGTTTGCTGAGAATTATTATTATTAGTTTTTTTTTTCTTTTTTGAGAAGTATGAAAAGTTAGAATTCAAAACTGGTCCTCGTTTTGATTTTGCCGTGGGGGTGGCGTTGACTAACATTAACGTCTGTAATCAATTTCGTATTTTATCGTCGGTCTTCTCTCATAGGTCGTGTAAGCCACGCTCTGATTGAAATTTCTTCAATCTGATTTTCATGCCGGTAATAAAAAATACAATAAATCTTTTATTCTAAATTTTCATTCTAATATTAATTTTATACCCGTAAAATTTTAGACTAAATTAAAAACAATTCAAGTCAGCACATATGACGTGTAAAAATACTAAAAACTATTTATTTATTTATTTATTTATTCCCCATAGTATTACGTTATAACAAATAAATAAAAAAATCTATACATGTATATATATTTGCAAATTGCTAATACTTTGCTTTACACACACACACACACAAACACACAAAGTGGGAGTCGTTGGTCTGAGGAGCCTTGCAGTAGGATCAATGTTACACAAATATAGTCATTTGGATTAAATTTGATGATTAAAAATTAACTTACTTTTTTTATGCTTAAAAATTTAAAAAATTATATTGTTACAGCCATTAAATTTAATCCAGACGATCACATCTATGTAATAGAAATCCGATATCGTGTCAATACTGCGGAGAGCCTCTCGTCCCGTAGGTAAGAAAATTGATTAAGGTGTGCAATAAATGGTGGGGGAGTAAGAGAAGTCACAGGGCCAATGCGCTGCTAATAAATATTTGCATGCCAAAACGTGCGATTGGCTTGACAATCAACCAGCCCTTGACTGACACCTGTCGATGAACAGAGCAAAAATTAACGCATAATTAAAAGTCTTACTATCAACCGCAAAACTACATTTATCGATAATAAAATTATACAGTTCGACGTAGTAAAAAAGAGGTAGCTTTTTTATTGGAAGAAATATTTTTTTATATATTTTTTTATATTAAAAATAATATAAAAAGAAAGATAAAAAATTAAAATAAAACAAAATTTATATTTATTTTTAATAATTTTAAAATAAATAAATATATAAGTGGATATACAACTAATTATACTCTTTTATTAAGAATAAGACAAAATGGCTATCCAAATTTAGCTTTCAATCTTTCCCTAATAATTTTTGTTTTTTTAACATTTATATCATTAGAGTGACCTACCTAATACTGTTTTTGTGACGGAACGGGCCATTATTTTCCTAATAACCTTCCATCAATGATCGTTCACAAAGCATTAAGTAAATAAATTATGTACAAAAGACATAGATTAGTGGATTTAAAATTTTTCATTTTTAGCAAGCACAAGATTGCAAGCGGCGGGACAACTTAAATCGATCTAGTCTAAGTTGGTCATAATTTGGCAGTCCGAGGTACTTGGTCAGTCGACCAAAATCGTATGAGATGCCACTAGTAATCAAAATTACTCAAACCATAAAATTATACGAAAGTATATTACTATCTATTAATTTTTACAGCGGAATGGTTTTATAAAATTTTCTAAAATAACTAGAGAAAAATTACATCAAGATCGGTCTTTAACTGCTGCAAGCGTATGGTCAACCTTTCCTTCATAGTTAGACCATCCGACCTCACTCTTTCTCGTCTGGCATAAATTTCTGGTCATTTCAGGGGAGAAAAAACAGCAAGAAGTGAGCAATAGTTCAGTAAGATATAGTTAAACGAGAAACATACATAAATTATAACTTTAGACAAAATTAAAGTACTGAGGGGAAAACATTTTGCATATTGAAGCATAAACGTGGGACAATACAAATGCAGTTTCAAAACCAAATGTTGAAAACCGGCTATATTTTAGGCCGATACCTACTCGTCCACCGGCTATATTTAAAGTTTACAACTACTCGACCATCGTATCTCAGGAGCGACTACATTTAAGATCTACAACTACTCGACCATTATATCTCAAAAATGGCTACATTTAAGACCTGCAATTACTCGACCATCATATATCAAAATCAACTATATTTAAGACCTACAACTATTCGGCTATCAAAACCATTTTCAAATGTCCATGTTACTTAAAAGCATGCAGTCTTATTTTTACAAATGGTGAACACATGCAACCGGGTGAGATCTTAAACATGCCGTCTGAGGTTATTGACAGTAATTTAACATGCAAGTAAGCCTTTCTGTGCATAATTTTGGAGCAAAAGCCAAGGAACAAAACTTCGCATGTTAAAACAAGACACATGCATTAATCTTGGAAAGCCTTCTTAAACATGCCCTATTATCATGATATGCATCTCATTGAATATATCAAGAAGAAAAATGTTTGAATGATATTAGACGAGAAAAAGCTAAGGATGAGATATAATGGTACACTTGCCTAATCTACAAACTCCCTTACTTAACTCAGTCGAGAATTCTTCTCCTCTTCCTCCTTCGCTGCTTCCTTCATATTTTCTAGTGTCTTCTTCTAATCCCTAACTCTCATATTTGTAAGTAATGGGTAGGTGTAAGTAGGTAAGAGTAGGTCACCTACTTGGTACTTTTTTTCCTTCTAAATCTTTCCTTGTCAGAATATCAACAGAGTGGGTGAGAGTAGGGTATGAGCTTATACTGATTCTGATAATCATCTACTCAAAGTCTTCGATCTGATAGACTTACCAACTCTATCTTTTTACATTACACTTGTAAAAGTACTCCGAAAATGCTTACCAACAAATGCCAAACCGACAATTCCAATATTATCACATGTCCTCGGTTGTTATTGTGTACAGTCCATGTCTTCAGATACTACTATGCACTCAGCTATATCCTCAGGCATTTTTGCCCTAAAGAACTACCATGTGCGCCTTTAATTGGCTGCACACCTTTAGCTGGTCAATCTCCATTGTTCGGCAATTTTTACCTTGTCAGTCTTTTTCGAATTTTCACTCCGACAAATGCACTCTATCATTACTTCAGTTCTCGGAATGTTTGTGAGTCCACGTTGTTATTCTAATTTTCTCGGTCTCGTAATAAGTCTGCAGACTCATGATAAGTCCTCGGACTCTTTATCTTTTCACTAAACGACCTTGGTTGCTTTCTTGATTCCCCAAACATCCTTGGTTAGTTACTGTTATGTAGTAGCCTTTAGTTGTTACTAGACTGTCGTTCATGATTGTTTTGAGTCAACACTTTTAAATTTAGGTCAACTTATATCACCCAATTTTTTAGTCAACTATTCCAAATTTTCTCAGGAAATCATCTCCCGGTATTACTTAAAGATATCCGAAAATAGTCTCCGAAATTTACGTAACCGTCCCCGAAAGAAATCCATTTTTCTTTCTCATTTGGTTTTGTTATTTTTTCAATAGAACTTAGCCTCACTTAGTCGGTCAACCCGCCGTTAATCGAATCATTTTTTCCTATACCCATCCTATTCGATCAATAAGGCACTGACCAGATTTCTTCTTCACGATCTGTCGGTCAAGAGGGTGTTGACCGATTATTTTGGCAACCGGATATTTCTCCTCAACAAGCTTTCCACAATATGCAAACTGGTAATTTCATGTGTACCCGTCATTTTTGCCATATCGGTAATTGTGCAAACCGGCCATTTCATCCCTTTCAATCCATATCAATCATTTTAATCACAAGCATGCTGGTCATTTTGCTTTATTTCGTCCATTTGCTTCATTCTGAAAAATTTATCAAACCGCCCAAAATGCACCATACCGGCATTTTGCACCATACTAGGCGAATTGCTCTAAACTGATAAAATGCACCATATCAGGCGAATTGCTCCAAATCGAAATTTTGCTCAAACCAGGCAAATTGTGCCAATCCGCCAGTTTGGATCATTCTGCCCATTTCGCACCATTCCGAAAAAATTGTACATTTCGGTCATTTTGCCATTCAAGGCAAATTCCGCAAATCAGGGAAAGTCCAATCAGCAGGTCATTGTGTTGACCGATCACTTTCACCTTCATCCAGTCAACAATCTCTGGCGGTGAACAATTGATTCATTCGGTCAACGAATCTAATTTTGGTCAACTTGCCAATTCCGCCGATCAACATTTACGCTTAGCAGATAATTACTTGTTGGCAATTGAGCCAATTTTTGATTATATAACCTTAATTATGATATTTAAAAATCTAGATATTATAATTTTTTCAAAAAAAAAAAAAAACATATTGACGTATTGTTTACATTTTATAGTATTTTATGCGATACCTAAAATTTAAATATTTTCTGCCCATAATATTAAATTCCTTTTTGAAGTTGTTTTACCTTAAAATAGACTCCTTTAACTATCAATAGCTTTGAAAGGAAAATAAAAAGTCAACCATTAACTATTGACTTAATTGAGACGTTGTGATCAAGAAGTCATCCTCTTAATTTAAATAGAAGATGAAATTATGGAAAATAAAGGATTTTTGTCTTTCCTCCTTTTGACCGTTGAAGAGCAAAAAGAAAAAAGGTCTAAAGTTCACTTTGGAGTTGGTAACTCATCCGATAAATGGAATTTAAAGTTTTAATTACTCTTGAATGTGAGAGTAATTTGCTCACACTATTTAAAGTAATTTAAATTCGTTTTTCTTAAGGAAAATTTATGGTAATTTTTGTATGGTGGGGTGGTTGGCGTAGCCATTATTGTGCCAACTACAATGGTTAGTATTGCTTCTGTGCCTGACAAGAAAAGGTAAACTGCTTACAATTTAAAATTATTCAGCATTTTAAAATACAATGTCCCAATCCATTTATTTAACTAGATTAGAATAAATAAGAACAATATCTTCCTTACCTAATAAAATGTCTTTAATTGGACAGATTGAATAATGTTTCAACTTAGCCATTGTATCTCTATCTTTATAAATTATTATTACTGTCGTTTTCTAACTTGTATCTCCCATGGTAATTTAATTTTATTTTTAATGTGTACTTGTGATTTGAATAATCATCCGAATAAAGTCGGATTAGACTTTTAAATATTTTAATCTAGATCCTACATACTACAATAATTAACAAATGTCAAAGGATATGAGATTTACTTCCTAAAATATCTTTTGACACTCAAATAAAATTTTTTAAAAATGAAAGATAATTAGGAATTACAAATGAGAGAGAGAGAGAGAGATATTTTGAGGATTGAAGAGCTCAACCCTGTGATTAGTAAAAGATGAAAGTGTATTGAGTGTTAGAGTTCTTTACTTACTTTTATCTCTCATTGATCCAGGTCTCTCTGATTGAGAAAAATTAGCATATTTATAACTTTGCTATCAATCAGTATATTTTTCTAAAATTTGTATAACTATGTATCAATTGAGATGTTACACTGGTAAAAATTGAATGATCCAACTATTACATACGTTTATAGTCGTCCAGAATCTAATATTTATCTTTTAATTATTGTAACTATTTATTTAATATGACTAACTATCCCTCAATTCATATAATTATTTGTCAAAATTTAATACCTAGTTAAATATTATTTAGACCATTGGATGCCTCAATCTTTTGTATTTCAAACAATTTGGCCATTCAGATATTCAGTAGGCAGACATCCAAATAGATTCTTAATTATCTTCTATTTTAGGTCTAATAATTTAATTATTTTATATTCTTCCATTAGCTTATAATTTAATGGCCCCGTATTTTATCAAGTCGGGTAGATCTTATTTTACACTATTCCAAACACTCTCCTCCCATGCTCAAAGGTTGAATTTAAACTTTGAATATGTTAGAATAAAAACTCAAATGGTGTGCATTGAATGCCATCCAGATGCTCCTTCCTAGTGAAATATCAATGTATATCGGTTATTGATTGATCTTGTCAATCAGAGTCTAATTCTCTACTTCATCAATTAAAATTTTTTGACTATTTGATTACTTTTCTTTGCTTTAAAACAACCCATTTTATGGCCCATTTTTTGTTATAAAAAGAGGGATTGTTATTTTCAAATCT
Organism: Nepenthes gracilis; assembly: GCA_033239525.1. NCBI lineage: Eukaryota > Viridiplantae > Streptophyta > Magnoliopsida > Caryophyllales > Nepenthaceae > Nepenthes > Nepenthes gracilis. The sequence goes on along the minus strand of BSYO01000007.1, from coordinate 9,645,409 downwards.
TGAGTCTCAACATTTGATAGAACTTTGTTTGATTTTTAATCAAACATCTAATCTCAACATTTGATAGAATTTTCATTTGATAAATTTGAAGAAAAAGCGCTTCTAGATACTTTCATATTCTTTTAAGAGGCATTTATAAAATTTGTCTTAATTATCTTATTTTATAGAACAATTATCTTAGTTTTTTTCTTTTATAAAATTTTTTGGACCGAGGTGATCTTGTTCCAAGTGGCTACACCTAGTGCTCCTTTCTATCTATTGTGGAGATTTATGTTTCTAGGCATGCTCGGAGTGAATTAGCCGGTTTGATGTCTCCTAGACTTATATGTTGTGATATTATCATAGTGAATATCTTGCACAACTAGGACCAATCAATGAGATATTGCATTTTGAGAATAAGGGGATACATCCTCTGAACATTTTGCATTTTCTTCTTGAAGTTGTTGGATTGCCTCCTTCCTTCTCATTTTTCTTCAAACCGACTAACTTAAGGATCTACATTGTAAGAATGTACATTACATGTGTGTGCATCTATAAAGAAAAATTCTTATTTTTGTATTCAAATTACAGTTCTTAGTCTACTCATTTTGTTGGACTTATATTTTATTCATATAGGCTTATAAGTTATTAAAATTTTAGATTAACAAAACTATCTGAATGAAAGACTTTTCTCCAATTATTGATCTTAATACCTCAACATTTTCTAGATTCTTATTTGGTAAAGTTTCAACCCTTTGATATGCAAACAATTTTGTCTTCTGACAGTTCAAATTCTTCTCAGTTTGATTTTCTAATAATTTAGATTTCTGATAAATAGGAACCCTTAATCAAATCTATCTCCAGAGGCAAATTGAACTTTTAGAATATAATTTTATTAACTTTGAATAATGACATTAGGGCAATCATTATCTTTGTGATAGAAATGACTTATTAGTAGCACTATTATTGCAATATTAGGTGACTTAAAAATTACACCCTCTTTGAATTACTTTGATATATGGCATTTAGCTTGAGAGGTGGAGAGACGTGTCATTACCTAAATAATGTCATTTGAGCTACCATTGGTACTAGAAAACTTTGTTTCCAACTTTAGTTGCCCTTTTAGATTCTAACGTCTAACTCTTCACTTTGAATCCTAACTATGCATTCTTCTTGTTATGTATTTGAGCATCAGCTTCTGATTTCCTTGCCTATCAATCACACATAGCTCCGTGAAACACCTTGAAGGTAGTCACCAATATTACTTCTTGCCTTATCTGGACCATACACTAGACATTTATGGCCAGTATAATATTTCTTCTACTATTTTTTTAGGTCTCTTTATTTGATTAGAGGACTTGCTATCCGAGAGATGTCACGACTCGGGACCACAATATACGCAGGTCAAAAATAAAATCAATAATAAGATTTCCATCAACAACAATAACCCATCCCGGATGTGACAATCATACACAAGCAGACCCAAAATAAATAAAACTCGCACAAGATCTCATCGATAAGAATCCTGACAAACATAATACACGCACTGCTAACCACGATCGCAAGGGAGGTATCCAATCTACAACAACTCATCCATAACTTCAATATTTTACATACAATGATTAAGGTCATCATCCGACCATAAATAATAACCATACCATATCCTCGAGACCGTAAATATACCAAATATAGCTTCTCCACTCGCCAAAAGGAATATCCGAGCCCGATCACGCCCGAGCTCCCGCAAGCGTATCCATGCCACTAGTGAAGGGATAAAACATGAAAACGTGAGCCTAGAGCTCAGCAAGTATCAAGAATCGTATAAAGCGGCATACATAAATCAAACAGGATATCGCATAGCAATCACGAAAATAAAACACCATGTCCGTAAAATCCTCAAAACCGAGAAGATGTCTCATACTAAATCGTCGTCCTCATTAACTCGTCCATCCGGACAAAATCATATAAATCATGATCCGTAAAATCTGTAGAGACGATATCATATGATATGATCCGAGGTCACATACGCCGCAACCGTCACTACATCCACGCGGGGACCCATACCGCCGTCCTGATCTAAAACTCATAATGCGAGAAATCAAGAGAAAAATCACGAACTAAAACATAAATCAAAACACGCCCGCGTTTACGTCAAAGACGCACGAGACATTCTTATCGCCCACCCGTGGGCCAAACCATGTATCTCAAATCACCGTACACCCAAATACGCAAAAATACAAAGCATGCATGAAATCAAGAACCAAAGATCAATGATACCAACTTCGAGGAAGGGTTACCTCGTCCAAGAACCACGGCTATATCGGTTACGAATTAGGCCGAGCTCAAGGCCATCCATGTACTGCCTCCCATAAATTAGAACTTGCTCACTATGTTTTACCACACGCGGCTTTGGGTGCAACTCAAGTTTTAGTTATATATTAGGACGTCTCAATATATTAGTTTTCCGTCAATTCCTTACGATGGTTCTCAATTAAATACACGGTGTGGGGCAGGTCAGTTTATAAATATCTTCCTTACGGCGGAAGTAGCCTCAACCTTCCTTACGGCGGAAGTAGCCAATCATATACGTCCCCGTCGGGAGTGGCGCCACAAATAGCCAATGCCTCGGATCACAAATCGACCCCTAGGGGTCTCGGACCACCATGGTCCCGTAGTGATCCCACCCCCGGCAGCATGCATGTCTAGTGCAAGGCCTGGTTCATGGTTCCACAATGTACGGATATACAAATGTACATATCATCGTCCGGGTGTCCAAAAACCCTCCAAATCATAAATACCGGTACAAAACCACCGCACAATCGATAAAATATACATGCATGTACACAATTGATAAATTGAGGGTATTTAAAAATACATGCATGTTAGTAAAATCTCCCACAGTAGTCAAAATATATCGGAAATTAAATCAGACCAAGAATAGGGCTAGAGGATACTTGTCTTAACATTATACTCTGCAGATCTGAAGAAAGGATGTCCCAGAGCACTCCAATCGAGCTTTTCTTTCTCCTCAGCCGCGTCCACTCTCTCTCCTCCGCGCGGCCCTTCCTCTCTCCACCGCACACGGGCCAGCCTCCGCCCGCTACCGCAGCCTGACTCGAACGGCCGCCGCGGCCTTTCCCGGTGACCCTGCTACTATCGCTGTCCCCGCCCCGCCGCCGCCCTCTCTCGTGGCTCCTCTCCTCGCATCTCCTCCTCGTGCAGCCTACACTGCCACCGTTGTTGCCGCCGCGCTCGCTCGCTGCCGTCAGCGCGCCCGGGCCGCCGCCGGCCTCCTCGCACCACCGGCCTGGCACCGACGCCGCCACACGGCCACCACTGCACCTCCCGCAACCTCGCGCCGCTCTCCTCGTCCAAACCACACCACGCCCACAATCGCCTCAGCCCACACCGCCGCAACCTACACCGCACCACCGCTGACCACCGTCGCCACCGATTCTTCTCTTCTCCTCCATCTTCTTCACGCGGCAAACCCTAAATCCCCCCTTTTCCCCTCTCTCTCCCCGACACCTTTCTCCCCCTTTTCTTTTAACTTTTATATTATTATTATTATTATTATTATTATTATTATTATATATATATATATATATATAACTTTCTTTTATTTTCAAGTCCAACTCGGCCTCCGAACAATATTATGGGTACACTCCGGGCCCCACTCCGTACCTCCGATCATTTTCAAAAATTTTACAATATTTTAATTTATTTTTACCACGCCCGAAATACCCAAAAATCATAATTAATATTAAAATAATCCAATTGAGATCCGAAATATTACAGTAGAGGCTAAAGTTCGAAGGCCAGAGGCTCTCATTCAAAGTCCAAGGTCTAGGATAAAAGAAAATCAATTGGGGTGAAGTCTTCACTGATGAAGCCTCAATACTCAATGATGTGCGAATTTTATGGCAAGAATCATTTTTGGAAGCATCGTTACCATCAAAGTGGGGCATGGTTTAATTATGGCCAAGTTGACCATGTGGCGAGGGATTGTCCATTTCCCCCCAAAGCATACAGAGAGTAAGTCCACTATTCCTGGGACGTCTTTTGCAGCAACGACTAAGGATACGAGGGTGGACCCATCGATGGTTGAAAGTAATGTGCAAATCTTTAAGTCTATAAGCCACATTTTGATTGATGCCAAGTCTACATATTCTTTTGTGACTTTGAAATTTATTGTAAATTGTATGTTCCCCCTCAAATTTTAGAATGTACATTAATGGTATCTACCCTGGTAGACAAATCCTTGTTGACCGATATTGTGTATTCTCAATGTCTGATTTGGTTAATAGATTTGAATTATTAGCGGTTTTGATTTTACTTGACATGCTCGATTTTGATGTCATCTCGAATAGATTAGTTAGTTTACTATCACGATAGTGTAGATTGTTATAATAAATCCATCTAGTTTTGTATCTCTAATTATGAATCTTTTGAGTTCCAAGAAAGAGTTGGAAGAAAGTCGACTGAATTGATTTCAGTGTTGCATGTGAGCCACTTGATAAAGAATGGGTGTTGAGTTTATTTGACTTATATAACATTATCTAAGAGTCATAATGTGGCGATTGAGGTGATTCCAATGGTATGTAAATTTGAAAATGTCTTTTCAAATGAATTGCTTGGTCTGTCTTCCAATTGAGATATTAAATTTGCTATTGAAGTTGTGATGGGATGTGCACCAATTTCGAGAGCTCCTTATAGAATGGTTCCATCTTAGTTAACAATTAAAGTAGCAATTATAAGATTTATTGGAGAAAGATTTTATCCAACCGAGTGTATCACCTTAAGGTGTTCTAATGCTCTTTATGAAGAAAAAGGATGGATCAATGAGACTATATATTGACTATTGGGAGTCAAATAAGATTATAATAAAAAATAAGTGCCCTCTCTTAAAAATAGATGACTTATTCGATCAATTGTAAGGAGCTCGGGTCTTTTCTAAGATTGATTTGTATTCGAGGTACACTCAGTTAAGGATTAAGTGTGAGGACGTACCACGATAACTTTCATGACAAAGTACGGCCATTGTAAATTCTTAGGGATACTTGTTGGATTAACGAATGCATCAATAGCTTTTATAGATCTCACGAATCAATTTTTTAACCTTATTTGGATCAATTTATGGTTGTATTAATCAATGATATTTTGATCTATTCAAAAATTTTTGAGAAGTATGAGACTCATTTAAGGATTGCACAGCAAACCTTGAGGGAAAGGCAATTGTTTGTTAAACTAAAGAAATGTGAGTTTTAGTTAGAAGAAGTATCATTTTTTGGATATATCATTTCTAAAGGAGGTGGTTCAATGGATCTGAAAAAAGTTAAAGTTATGGCGAATTGGGATAGACCGACCAATGTCACGAAGGTATAGAGTTTCTTGGGTTTGGCCAATTATTATAGGCGCTTTGTTTTCGAGGATCGCGATGCCATTGACAAATTTGACTTAGAAGCAAATAGTTTTTCTTTGGAATAAAAATTATGAGCGAAGATTTTGAGAATTAAAAGATAGATTAACTTCAGCACCAGTATTGTTGATTTCAGATGGATCGGGAGATTTTGTGGTGTACTGTGATGCTTCAAAGAAAAGATTGGGTTGTGTGTCAATGCAACGTAGTTAGGTGGTTACTTATAGGTCAAGACAGCTGAAGGCTCATGAACAAAATTACCCCACCTATAATTTAAAATTGACGGTTGTGATATTTATATTGAAAATTTAGAGGCATTATCTATATGGAGAAAAATTTATAGTATATTCTGATCATAAGAATTTGAAATATTTATTTTCGCAAAAAAAAATTGAGTATGTGGTGATGTAGGTGGATAGATTTGTTGAAGGATTACGATTGTGAAATTTAACACCAACCAGGGAAGGTGAATGTAGTTGTCAATACTTTGAGCCGGATATCTTTCAATATAATGGCTCATTTGATGATCAAGGAATGAGAGATGTTAGATAGAATAAAATATTATACTATTCATTTATACTCTCAATGGTCAAGGATGATTTTGTCATATTTTCAAGTACAACTCGTGATTATAGAAAGGATCAAGGAGACTCAAATGAGTGATCTGTACTTGACGGAAATTGCCAAAGATTTGGACAACGCATCACAAGCAGATTTCAATGAGCAAACATATCAAATTATTATTTTTGGGAAAGAATTTATGTGCCAAATATTGAGGAGTTAGAGAAAGAAATATTAAACGAGGCTAGTAGGTCTAAGTATACAATTCATCCCAAAGTAACACAATATGTATTAGACATAAAGAAGATCTTCTGGTAGCAAAATATGAGAAAGGAGATTATAGCATATGTAGTAAGGTGTATTGTGTGCCAACAAGTTAAAATCGAGTATAAGAAACCTCTAAGATTTTTACATCATCTATCGATTCCCAATTGAAAATAGGAGCATATCATGAAGGATTTTATTTCTGATTTTGCCTAGGACAGTAAGAAATTTAGATGCTATTTGGGTCATTGTGGATTGATTGATGAAATCTACTTACTTTTTGCCAATAAGGATGACACTCTCAAGAGATCACTTGGCATGATTGTATATTAATGAGTTTGTAAAATTACATGATATTCTAACTTTGATAGTTTTTTATTGTAATATGAGATCTGTGTATAAGTCTTAAGAGAGTTTGCATAAGGAGTTGGGTACCAAATTAAAGTTTATTACGACATTCTACCCTCAGAAAGTCGTGCCAATTGGAGAGAACCATTTAAATTTTAAAGGATTTGTTAAAGACGTCTCTTTTGGAAATGATAGAGAATTGGGATAACTATTTGTCGTTGGGAGAATTCGTATACAATAAAAGTTATCAATCAAGTATTGAGATGGCTCCTTTTGAGGATATATACCAATGGAGATGTAGGTCTCTTATTAATTAGGATGAGATTAGAGATCATAAACTTTTGAGCCCAATATCATTTAGAAGACAACTTATAAGATTAAGATTATTCATGATTATTTGATGGTTGCCTAGAGTCATTAAAAGAGCTATTTTGATCAAAGGAGATCCGATTTGAGGTTTCACTAGGTGACCATGTATTTCTGAAGGTTTCTCCTTGAAAATAATCTCGAGGTTTGGTGTGAAGGAAAAGTTGATGCTAGGATTCATTGGACTGTTTAAAATTTTATAGCGAGTTAAAAAAGTGGCCTATAAGTTGGCTTTACCTCCGACTTTGGTGAAATGTCATAATGTTTTTCATGTCTCTATGTTGAGAAAATATGTGATTAATTCTTCGTATATCATTGAGTACGAACCATTACGGATTGATGAGAATTTAATATATATTGATGTTCCGATTCAGATTTTAGAAAGAATGGATCAAGTGTAACAATTCGATTGAGGAAGCAACATGGAAACATGAAGATAAAATTCAGAAAAAATACCCCCACCTATTAGAGTTCTAAGGTATGTAAATTTTGATAACGAAATTTTTATAAGGAGGGGAGAGTTATAATGCCCAGTTTTCATCCAATTTAATTTGGTATTATCAGGTTATTTTAGGTATATTAGAATAAATTGTGTAATATTGATTTGAAGGATATTCGAATATAGAAACAGTTTTGGTGCTTGAAGCATGCCCGATACATGCATGAGCGTGGATTCTAGTGTGGGTGCACCCAAGGAGGGCCTAAGGCGGCACTTGAGTGCTAATTCCAAAATGGTTATGCTTGAGGAGTGCCTGAGGCGGCGCTCCTGCACTGGTGGGATGAGGCACGGTGCTTGATGCGCGCCTGAGTAGTGCTCGTACGCCGAGTCGATTATATAAGGACAACGTGCACTGTGTCGATCATTTTATGTGAAAAAGAAGAGAATGAGAGAGAAAGAGAAGGAAAAAGAATATATAGGAAGAGGAGAATAGGAATTTCGATGTATCATTTCATCAGATCTATAAGATTAGAAGTTAAGGTAAGTATTATTAAGTCCAATTCTTAGTGTATTTCCATTTTTTATTAGTTTTTCCTTTATTTGGTGGATTTAATATACATACATGTTATTTCATTTACCCTATTTGATCTGACGGACCGGCCTTATTCCACGCATAAAGCCGTCGTCAAGTCTTAAAAAAAATATTTAATAAATAAATATTAATAGACAATAGTTAGGTGGACATAAAAATTTTACTTTTCTTTTACACAGGATTGATTGAGGCCGAACTGCATAAGTTGACCTTCCAATTTTAATTTCAAACCAGGCCGGCCAACATTAAGGTTAGCCGGACTTGAAAGTCTGATATGCTTACTAAACTTTTCAATATCATTATCCAAAAAGAAATCACGGAAACATACTAACAACATCCATAGAGTCTTAAACAGCGGAATCATTTTACAAGTCTTCTCAAAACATAAAAAGAAAAATAAATTAAGCTCTTCATTGATCAGCTCTGGTCATCTATACCGCTAGCTACTTCATATGGTCTTACTCAACTTCGTCCTCCATAAGCCTTTCTTCATCTAAAAATAGCAAGAATGAGCAACAAAGCCCAGTAAGATACTTACATGTAGAAAACATAAACATATATATAAGCGGATCAAATGCCTTTAACCCGGTATACGGGGTCGTAGTCCAAAAGTCTAATGCCACCAAAAGTTCCCTCCCGTAGCCCAGGAGGCAATCCTCGAGTGTCACTTCAATATCCTTCATCTATCTTTAACAGCAAGTTTAATGGAGACTTAGTTCATAGTTCATATCTTTTAATGGCCATCCATCATAGTTCGAAAGTCGAAAGTCGTAGAGTTTCACTTGCTGTCCGGATTACATGCATTTTTATATAGCCTTGTTCTTTACTTCATCAGTTGAAATCCGTATCCTCTTAAAGCCGAAGTTCTTTTCTTAAATGCCGGAGTCCATTTTTTACCTTAAAACCGAAGTTCTTTAAAATCGGAGTTCAAAAGGCGGAGTTTATTTCTTAAAAGCAGGAGTTCAAAAGTCGGAGCTCTTTTTCAACGAGAGCCATAGTTCAGAAACCGGAGTTCTAATTCCATTAAAAATCGAAGCTCAAATAGCCGAAGTTCTTTAAAATCTGAAGCTCTAAAAATCGGAGTTCATTTCCATTTAAAGTCCGAAACTCTAAAAGCCGGAGTTCTTAATCATTCAAAATCCAAAGCTCTTTTTCTTAAAAGTTATAAGTCTTTTCTTTAAACATGCAATTATCAGAGTTCATAAAGTCGACAATTAATCATATACTTCAAGCAGAATAAAATCTAATATCATGAATATCAAAGTTTCTTTTAAAATGCGATTAAGAACGATAAATCACAAGAACAGAACAAACATCATACATACATAATTTCATACGACTATGAAATATGCATAATCATGAACTTTAAAAACAGGGGTGAGTATTCTTGCCTGGGTTTCTTCTACTTTGCCTTGATCTTTTGGCCTTCATTTACTAGAAACTCTATTGCGTGCCTCTTTCTCACTTTTCTAATTCTTATTTATAGGCCTTGGGTCTGATTACCGTCATTAATGATTGGCAATACAGGGGAAATGTTTCTTATTTATGGCTCTATATTTCCTAAAAAGTTTCCTCATTAATTAGATCATTTATGGTTTTACATTTCCAAGGAGTTCATTAATTCCTAGTTAACTGAACTTAACGGGATTTAGATTTCTTAATTAATTCCTGGTTCACTGAACTTAACAGGATTTAGCTTTCTCATGTAAACACATTCAATTCCTTCTACACGACTTCCGGTCAATGCCTGTTGACCAGATTATCAACTTCGGCATTTCTCATAATCTATTCCGACCTCCAATACACAAAGCCATTCCGTCCTTCAAGACCACTTTGGCCTTACATTTATATAATGTCCTCCGACCTTCAATGGAACAAAACCCGATTTCAAAACACGTTCAAGGCCGGTTTCGATTTTCTTCAAAGTGGCTGGACTTGATAATAATGGAGCCGGACTTGTTTTGCACTAAGGAATAACCAAACTTCTTTTATACTAAAGGGAAAGCCGAACTTCTCTTTATCAAGTAAAAGCCGGACTCGATTTTCATCAAAGAAATGCCAGACTCGATTTTCATTAAATAAAAGCCGGACTTGATTTTCATCAAAGAAACGCCAGACTCGGTTTTCATCAAGAAAATCCGGACTTCTTTTCATCATGCAAGAGCCGAACTTGATTTTATCTTAAGGCCGATTTACTTTTCCTATTACATTTTCTGGTCAACTGGCGTTGACCGGATTATAAGGACTTGATGACTGAAATTTTCTATGTTCTAGAATCTGGGCCGTTACATTTGACTTTCTCGTGCATGCATGATATTTTTACCTGTTGTTTTGGAATTTCACTTAAGTTTGTTATTATTTGAGAATTTTGCTTGTTTTGTGGAAAATGGGCATGTATTTTGAGATGATATATTCATGTATACAAGTATTTGCAAAGAATAAGTCCTAAAAATATGATTTATGCAGTGAATGTAGTATCTATGTATTGTACTTTGAGTCGGGCTCTATTTTGTGTACTCATTTTGATGTGTACTTTCCCTCAATGTGGAAAGCTTTGTATTTAGCCTTCTTGAGTTGAAGTTTCATACATTTTCTGTGGCAAAAAAGTTTTGTTATGTAATATAGATATCCTCCCTAGTTTTTTTTTATGAGAACTATTATAAAGAATTGAACAAAACTAGTATATTTGAATGTCTAATATATTTAGACGAACTTAAATAGTGCACCCATTTCTCTGGTGGCAAAAGATAGTGACTCTGTCCCTATCCATGGGGAAAAATATATAGATAGCCTTGCCTACGGGTTGAAATAATAATGATATTGTCTAAGATTTTCAATAGTATATGTAATCTTTTTTTTAAGTTAGTCTTTCGATCTTTAATTTTATGATGTGAGCATGTTTTAGATTTTAATATATTTTACCTGCATTGATTTAGATACTTGAGATTTTGATTGAGATTTACAGGTTTTGTCCACAACCAGAATCGTGTTAGTTTTGTACACCTAGAATTTTGGTATTTATTTCGTATTATACTTTTGAATATGAGACCACATTTAAACTTTCAATGACTAACTTTTGAATTATAGTTTTATGTGTTTTGTACATATTTCATTGATCCTTATTCTGATTTTGGACACATCTGTTTGTTATATATATATATATATATATATATATATTAATTAATAATACTTGTTGAGTATTCGATTCATATTTTCATTATTCTTACCTATTAAGATTAGTGTGCGACGAATACATTGTAGGGAGTTCAAATGTTGAGTTGATCGAAATTTTGTCTATTTTAGTGTGTATTAGCTCTGTATTTGTATTCTATTCATAATAGATATAATCTTGGTATTGTTGGGTGGTAACTTAAATGATGACAATATGTTGTCTTGGTTGGGGCATCAAAGATTAGGTTACTTGATTTGTTTGAATACTTTGATGCATGTTTTGTATTATTATTTTGGATAGTCACTTTTTCTTACAGACTTTTGTTTGAGTAGGCACGATTGTTTATTTGTCTAGATGGTGGTCCGGGAAATCCTATGATAATTGATATTATTTTGTTGTCATTTTGAATTTTGTGGATATTTTATCAGGTTTGGTTCGGATTTTGAGCATTGTGGGATGTTGTCTTTTACTTTTGGATTATATTTTATGGTTTACTATTATTCTTGATTATTGGACCTATTTTTGGTCTGGGGCTGTGACAATGCCACCTCGTCTTTTAAAAAGAAAAAGAGTGGCCTCTTTACTAATTCTCCTTCTCATGCTAATATTGATCAGCCCAAAGTTCAAGCAACAACTATTTTAGAACCTTGTTCTAATGATGATAATGTATTAAGAATTGTAGATATTGTTTATGCTAAAATGGCAAAGAAGAGTGCCAAAAGATCTTCTCACCGATCAACTCTAGTTATTGCCTCTTCTACTGCCCAATTCTTAGAGAAGATGCTACTCTAAATTTGGAAGAGAAAATTCCAATTATTCTCCTAGTGTGGAGTAAAACTCTCAACTCCAATCTTTGCATGAGGTCAAATTGGTTAATACTTCTATCATCATTGAGTTTAGGATTTTAACATTACCAGACTCACAAGCATCGAGTAAACCAATTTTTGCATCTTCTACAACTCGAGCTGCCACTCCAAAACCAAAAAGTAATGTTGACGTACTAAGATAAACTATAGTTTATTCTTTGCTGTCATCTTCAACACTAGTGGATTCTAAGACTTTGCAAGGTGTCCCAAGCTTTGAAATTCCACAGTAGCATAGATCCCTCACTTTTCTTTGTTGGAGGCAATCGTCTACTCCAAACCCTGGCTCAACGAGATCATCATCAAGTTCTATAACCAATGAGTAAGAGATATCCTTTAAGAACTTAATTTTGAGCTTCATTTGTCTTTTGAGTTATTTACTCAAAACGTGCTTCTTTGCGTAATCCCAAAACATGGCATGTCTGATTAGAAATAGAATTTATAGACAAAATTTAGAGATTGCATGCCTATCTCGGTTTTATGTTAATCCTTCTATTGTTCAAGATTTGGAATTTAGAGTTGTGACAACTGAGACTAAAGTGTCATTATTTCGTGATCAATCAATCCAACTTGAGAATGATTTGGCTAAGTCGATGTGTAGTTCTCATGATTATGCTAATCAATCTACCATGGCAGGAGACTAAGTCAACTCACTTGAGGATAAGGTCTTTGAGGCTAAACGATGATTGACAACAATTTCTGGCATCATAAAGGGGCTAAGAGTTGAGTATTTAAAGCTCGATGAGTTATCAAGGAGGAGTATCTAACCTGAAGAAATAGGTTTTTTTTGTTAAACTCTTGATTCAATGAGGGAAGCATTTTCTACAAGAAGATCATCTCCTTGATAGCCCCTAACTTCCCTTCAAGCTACTTAAATGTTAGGAATTCTAAAGTTGCTTTAGTCTCTAATGTAAAAGACTTTATGAAACAAAGGAGCTCCCCACCTTCGAGGTTTAGCCTCGCATATCAATTGTAGGATTATTGAGCAACTTGTATCCCTAAATTCCATAGTCATGTGTTGTACTTGTAAACAAGGACAATGTGATCAAATTTTCAATGTATATATTCAGATTCTATATACATCATTCTTCTGTTGATATCGATTGGGTCACTCAACCCTTGAGCTAATGCTTATTAAATTTTATCCATTTGATGGGCAAATTATCGGCTAAGTCTTTTAAATATCGTCACCAATTAGGTAACCATAAGATGGTTGACCCATATGTCAACTAAATCTTTCAACTATTGTCACCAATTAGATAGAACCCTAATCCTTGACCCTTTAACTAATCTTATGTATCCCATTGAAGGATGTATTAACATTTATGCATTGAAAGCATCCCCGAGGTTTAATATGTTGAACAACTATTACTATTGACTTTATCCAATCTATGTTCTGACCTCTCAAAAGAGAATCGAACACTTGGTTCTTAGGTTCTCAAGTCTTTTGGAATCATTTGTGTGTGACCACACTTAGGGTCATATGGTTCTACTAAAGTTACACTGTAATCACTCCCTAGAACCAACGTGTTTACAAACAATATGTTCAAACTAATTGTTCAACTTACGGTCTATTGTTGCCATATTAGTTATGTACAAGCACACCAATTGACGGTAAGTGAATCAAAAAATAAAATTTTATTAATAAATTTGAAAGTATTAAATACATCATACAAGCATTCTAAAGCAAAGGACAAGATGTACCTCTACGCTTCTAGCTTGATCCCGTTATTGGTGGCATTTGCTAAAGTGAAGGGCACTCTAAATTTGAAGGATAAGCTTTTTGTTTTGAGGATGTAGGTTTTGCGCCTTGTTGTGAAGTATTGTCATACTAGAAATGATTCCTCCGAAATTAGGGATAGTTTATTCTTGTATATCAACTTTTTAATTGCCTCAATATTTCATAATATCAAGTCTCTAACCTTGAAAGTCCACACTTTCACCTTCTTATTATAGTACCAAGTGACTCTCTATGAATAAGTTGCCATTCAAATACATGCCGGTTCTCTAACTTCTTCTAAGAGATCCAAGTTTTGTATCAAGAATTGATAATTTTGGTCAAAATTAATATTTTTTACTCAATAATTTAGCTGTTCTATTTCTATTAAGATTACTACTTCTTCTGTTTTGAAGCATAAATTAAAGGATGTTTTCTAAGTTAGTTATCTTAGAGTCATTCAACAAGCTCATGGAATGGATGGAAATTTGTCTATCTAGGCACCTCTAGCTTTGTTCAATTTTACTTTTAGCTCATTCACTATCATCTAATTTGTTACTTTTGTTTATCTGTTTGTTTGTAGGTAAGAGATGGATATGTAGACCAATCAAATCCTTAAGTTAGTGCAATAGTTAGTGAACTTTTTGCCAAAGAATAGGATACTATTATTGGTTACTATGACCTCCAATATTTCAAATTTGCAACTAATATTTTGGCACAAAAATTTTATCTCATTTTACTCTATAATCTTGACCAAAGGAGATATTTTTACCCATTTTGTGAAGTAATTTACTGCAATGATGATGAATTTCATTTATCAAATTTCCACTAGATATAGACTCAGCATGTCTAGCTATCATTGTGTAAATAGCCAGGGAGCATACAAAGCCTAGAGTTTTGAATGTGGTTGTTTGGATATGTTGTCATAGATTTGAAAATTCTCACATTTTTTAACGAATTTCTTCATGTCCTTTTTCATGGTTAGTCAATAATAGTTTTCTTGCATGATCTTGAAGGATAAATTTTTACCTCCACGTGCGCTCCATATATACCGAGGTGCTCCTCATTGATGGTGTAATCGGCATTTGTCAGAGTTAGACAACTCATGTAAGGTACTGGTAGCTTATCTTGTACAGTAATCCATCTACCAAAGTGTACCAATCGACCTTTTTGGTAATGTGTTTTGCCTAGGATCATTTAAAAGCATTCTTTTTTAAGATACTTTTGAAATGGAGTCATTCAAGTTATCACGTCAAATACTTGGAGAATTTTATCTTGCCCTTTGATGCTAGGTTTTTGAAGTATTTCTCAAATCTCGAGTGTACTGTTTGGGATAATCAAATAGTGCCATCTTGAAAAGTGAATTAGTGTTTTAGTTATCTTCCATTGGGATATGGATAATATCAACCTTATTGAAGAATGATAAGAGACCATGTACCTTCTGGAAGTATTTTTCCAAATTTGGGTTAGATATTTCAAAGTCATCTAGCATTTGATTAATTACTAATTTGAAATCACTATAGATAATCAAGTTCTTACCATAACATTCTTTAGCAAACTTCAAACTAATTAATAGAACCTCATATTTTGCCACATTATTTATGGCTTGAAACTAAAATGTCATTGAGTATTTGATCATGAATCATTTTGTGTTGTTAATACTATTCCAACTCCATTTTCTAACTATGAATATGCTTTGTCGACATGCAATGTCCATGCAGAAGATACTCTTTCTAGAGTTGCCCACATGCATTCATTTGTTTCTTTTTAGATTTGGGTCATTGTTTTAATTATAAAGTCTGCAAGGGCTTAACCTTTTATAGATGATCATATTCAAAATTCTATATCAAACTTTCCCATCTAAATAGACCATTTGATTAAGCACCTAAATATTTTTAATTTCTATAAAGTCCCCTTTGATAATTGATCGGTTAATATCACAATCTTGGAGCTCAAAAATAAGGTCAAAGCTTTCTTACAACAAAGACTAAGACTAAAGTAATCCTTTTTCACTAGCACATATTGGATCTCCATATTTGATATGATCTTAGTAATGTTGCATACCGATTGTAGAATCCTTGCCTTTTCCATGACTAGAACGACACTCAAGACTATATCTGAGACAATTAGATAAAGGTATAACTCCTTACCCTCCTTAGCACAAGTCATTAAATGCAAATTTACTAAATATTCTTTCAGCTCTCAGAGAACATGTTGGCACTCATCCATCCATTAGAACTATTTGTTCTTACTCCTCTCAATGCCTTGAAAAATGGGAGATATTTTTCGGTTATCCTAGCTAGGAATCTAGATAGGGCACGAAGTCTTTTGATTAGTCTCTAAATTTATTAGATAATCTGAGGTGGCTCTATATCCATTTTGGCTTTGATCTTCTCTAAATTTACTTCTATTCCATAGTGTGAGACAATGAATCTCAACAATTTACTAAAAGTTACCTTAAAAACACATTTGGTTAAGTTTAACTTCATTTGATATACCCTAGGCACTTCAAATGTCATGGCCGGATCATTAACATTGTTATTGACAAGTACACTTTTGACGAGTATGTTATTAACATACACCTCTATATTTTTTTGATTTGATGCTTGAACATTTTATTCATTAGCCTTTAATATGTTGCTTTAATATTTTTCAATCTAAATGGCACTACTTTCCAAAATCTATCATGAATGAGGTCATTTTCTTATCTTTTGGATTCATCTGAATCTAACTATATCCATAGTAAGTATTCATAAAACTTAGCAATTAATAACCAAATGTTAAGTCTACTAATTGGTTGATCCTTGGTAGTAAAAAACTTTCATGCATGTTTTAATTATATTAGTTAAGTTGACACACATCTTTCATTTTCCATTACTCTTCTTAACAATGATAATATTGGATAACCAATCCAAATAGTTAACCTTTCTAATGAATCCAACAGTAGTTAATATCTTGACCTCTTTATAGATAGAAGTGAGCTTTTCTATAGAGTAGTTTGACTACTCGGTACCCTAATATGATGTTCAACTTGTGAACCATCATTTTTATTAATGTATCTAACATTTTAGTCGAAGCCAAGGAAAACATGTTTGCATTGTTTCTTAAAAACTCAATTAACGTCTCTTTCACATCTAGATTCAACAAAGAGCTGATTTAAACACATTTAATGAGGTCCATTGGATTTAGAAGAATTTGAAAGGTGACTTTCTAGGTTGAGCCTATTAAAATAAGCTCTCATCGATTGGCTAAAGAGGAGCTAGGCCATTTATTTGCATCAAGTAGCCATTATGTCTAATGATTTAGTCTCCCTAACTTCTTCAATTATATATCTAATTGGGAACTCAATTTTTAGATGTGGAATTAAAGTAACAGTTCTAAAAGTTGTTAAACATGATTAGACCAAAATATCATTATAAATTAAGGGAAGATCTACAACTAGGAAAGTTAGCATATGGGAGGCTATTTTCGAATATGTCTCTAACGTAACCTCCAGTTATACTATTCCCTTCACCTAGACCTATTTGTTGTCAAGTGCATACAATAATCTATTTAATGGTTCCATTTGATTATTTTTTAAGTCCAAACTTAATAAACACATTGAAATAAGAAATATTATTGGACTTTTATTATCAATAAAGACTTATTTCAATTGGTAGTTATAGACTCTATTAAAAATGAGTATAGAAATAATAAAAGAATCGGAACAATGAGAGACTACATATGTTATATCATCTTTATTAAAGTCAATGGCATTATTTTCTACCTCTAGTTTTTGTCTATTACTAGTGGATGTCTTCTTAGGATGATCTAGACTCTTGTTGTCACATGAGGTTTGCTGACACAATATATATGACTCTTGCTACTACTCGATTCCATAGTTACTCTTATTGCTTCTCATCATCTTTATTATCACCTAAGGTTGACTCAGAGTTTTTCAATTATTTATTATGGTATCATTTTATATTAGGGCTTCAATTTTCTTTGCAACATCCGGCATCCTTTAGTATTATATCTCAAAAATCGATGATAGAAATAATACTTAAATTGATCATCTCCTTTCAGATTTTTGATTGATTTGGGCCACCTCAGAAATTTCTCATTCTAGATCTATATTAGAATGTTCATCCAGGAGATGTCATTCAGTGGTATGAGATTCAGTGACTTATATTCTTTTTGAATGCTTGACTCAATTCTTTATTATTTTTTATGGTCTTGAGTGTAAGAGTTGCTATTGTTTCTCTTCTTTCCATAATTTGATACCAGTTGGTGCCCATAATCCAAGTGTTGTAATCGTTTAGCTTCGTTGGTGTAATATACCAATTTCTAAATATCATAATTGCGAGTAATTAAGACAGTACAATTAAGATTAAACTTAAGTGTGCTCAAAAATTAGTATCGAAAGTTCAAAAGGAATTAGGAGGCTCGGTGCCCGTGGCGTGCCCAGGGGCATGGCCATAATCGCCGTGCCCGAGGCGCGCTCGAGCATGCCTGGGGCACGGGTTGGCAAAACTGCACGCTCGAGGCTCACTTGATGAGTGCTCGAGCGTGGCCCCTTTGTAACACTGGTGCTCGACTGGCACTTGAGCTCCAGTGTATTATAAAGCTGTAACAACTCTTTCTCCACATAAAAATTTTTCCGATTTGGGAGAGATGAGAGAGAAAGAATGTGAAGGAGAAGAAAGAGAAAGAAGAAATCAATGCTTTCAGGTTCGATTCCGATTTGCAGTTAGTTAAAGAAGTTGTAAATCAGGTAGAGGAAAGTACACTTATACAATTTTCTCTTCTTTTTTTGTACTTTTATTCTATTTTCTTTGAATATCCTCATTTTGATACCCAATTAAGTTTATATATTGTAATACACATGACTTGAGTATGCACATATGATAATTTCACATCCGATTTCTTAATTTTGATCGATTTTTATCATGGAATCCTAACCCCGTGCCTAAATGATTTTACCCATTTATTTTAAAATTTTTGTATAAATTTGATTTAGAATATTATTACCTATACCTTAAATATGTTAATTTATCAATTGGTTGTCCGATTTGATAGTTTTATACCCCTTTAATTTTATCCAAATTAATTATAATTTATATATAATTTCGCTTTAGAAATTCATAATCCTAACTTTATAGACGCGGATACTCTGTATATTTGATATATATACACATGTATTTTAGTTATGTTAATTTTATGTATTCTAAAAATTTTATCGAATGTGAATAGTGATGTTTAACTACATGTATATTAAATATGTTATATTGTATATACTCCGAAAATTATGTTATATGCAATTATGAAGGTATTTGTTGTCCAGTTACATTTGGCTCACGATGATCATGCATATAATTTAAATCATTTGAAGATTTAAACCCATAAGAATTATGTAAATTATAATAAGTATAAGAAGAAAATTTCATGATATGTTATGTTTGATGAATAGTTCTTTCAAAGTGAGAATAATGTTTTATAAATAAGTATAAAATTTTCTAAGAATAAGTAATTATGAAATTGGACCATAGATTTGTACTTCAAATGATAGTATTTTCTGACATACCTTAGGATGTTATTATGGAAGTACGATGACTGCCTCTGGGCCACGGGAGACATGGTGGTATATATGACATAGCCTCATATATCGGGTTAAAGGTATACTACTCACCACGAGGTGTTGAATTGTATGGATCTGTACTTTAGAATGTGTAGAAACAAACATATTCCTTTTCTTGTTCTACAACATCGTTAGTTGGTAAGGTCTACTGGCCTTGATCCGCAAAGATAATAGAGTTTTTATATGTTTTAGAACCTAAAAAAAGAATAAATAAAATAAAAAAGATAAATATATTTTGAAAAGTATATTTGATCATGTTTTAGATATATACATCCATACATATTGCACATATTTCCTCTCCTATTTTATTTTGAATATATTGTATATAATCCTTGATTATATTGTATTTATTGAGTATTTGGTATACCCTTACTATTTTTTCTTGCCTCCAAATGAGTACAAGTTTACACCCGATAGGATAAATTAGAAGTCGGCTAGGCGCAAAGACTTAGATGATGCTCTTACAGACTTAGATTTTATGATTTTATACCTTATGGAATACTTTTGTATATTATTGGTAGACATGTACTTGTATATGTATGATAGACTGATAGTTTAGTTTCTACTGTGTATGTGATGGATGTATATGCTTCCGCAAGTTGTTTATGATTTGTATACATGTACCTAGTGGTATCTCTCTATCCAGCGTTGTATTAAAAAATACAACGTTGGAGCCACGAATATATTGTGGCCATGTGGATTCTGTGTTGTGATTATTTTATTGGAGATTACATATTGTATAGGGTTTTGTATATGTTGTATCAGCTTGACGGTCATTATACTATCGGAACTCTACTGGATTTTAGTTAGGAAAAACGTGGTTCGTCACAGTTTGTATCAGAGAAAAAAAAAAAAAGAGATGTCTTAAGTTTGATCCGTATCTTATACGGAAGTTTAGGTTAGAGTAAGATAGATTAAATAAGTAATCAAGGTATAGGATGAATAAATTAAACCGGATAGTTCTAGTTATCCTAGCCTACATGATTTAGGTTAGAACTAAGTTAGAATCAGTAGTTAAATTTAATTGTCTAGTTACGGTGTCCTAATTAGTGTCTTAATCAAGTTAAGTTATTTCACTTAAGTTAAGACTAAGTTAGGGTCAATTAGTTATGTTAGACTGCATAGTGTATAGTATCCTGGTTAATATTCGAGTTGAGTTACAATCTAACCCATATCATTCTTATTTTAAAAATGATGTCAATAACTGATCATGCTGCCTAGACGGAGGTCTAGCGTAGAGGTGGCCAGTCGTGTGACTAAGAAATTGGGTATTCAAATTTTTCGGCTATGATGGCAAGACTTGAAAGTTTTGGAGAATCTAATCCGGATGAGAGTCAAGAGAAAGAGAAGTTGTAGGGAGATACGCTGAGGATTAACTTAGGTTAATCTTGATCTGAGGACTAGGATTGGGGATGCATGAATAGCTTGGCAAGTGAGATGGATAAATGAAATCGTTGGCTAGAGGTCAAGATAACTTGGAGTCAATTTCAAGTGTTAGTGAATCCGAGGATGTCGATTTAAAATCGATTTAATAATGATAATTAAGCGCTTGAATTTTTGGGTGACTCGTATCCTGTAGAGGTTGATATATGGATTTTGAGAATTGAAATGGTGTTTGCGGTGACCCTATATCCGAAGGGAGATAAAGTAATATTTGCCCCATATAAGTTAGAAGACGAAGTCAACTATGGGCGGTTGATGAGAAAAGAGTTATGGGCTAGGAAGACAAAGAGATATCAAGGAATATGTTTGTGGATGCTTTTATGAATAAATATTCCCCCCGACGGATTTTGGGAGTATGATTCTAATTGTAGACAGTTCGGCCACATGATATAGGATAGTTCTTATCCCATGGATCAGGCGGTGAAGATGTCCAGTGCCTCGAATTGGGGTTCTTTGCAGTGATGGCACAAGATATAGAGGTATTATTAACCGTGGTGGAAGGTAGGATCTTTAAGTTTTGGCATTTCAGTATGTGTGTTATTTTAAAATTTTGAATCTATATTTTCATTGTTTTTCTAAGTTTATCTATCTATTTGAGGACTATAGACTTGTGCTAGTTATATTGATGACTATGGCATTTTCTTGGGTTCATAGGTATGATTGGTTGGGTTGATTTGATTTATTTTGTAGTACCGACCTTTGGTATGATATTCGTGATGGTTCGGTTGGAAAGTTGCTATGCTAGAATGAATTGTGGTTGATAAGAATAATATACTTCACAATCGGATTGTAAAATTTTGAGTATGAGTTAGAGTTAGTCAAGGTATTATCGGCTTGTCTATAGGTTGTTTAATGAGGATAAGTGTCAAGTTTATTTAGTATATGAGACTACATTTGGAAGTCATCCTGTGGTCACTAAGAAGTTTTGACTATATAAATATTCGAGGATATTTCTTAGAGGGAAAGATTAGCCAAACTATCTCCTGATCATTAAGTTGAGGTTGCCAATGAGGCTATGTCGGGATTGGTACTGATTTTTAAGAATTTCATGTAGAATTAAAGAAGTATCGGGGTGCCCGCTATAGGATGCTCTAAAACCTTTGAGGTGAGTAAAATGAACCGATGAGGTTAATTATGGATGACTGAAAATTTAGGGTGCTCGGAAGATTTATGGTTCGATAAGCGGCACTATGAATGAATAAGTGAATCGTTTGATCTTTTGCAAAGGTAGGGTATTCTTTAAGATCGATCTATATCCAAAGTTTTGTTAATCGTGGATAATTGGGAGTTATGTCCGTGGCAACATTCAGGATAAGGATATAGCCGTTACAAGTTCTGGTAATGTAGTTTGGGTTCATAGGTTCATTGACATTTCTGTGAATTTTATTGGTTAGATCTTTTAGCTATATTTTGGGTCAATATTGTAATAGCCTCATCAATAAATTTAAAGAATCATGAGGGTATATGAACTCTATTCGAGGACTGCATTTTGGATTATGAAAGCCAGTTATCCATTAGGTATTCATCGAGGATTTGTAGTGTCCATGGGGCGCTTGGCTTCAGGGCGATCGATATCCGTCAGAATGAGATATGTGGGAATAGCTTTTAAGGAATGAAGGGTAATTGTTGACCACGTCGTTTGGGCTAATCCTTGATGGATCAAGTAAATTGTGATACTTTTGAGAAAGATTTATGATTTTTTTTTCCTGCATCGAATATGGGTGGTTACCCTTGGATTAAGTGGGGGAGAAGTCCATAATTAGAGTTACTCCACCCGTGCCTTGGAATTAGTAATTGAGGTCTCTACTTTGAGAACTTAGAGGTATTAATTTTGAAAATAGTTATTGTCTAATAATTTTAAGGATCTGAATAGTTGTGTCATAAGAAGGAGATCATGTAACAGAGAAAACGGGTAAATCTACTTTAGGATTGTGAAGATGAATCTCAATATCTTTAAGGAAGACAAGCATTAGTATCGATAATATGATGTTAGAAGTCTTTAGATTTAAGATATTTTTGATACTTTATAGGAGATGTTGAAAGGTGAACCGCGAGCAGGTCCCAATATCTAAGTAAATAGAATGTTGTGCTTTTGAATTGGGAGACAAAATTGTATTCGAAGTATTAATCCATGAAATTATGAGATGAGAAGTTATTATGGTTTTGCTTCGGAGTTGTTAGAATGACAAGAATTTTGGGTATTTGGATAATTGTAATTTAGCTAACAATGACAGCCCGTTTATTATGAATTTGGATGGTACAATCGGATTGATTAAATTAGCTCGTTAGTATGTCAGCGAGATAATAAGTTTATGAAGAATTTAGGTTTCGAGGCTTGGGTATTGATTTGAGGCTCTGTTGAAATTCTAGGTGATCGTTTTAATTGTGTTTCTTAAATTTATTAAAATTTGAGGAGTATAGATTCTGCCTGAGATATATCAATGCCTTAGCATGCTAGTGGATCAATGTGGATCAATGAATTCAAGTTGAAAGAGGATTTTTAGCATGCTAGTAAATGGCCAATTAGTGTAGCGCAGTGGTAGCATAAGGCCCATGACCCAAAAATTTCAGAATAAGATTGAGGATCTAAGTGAACGATCATTTTTCGAGGCTTAGAATAAACTGAAGTAGAAGTTCATCAGTTCGTTCGAAATTTTGAATTAAATCAGAAAAATAGTCAATAAATTGAGTTACATCCAATTTGGTGGATTATCATAAAATCTCCCTTACATTGATGATTGAGGAAATAAGTATGTGATTTAATTAAACCTTGTGGGAGATTAGGGATTTGTCTTGTGATAAATTCCAACCTAGATTTAGATAGAAAACATTAGGTTTTGGGAATTAAAGAAATTCAGTTGGTTAAGGCTTTCTAGGATAAATTGTTTAATCAAGGATGTGATATAGAAACGTGAAGAAGAAATCTAAAAGGATTTTCCTAATTGTTAAATTTTAAGATTCATTAAATTTCGAGGACAAAATTTTTATTAGTAAAGGAGAGTTGAAATATACCGATTTTTTAATATTATAATTGCAAATAATTAAAACAGTATAATTAAAATTAGACTTAAGTGTGCTTGGAAAATTAGTATCGAAATCTTAAAAGGAATCGGGAGGTTCGGCACCCAAGTGACACCCGAAGCATGCCTAGGGTGCTATGGGCAGAATCACCGCGCCTAAGGCGTGCTCAAGGCTCGCTTGATGAGTGCTTGAGCACGGCCCGTTTGTAACACTGGCGCTCGACCGACACTCAAGTGCCAGTGTGTTATAAAGTCGTAACGGCTCTTTCTCCGCGTAAAAATTTTGCAGATCTGGGAGAGAGAGAAGAGAGAGAGAACGTGAAGGAGAAGAAAGAGAAGGAAGAAATCAATGCTTTTGGGTTCGATTCTGATTTGGAGCTACTAAAGAAGTTACAGATCGGGTCGAGACAAGTACATTTATACCCTTTTCTCTAATTTTTTTACACTTATATTTCATTATTTTTTGGTATCTTCGTTCTGATACTCGGTTAAATTTATATATTGTAATACCCATGACTTGAGTATGCACATATATTAATTTTATGTCTAATTTCTTAGTTTTAACTGATTTTTGATCGTAAAATCCTAACCCCGTGCTCGAACAATTTTATCTGTTTATTTTGGGATTTGTGCATAAATTGGATTTAGAATATTGTTACCCATACCTTGAATATGTTAATTTATCGATTTGGTGTTCAATTTGATAGTTTTATACAGTATTATATTCTTCGAAAATTCTAACCGGCGCCCCCTATGATTTTACCCAAATTAATTATAATTTATGTATGATTTGCCTTTAAAAATCTGTAACCCTAATTTTATGGACACTAGTTCTCTATATATTTGGTATTTATATACATGTATTTTATTTATGTTAATTTTATGTATTCTAAAAATATTATCGGATGTAAATAGTAATATTTAACCGCATGTACGTTAAATATGTTACCTTACATATGCTCCAAAAATTATGTTATATGCAATTGTGAAGGTATTTGTTGTCCAAAAGCTCTAAAATTATGTTTGGCTCACGGTGATAAGAAATTTTATTTTTCTCATACTTTATAATGACCATGTATATAATTTAAGTCATGTGAAAATTTAAACCCATGAGAATTATACAAATTATGAGAAGTATAAGAAAGAAATTCCATGATATGTTATGTTTGATGAACTATTCTCCTAGAGTGAAAACAATATTTTATGAATAAGTATGAAATTCCTTAAGAATAAATAATTATAAAAATTGGACCAAGGATTTATATTTCAGATGGTAATATTTTCTAACATATTTTAGGATATTATTGTGAAAGTACGATGACTGCCTCTGGGCCACGGGGGACATGATGATATATGTGATATGGTCTCGTATATCGGGTTAAAGGTATATTGTTCACCACGGGATGTTGAATTGCGTGGGTCTATACTTTAAAATGTGCAAAAGCAAACACATTCTTTTTCTTGTTCTACTGCACCGTTAGTTGGTAAAGTCTACTGGCCCTACTCCGTAAAGATAATAAAATTTCTATATATTTTAGAATTTAAAGAAAGAATAATTAAAACGGAAAATATAAATATATTTTGAAAAGTGTATTTGTTCATATTTCATATATATGCATCAATACATATTGCTCCTATTCCCTTTCCTATTTTATTTTGAATATATTGTATATAATACTAAATTATATTATATTTGCTAAACATTTGGCTTACCTTTACTATTTTTTCTTACCTCCAAATGAGTACAAACTTATACCCAATAGGGTGGGAGTAGAGAATTAAAAGTCGGCTAGACACAAAGACTTGGAGGATGATCTTATAGACTTAGATTTTATAACTTTGTACCTTATAAAATACTTTTGTATATTATTGGTAGACATGTACTTGTATATGGACGATGGACTAATGGTTTAGTTTCCGCTGTGTATGTAATGAATGTATATACTTTCACAGGTTATTTATGGTTTGTATACAGGTACCTAGTGACATCTCTCTATCCGGCGTTGTGTTTGAAAATATGACATTAGAACCACAAATATATTGTGGTCATGTGGATCCTGTGTTGTAATTATTTTGTTAGAAATTGTATACTATATGGGATTTTGTACATGTTGTATTAGCTTGACGGCTGTTTTACTGTCGGATTTTGGTTGAAAAAAATGTGGTCCGTCACAGTTGGCCTCATTGACCGCGATATATGCACAGGTGATAGTTTTCACCCGCAAGAAAATATTGGATTTTTATTGGACTAAATATGTGAAAACAGTTTCCCCGATTGAATCATGGTCATGAAGGCATTTGACTTCACCTCAATGGTTAACTTCAAAATACCTCAAACCTCGGTATTGAATCTATCCTGAAAATACTTTAGTTTCTTACTTGGAGCCTATTAAGTCTTAACAATATCCTAGGACTACTTTTTTTTCCTTCGATTGGAAGGAATCTATGTTATGAACTGGAATGCCGTTTCTAAAAAGGTCAAATAAACTTTCATCGTAACTTATAGAAAAAACTTCTTGCATCTCCATTTAAAGTTAAAGGAAAATGGAGGCACGATGCGACATCCTCCATGTTTCAAAAGTCGAGCAATGTTCAAAAGTTGTCTAAATGATTCATTGAATCAATACTATCATCATAAGGATCTAGTATTGGCAATTTGAATTTATGATGGAATCGATAACTCTTGATCTTCAAGGTATTGAATTTGGTTGTCTACCCAGCAGTATTTCCTCGAGAAAATCGCTATTAAATCTACTTTATCCTCTCTTACACTTTAGTTGTGGAGACACTTCTTTTAACATTGAGGAACGTCATCAACTTTGAATAATAGTAGATGCACGTGATATTTGCTTGGCTAGAAGGAATTTATGCATACCATTGCATATTTTTACTATCGAATAGACAAGCATCTGAAATCTCATGTATATTGTAGATTTCATTGCTCAGGACTTCTTTCTCTAACCTCAAAATTCAAGCATCTTTACACTCAAGAAGGATTACTATGAAGGGTTATCTCGGGAGCCTCTGAAATATTTGGCCATGGATGGCCTCCCTTTGAGATAATCCTTTTTTCCTCTCAATCTTCTTCTAGGTTGACACCTCCGAGTGGAGGGCAGCTACTTTGTGTGTTTAACCCTCAACTTTTTGCAGAGTCTTCAATATGTTTGACATGTCATTGATTTAGGCCACCAAGGCTTTGACATCAAGTTTTGTTGGTAGGTGAGTATCCCTATGGCTACCCACTCATGGGTTGAAACCATGAGACGCAATGTCCTTTGACAAGTGACTTATTTGGCCTTGCTCTCAAGTATTTATCATTTTGCTTTATAAAAAATGCAAATAGCTTTTAGGCAAGTGGAATCTCAATTAGACAAGAACAAATGATTTAATCACATTCCCACAAATAGTACCAATGATGTGTACCTAAAATTTAAATAGTCATTTGAATAGAGTCAAGTTAGTCTTTTAGTCTAAATCCTGCAAACCAAAATAGTTAATCAAATATCAAAATATATTTAACTTGCTCTCAAAAATATTATTCAATATTCAAGTTAAAAATCTTTTTTTAAAAATAAAAGATAATTAGGAATTGAAAATAAGAGAATGGGAAAGAATTTGAGAATGGGAAGGCTTGGTTATGTGATTAGTGAAAAATACAAGTGTATTGAGAGTTAGAGCTCTTTACATGCTTTTTTCTCTCCTTAATCCAAGTCCCTTTGACTTAAAAATTGGCATATTTATAGTATTGCTACCAATCGGTATGTCTTTCTAAAATTAATATGACTGTATATTAATTGAAGTGTTACATTTGTTAGAAATTGAATGATCCAACCGTTACATATATTTGTAATCATCTAAAATTTAATACTTATCCTTTAATTATAATTGATTATTTAATATGGTTGTTCATTCCTCAATTTATATAAATGTTCGTCATTATTTAATACTTAATTAAATTTTCTACCAAACTATTAGGTGCCTCAATCTTTTGCATTTCCATCAATCTGACCTCAGATATTCAATAGGTTAAAAGTTTAGACATATTCATAATAATCTTCCATTTTAGGTCTAACAACTCGATTGTTTATATTTTTTCTTAACTTGCAATCCAAGGGCCTAGTATTGCATCGAGTCTGGTTAATCTTATTTTAAACCTTAACCAATAAATTTTAATGTTTTTAGATTGATTCTAATATCTCTAGTGTGCTCACTCTTTGGATTATAGGGGTTTATAGCAATAAAAAGAAAAAGTTTTTACTTTTAATTTATTTTGTTATTTCGATTTAAAATATCATCAGCTGAAAAAGAAAAAAAGATTGTGTCAATAAAAAAACAAAAGTCAAAGACATTCTAATTTTTGTTAAGAATCATTGATCAAGAGCTTCAACAGCAGTGAAATTTTAAGTAAATTATTAATTTTTTTATCCTGAATAATAATATATCCCTTAAGTGAAATAAAAGATAATATGTTGACATATAAAACTTCATGTTATATTAATTTTTTTTTATTTTGATCGTTTATTTTTAAATAAATGATTATAACCTATTTACTTTAAAATAATTAATTTTAATCAAATATTTTAAAATTCTTTTTAAAAAATAGTTAAACTATAGTCATTCATTAAAAAATAAATAATTAAGATACCAAAATTTAGTCTCTCCCATCTTTAAAAAATAAAAATAAAAATCCCACAAATTTGAGTCTAGGGAGGCTGAATTTTCTGTTTATTAATAATAAAGTCGAATTCAAAGGTCATAGTCATTAAATTTGCCTCCAAAGTGGGCAACCAGCCATCTGAAGCCAGTATCACCATAAGACCACTCGCCGCCCGGAGGACCCACCTTACGTTTTATCTCCTATGCACTGTACAGGACCATAATAAATGTTATTATTTTAACGATCGTATTGGCAAATTTTTAAATGCCTACTTTTGAGAACAGTGGACTTGTGCCATATCCTGAATTGTTTCCTCACATCATTTGTTTAATTTTAATTTCTAATGAAAAAAAGTGTAAAAAACTATAAAGATATAGAACTACATAACATTATATGAAAAAAATACTATTTCATCATTTAGTCCTCATGATATAAAATTGCACAAACCCTTTTTTTTTTTTTTTTTTATCTCTGTGATTTATTAGAAATTATTTCACAATTTTTGACGTTTCTTTATATATTTTGAAAGTAAAACTGTAAAATTCTAAGTACGACACAAAAAGTGTACAAATTTTATTACTTTCTACCGTCTTAATGTCCTTAATCTTCTATCTGTTACAAAAACATAATACTTTTTTTTTTGGTAAGTAAGTTTAATGAATTAAATGAAATAAAAATTATAAAAACGATGTTAAATAAAGGTATTTTGCACAACTTGAACTTATAACGAAAAGTTGATAGCCACAACAATGTTAGATCTTATTCAAACAAAATCATGAACCGATTAATGGAAAAATTGAAAAAAACCTCACCTAGGTGAAATTTATCAAAATTGACCGAAAGCTACCCGACCCGACAACAAAACAAACTTAAAAGAATTCAACAAGAAAGCATAAATGCCACCAGAGTAGCAACATAAAGGGAACTCCAACCCACAGTTTCATATTCATCATCACTGTGAGCCCTAGAGTCAGAAGCACCATCAGGAGGCACCATATCTTGCCAATTCAGAGGAATCTGGCAAAACAGTGGGCCAGCCACCCCAGCACCCACCATCAACACTTGCAAAGACAAATTGCATGAGCTTCATTCGCAGCACCCAACATCATCAAGAATTCTACCCAACCCATTATCGCTTTTGTGTCAATATTGAAATGGATTGAGCATCCAAGGCTTTCAAGACCGACTGACCATGCAACCTGTTCGAAGTCAACTAAGACGACCACTTCCAAGCCATGAAATGAGAAAACCAAGGAGCGAGAATCCGAGTTGATTCCAACATATCCTTTAGTATATAGAAGGCTCAAGACAAACAGAGCATCATTACGGGTACAAAGATTTACATTGGTAAAATCAACAGATCCTCAGCAGGCTATACCCAACCTGAATAATACCCAATCCACCCTCAAGAACAATACTTATGGCGAGTATAAAAACCAAGGTCCTTTCTGGGAAAATTAATGAGGCTACAAGCATCAAGGAGCCACAACAAATACTAGATTGCAACATTAAATGTAATCAGGAGCATATCATCCGAGAAGATGCAAGCAGACACAACTCCACAAAAATCCTGAGCACCGACGCAAAATGGAGCGTTCATCCATTCCAACATCTACTATCCCCGGAAACCAGATACATTAGTTCCAATAGCATAACCTTTATCATGGAAGCAATCAAGCTTCACAATTACAACAGCAGGCAGAGAACCGGCCAAACCGACCCAATGTGCTAACAGCCACATGAGACCATCAACATCATAAAGGCCAATGACCACTGCCAACTATTGTAAATCAGCAGGGCAGCTCCCATCACCACAGTACAAGCCCTCAAGAAGCCATACGGCAGATTCTTCAAACAAACAGAGAAGGGGCAGATCACCCATCAAGAATGGCCAAGGATGCAAGATAAACTTTGCGCTAATAATTGCATCACTTAAGGAAAGCTTACAAATGCATCAGCAAGAGTACACCAAAGAGCTACACATACAAATACAAATGATCTGCATTCCCTCGAGTTGTTGCAAATCAAGACGTGAAGTCCCCAAACCACCTTAGCACCAGCAAGACATACTGAAGACCAAAAGTTCGATACAACACCAAATCAATTCAGCAGCGGTCCAATAAGAGAGCCCACCACTAGATGCAATGCAGAACAGAGACAGAAACAGCAAAGCCAAAAGCTCTAAGAGCTGCGCCCACCAACTTCAGTAGGGACCAAAGAGTCAATTTTGGCAATCCGGCTACACCGTCCATTGGTAGGAAGGAGCAATTTTAGTTGAAATTTACCCCACGAGCTGCATCCACACTAAGAATCCCCAGCCAATACAACTCCAACCATTCAGCATCGCCAAACCTTCACAATCAACAATACAAAACACGGCAGAATCTAGGCCCAAGCCTAGCATTAATGCAAGAAATCAAGATAGCCCATCAAGCGAATGAGAGCAAAATGCAGCATAATACAGCAAAGCAAGATACTCAAACAGTAGAATCCATCATTTTGAGTCAGCTCAACATGAAAGTGCAAAAATGCCAAAGGGCGGCATAACTAAAACCTGGACACCAACATATCGGCAAATGGAAGGAACTGCCAGGCATCTTCCAAACAACCGAACACCCACATTTACTTCAGCCAACAAGCCAAATTGAGGACTGCATCAAGCTGAGCAATCTAGACAACAAGCAATGCAAAAGAATTCCAGATGGACATGCCCTCAGACTAACCCAAAGGAGCATCATCCAACATGCCACGAAATGGCAAGCTATCCAAAAAAGCAAAAGCCAAATTTATTTGTAGCCTTATTAAGAACAGCGAAGCATCAACAGCACAGCCCCTAAGATCTAGGGGATGCCTTGGATTTTTTGGATTTTTTCTTTTTTCGAGATCTAGATGGCTTCCAAGAATCGCTCTCCATATCCATCGCCTCATTTACGTTTAAGAATTTCTCTTTAGAATAGTCTATAGCCCGCCCCATACAGATTTCAATTGCAGGGGCAGCACCCCCATGCTTAGATGTTACCAAGCCATATTTTTTCATTATTCGTGAGATAGAACTGGGAGTTGGATCACTGTCTGAACCAGATTCAGTAACCATTACTTGCACATCAGGAGGGCCATCCAAGCACCCGGGAGCATCCGATTGGCACAACGAGTGCCCAATGTCAGCAGAGGAGGTTGATGGAACCTTATCACTCTGGAGATAGGAACCAAGGACAGGGGCCGAGGGCATGGAACAGGGGTGCAAGCAATAGGGTCCAGAGGGGCCTGGGACACCAGACCAGGAATAGGGGTAACTGGGTTTGGATGAGCCAATGACTCAACACAAGGGAGGGTTTGAGAGTCCATCACAGCCCCAATAGGTGGACTACTCACACGACATCCACAGAGGGCATCAGCAACCTTCGAGGGCTCATTTAGGACTACTTTTGGAAGCGGGAGTGAAACCGGTTGATTCAAGGCTTCTTCATCCACTGAACTGGGAACACAATCATCAAACGTGTGCCCAGGGCATAGCGAAGAAACCTTTTGGACTTTTTCCACGTGAACAAAAGTGGAGGATCTGGAACGAGAATTACCTGTTTGAGGTTTAACATCCTTGGAATGACATTGAGCTTCAGCATGACCCAACAAATGGCAACTACTACAACGAATAGGCTTCCAGCTATACTCCACATTCACCACCACGGGAGCCGAATCATGGCAAGATTTAATGGCGATACTTATGGGAAAGGGCCCATCGACACCCACTTCAACATGATTTTTGCGAAGGAGACGTTTTCCAAAATCTAGGGCGATGGCGTGGGTCGAAGCAAAGGGGAAGACCAAGAAACTTGCAAGGTATTGATAGGCTGGCATAGGTCCAGACTCATGTCTGCATTCTTGGGGTTGGAGAGTTTGATCCAAATGGGGAACCATTTTAAGTTCATCCTTGGTGAATCAATGTGATAGACCAACGTTTAAGGAAGATAGCCTTCCCCGCCATGAGCCATGGACCGGCATGAAGACATTTTTCAATCATCTCCATCAAAGAGAAACGGAAGAAGAAAAAGCGGGCTTCATTGCCAGCGGTGTGTGTGAGACCGAAGCGGGCCCAAATCTTTTAGCAATGGCATTGATAGCCAGATAGTGGGAAGGGGATTCAAGGAAGTGGCCTACTAGAGCAAAACCCCCAGAAGGTTTGGCCTTGGTCGATGACCTCCGGTGGAGGTGAGATGATGGTAGATTCAGCCCCACAGGCCAAAGGGGGGAAGAATTTCAGCTCATTGCGCACGTCATGACAATCCTTACGAACGATGTCAGCCCAGAGAGAGGGGCTGTGAGCATGACCTTCGCAATCCCTGCCGAAACCCTTTGATTTCGAAGCGCCCAAGAACTGGCCGTTCGGAGCATGAGAGATAGGACCCGAGGGTGCCGAATCCATGGGAGGAGAGGGAGCAGGAAGGACAGGGGAAGCAGAGGCCGGGGGAGGACCCGAGGGGGCCTCTAGGCGGCTGGCCATGGCCGTCGGCGCCGAGGATTCAAATTCGCAAGCGGGTTCGAATTTGAAATTTTAGAGAGAGAAGAGAGCGCCCCCGCCCGGGTGGGAGGTAATACCTTTTAACATATATTTAAGTTATAAAATAATACATGGATCTCTCGAATGAATGATATGGACAAACGAGTCATAAAAAAATTAGAAAATAAAGGTAATAGATACTAATAGAACTTACATACTGCTCAAATAAAATAGCCACAACAATGTTAGATCTTATTCAAATCTATGATTACATTCTGGACCGAGATAAGTAGCATGATCGTCATGCTTGTGAAATCTTTGCCCTGGCACATAAATACCTAGAGAGACAACCTGCTGATATCGGGCCTTGATTGATTCGTGACCTTTACTAATACGTCCCATAAATATTTATAAAAGCCCGGTTAGATTTTCTATCGATAGATTGAGAGGCTCGACCAGAAGCCTCCATTTCAACATCATCACTAAGTGATTATTTGGATCTCAGAAGCACATTATCAGGTGGCTCTGAATCTTCCTGCACAGACCAGATGCGATATAATCTGGCTGATAAAAGGCTCCGAGATGCCTTAGACTGTCTAAATCTTCAACCAGATTCCTGCCTAGCCTGCAAAGATACAAGTGGAGGACCCATCAACATAAGAATTCTACATGAGATGCTGCAGCTTTTGTCATACAGCAAGTTGATTGCACATAGATTGGACGGCACCTTCAAACTGTCAGATTGACCGACCAATCTTTATATCCCAACCTGTATTGTAGACTATAATGACAATACAGATGTCTTTTTAAGCATGAAATTAATACGACTGAGTTATGTCATCATATATATATATATATTAGAGTCCTTTAAAGATTACCGACAACAAAATTAATATCTAAGTTCATTCATGTTTAAGGTGTGAAAGATTTACATTGGTAAAACTTCGGTAAGATTCTCATAGAATGCGCCCTCAGACATGAATAAAATTGCAAATTTGCATTCTACAACAATACTTCAGACCACGAACCACATAAAACCAAGTCTTTTCTGGGAAAATTCTATGACCTAAATGACGTGTCATCACAAACTAGTTATTGTCAGCATTAAATGTAATACATATAGCCGCATCTATAGTACAAAACAACTATCCCATGCTCAGTTGATGTTATTAAACACAAAAAATGGCTATTAGATGGATTTTTATATTAATAATCTAGCACCACCATTCTGAGTGATGTTTATTTATACTGCCTCAGGTAGCGTGTGAATCTGCAGCATCAAACCAAAATATTTCAAGAAAACTAATACTCCCTGGAGATCTTTGTGAGAGCTTATAGAGCTACAAGTTGGAATTCGGCGTGTTTCCAATACACCAATGACCATTGATGAAGCAATATTGCGAGTAAATCAGACCATGATGTACCTGAAGCAGGAGTCAGCTGGAACTGAAGGCGGAGGAGATGGTGCAATTCAGAATGTTGAACCATGCCCATCACCATCACATAGTAGGATGCAAGATATACTGCAGTAGTCTCGTCAAGCAGGTAACTTAAACTTAACAGGAGTGTCCAGGAGCAGACTCTATCTAAATAACATGTAAAATTAAAATGCAGGATTCAGCATGTCCATGGACTTGGATTATAAAATGTAATTCAAAGATGTGCATCACAAAAGAGGAGATTACCCAATAAATTTGCGGCAGATGATACCCATCCTGACACATGATACAAGAACTAATCCACTGTGGTTGGAAAATGCAAGGTTGAAAGTAGCCTTCAGGAACCAATTTTTCCAGTAACCAGAACTTGCAGTCAACTGGAGCTCCATCAGCACCATCCACGCATACAGCTTGAGCTTGAGTTTTTAATTAGTTTTTCTTCGAAATTGAGATCAAAGCTATATTTAAGCCCTTGGAGCTAATTTCTCAACAGATGTTTGAGGCTCAGTGAAAAGTTCTCTCTAGGAGGATTCCCCACTTTCAACAGGGAGGGGTATCTTTCAATCAAGTGCCTATAAGGTGAGACAAGTTCACGAAGTGAGGTTTCTTGCTCTCAGGATAGCTTTTTCCACTAGAATGAGAGCAACACCTCGACATCCATAATACACCAAATCAAGATACTCAAACATCAGTACCTTTACCATCATTTTGATCGAGTAACATGAGAATCATCCTTCCCATTTTTGTGTTCTATCCAGCTAAAACCTGGGTCCTTACCCACTCGTTTCTCACTCATGAGCTCTCTTAGTGCCCTTGCTTCATCCCATCTTCCCAAAGATGAGTATATATTGGCTAGAAGCACATAAGGGGTATGATTTTG
The DNA here is from genome assembly GCA_033239525.1 of Nepenthes gracilis. Taxonomy (NCBI): domain Eukaryota; kingdom Viridiplantae; phylum Streptophyta; class Magnoliopsida; order Caryophyllales; family Nepenthaceae; genus Nepenthes; species Nepenthes gracilis. The sequence goes on along the minus strand of BSYO01000007.1, from coordinate 9,610,138 downwards.
TGGGTTTAGATAGAGCAGCTTCTTAGCTGCCTTTCTTGCTACGTGTACATCAGTATGAACTCTACAGGAGCTAAGCAAAACCTCCCATATAATGGGATCATCTTTACATGGCATTTTATTTAAAAGCATTTCTGCTTCCTGTAACCTACTGGCTCGCCCTAGAGCATCAATGATACAAGTATAATGCTCCAAAAGTGGGTCCATTTTGTGCTCTGATGAGATGGATTCAAATATTTTCATTCCTTCATCAACCAACCCCGAATGGCTACAGGCATTTAAAACAGCGACAAAAGTTATGCCGTCAGGTTTTCCTCCAGACATAATCATGTAATGGTAGAGATGGACAGCCTCCTCTCCACATCCATTTTGTGCATACCCATGCATCATCTCATTCCATACAACAGTATTTTTAGACGGAAATGAATCAAAAAGGTGCCGTGCCCCTTCTACATCACCGCACTTACAATACATATCAATTAAAGCACTCCCTACAAATACATCATTTATGTATCCGTCTTTCACTATTTGACAATGATATTGTCCACCTTGAGATGAAAAAGACTGTTCTGCACAGCAACTCAACAAAGTGCCATAAGAGAATTGGTTGGGAGACACATCCCTTCCTCTCATCAAATTAAAGTATACAAAAGCTTCCTTGCATAGAGAATTGACCGAAAATCCCGTCATAATTGAATTCCAGCAAGCAATATCCAATTCAGGCAGTCTATTAAAAACAAGCATGGCTTTATCCATCTTCCCACCCTTGGAATACATGGTGATAAGTCCGCTACCAACATACATGTCGTTATGAAAAGAAAACTTTAGTGATACAGCATGGACTTGCTTTCCACAACCCAGAAGTTCCATTCCAGCACAGGAGCCAAGAATGATAGCCAAAGTAGTCCTATCAGGATTTACATTTCTGCATTGCATCTCCCTGAAAAGCGTTATTGTCTCCTTGTGGCTTTCAATTTGGGAATACCCAGAGAGGATAGCATTCCAAGAGCTCAAGCTAGGGCATGGCATTTTGTCAAATACTTGATGCCCAACTTCGATGCTCCCAGTCTTGACACATGCAGAGAGCATATTAATAAAAGTTACCTCATCTGGCGCCACGCCAGAGCACTCCATTCTTTGCATGAACTCAATGGCTTCGCCAATCTGGTAATTCTGGCCATATCCAGCAATCATAATATTCCAAGAAACAGTGCTAGGTATTGATAGAATATAGAAAATCCTCTCAGCACTACCCATGTCTGCATTCTTGGCATACATATCAAGCAATGAATTCATTAAATGGAAATCATTATCAATTCCAAGCTTGATAGAGAGACAATGTATTAGCTGACCATTTACTTTAGCTAACAGGCTGTCATTCTGATGAGAAAGACCTGATCCTCCACTTTTTCCTGTTGCACAAATGCCCAGAATGCAAGACAACGATATAGCATCTATGCAAATTCTTGTCCTGTGCATCAACTTAAACATTTCCAGCGCCTCCCCAACATTCTCAGTGTCCCCCAAGCCACCTATCAATGCAGTGAAAGAGACCTCGTTAGGCTCTTGCAAGTCTGCAAAAGCTTTAACTGCATCCGCTATATACCTACACTTGGCATACATCGATAACAAAGCATTGCCCACGTACATATTTTTGTCAATACCTATTTTCAAGGCAAGACCGTGACACTTCCTGCCAAAATCAACATCCAACAATATGCCACATGCACATAGAACACTTGCCAAAGTGAAATGGGTAGGCATCAACCCTTCCGAAATCATAATCGTGTAAAAATCCAGCGCTTTCATAGCATCGCCACACTTCACAAAGGCACTAATCATATTGTTCCAGGAAACGACATTTCTTTCAGGCATTTCATCAAACAGCATGTGTGCATCGATCAAATTGTTCGCTGTACATAAAGCGGACAATATGGCATTCCACGAAAAGATGTCTCTTTCAGGCACTTTATCAAACACGTGGCGGGCAGATCTAATTTTACTGCATTTGGAATAAAAATCGATGAGACGATTACAGAGAAAGGTATCAGAGGAGAGGCCAGTGCGAAGAATTCGAGCATGAAGTAGTTTGCCTGATTTATGAGATTTCTGGGCAATGCAATTCTCTAAGAAATTTGCTATGTACCAGTAACTTTCCTTCCCCATATTTACGTTATTTGGTAAAAATAAAATAAGATCTTTAAACAATCAATTCTCTATGTCAATTAATTTTCGGGTCAGTTTGGATTGTAAGTTTATAATTAAATATTTTAATTCAAAGTCAAGTTAAAATTTGAACTATACTCTTTGCAATTTCAGCACGACTTTGTGAGAAATGTTTGTGAGAAAAATTTGAGGGCCCTAGCGTTTGGGGGTGGAGGGAAAGAAGAGTGGGTATGCGGGCTTCTTTCACTTGACTTATTTGACTTATGGCTTTGACAGACTTTTTCTAGTGAAGCAAAATAGAGACTTTTCCCAATAAGAGATAGGAGGGTCCTAGTCTTTTTAGTAGTTAGCCGTATAGTACATATTAGCTGAATTCCGAGCTATCCTTTAGATTTCCCACCAATGGTTTGGTTGTAAAGTCTCCCCGGAGCGAAAGAGAGAAAATTAGCCAAACCATTAACAAAAATTTCTTTCCAATTTTACAGACTTATTCAGAGTGTTGATAGAATAATTTCACGATCATCTACAACAGGATGATGGACTAAATTATTAAATAAGTGACACTTGACGGATAATATCTCACGTTGATGTTATAACCAAATCACCGATTAACCAAAAAAAAAAAGCTTAGCAACGTGTGTGTGTTTGTGTGTGTGTGTGTATATGTGGGTGTGTAAATGTGAATGAAGTTAAAAATATATTTTTGTGTCAATAATATTTTTATATTTTTATGTATTGTTTTAATGCAAATATTTAAATTATTAGATATTATTTTTATATAAACAATGTCTTTTAAAAAAATTAAATAATGGCAAATTTGCTAAATTTGACTCTGCTCGAATGTTGAACAAGCAGACCAGAATTTTAAAATGTAATTTCTAATATAATTATTCAACTTAAAATTTATGTTTTATTTAAAAATTTTTTTATTTTTAGTTTATTATTTTACAAAAAATATTATCCTTCACATGTTTTGGGCAATATAGTTAATGTGTTCATCGATTTTAAATTATTATACGAATTAGAGAGTTGGCGAATATTTTGACTAATCCGAGAGGTTACGAATCTGATCTTCATAATTAAAAATCTTGACACTATAAACCATAATAATTTAATGAGAGGTTAAAGTTATACAAAACTTACTTTTCGACATGTTATCAAATACTCAAGTTAATAATTTTTCTCAAAAAAATAAAAAGATGCAAAAGAAGAATAGAAAGAAAAAGACAAAAAGGATGAGTGTTGAGTCTTTGTGAGTTTGGAGGATTATGCTCCATTTTAAATATACTATTTATTGGCGATTTTATGCCTATGAATGTCTTGCCCCATTCTTAGTGGAAGGAATTGTATTTATGGTTAGGGGTCTAATCGATTGATCAGTTCGAAATCATTACTTGTAATTAAAGGTGTTATATTATATTAAATGTCTGTCATTACCTTTGATATGTAGCCGCTATTTGAATTGATTTAGTAACTGTTCAATCATTAAGTATTAACCTTCATTCAACCATTAATTGATCGAGTAATCCATGTGTACATTGTTATCCAACGATTTATTGTATCTGTTCATCAAAATTTAATACTTTATTTATTATCCTACTAAGCATTCCTTATTTCAATCTTGTATGTTCTCTGCCATCCAATTGTTAGGGAGGTAAGCATAGTCTTCTATACCTGTATTCAGACTCTTAGCATTTGGGCCTCATTTTTAGTCTGGATTAGGCCAGTCGTACTTAGACGATACCCAATATTAACCCTCATACTTAGAGTTTGAATCCAAACTTCAAATATATCAAAAGAGGAAAGTCAATTAGGTTGTCTGGTAGGCCAACTGTATACACCTCTACTAGAGTTTCTCTACCAATGACTGGTCATGTTTGGTAGGATTCATTTTCCTGCTATCTTTGACTTAGATTCCTTGCCTTATTGGACGTTGTCTTTCCTTGCAAGATGAGCTTTGCTTTGGCTATAAATTGAAGATTCCTCCTCAGGCTCTTTCCAAGTTATCCTCCACTTTGTTCAGTCTTATTTCATCTTTTGTAAGCATGTCGCCCTTATACTCAATGGTGCTCATAGGTGCTGGGGTTGAGAGGAAAGACTTTTCGAGTTCTACTGCTGCACATCGAGGATGCATCTAGAGTTTGTCTTGGTTAATCTCCTTTATTGGGAAAGTTATCTTGGTTTTTCTTTTTTATGCCCCAACCGAAGCCAGCAACACTTATTATAAGTCTGCTACTGCTTTTGTATCATCAGCCTCTACAAAGGGATCGAGATAGACGAAGTTAGCATAGATAGACGTTCAACTTGAGGGGTGATGTTCTATTCCTCTTTTGTGAGATTGATTTTTTTTTTTTTCTTTTAGCATAACTCATCCTTGTACATAAATATTTTGTTGTGAAAAAATTTTCTTGTTTTTCCTATTTGGATCGTAGTTTTTTCATCTGTTTTCTTCTTTAGACTTGTACTCTTATTGTTTTAAGCTTGTAAGCGGCAAAATGAATTCATAAATAAAACTATTTGAATGGAAATTCATTCTCTTCATATGATTTTGGTGTGTTCATATCTCCCTAATTACTGCTTGGAAGAGGAGGGGTTGTCTAAATATTTGGACTTGTTTGCCTTTTTATACCTATATTTTTTTTAGTCTAACAATCTGACAGCTCAAATTTACTAACAGCTTGACTTTCTAGTAATGTTCAAATAAGAATAAACCCAAATTTGTAGTTTAGAAATAGTTGAAGCGGTCCACACTTAATAGATGAAACTGAACCACTGACTATCATTTTGTTAATTCAAGAGTCGTATCATTAAAGTTATTGTGAGGTCCCGAAATCAAAGTAAAATATTATTACTTAAAAATCAGAGTGTTTTAATTTCGACTTAAATCAGAGTGGCCTTATACCACTGGAAGATCGAAACTAAGGGTAATCAAAATGTTAACCGGTGTCATGATATTGACCGTTGTCAAAATATTGACCAACGTCCAGATATTGACCATTGTCAAAATATTGACCGGTGTCATGATATTGACCGGCATCAAAATATTGACCAACGTCGAGATATTAACTATCGTCAAAATATTGACCGGTGTCATGATGTTATCGGCGTCAAGATATTAACTAACGTTGAGATGTTGACCATTGTCAAAATGTTAACCGGTGTCATGATATTGACCGGCATTATGATGTTGACCGAAAGATTGACCGAAGGGTTGACCAGCTTTTAGAAATATTGACCAACCTTGAAAAAGAAAAAAGAGATGTCGGCTAGCTTTGAGTAAAAGTTTGACCGGATTAGAGTAAGAAGCGTTGACCAATAAAAAAGTTGGCCGACTTTGAAGAAAATGATGACCAGACTACCGAATTCAGAAATATTGACTAGGATAAATTAAGGGCAAACTAAAAGAAAGGGCTAACTTTGTTATTTAGACGGTTAGATCTCAACTAGATCCAAATCTAATCAAAACAAGTGAACTATCCCGTTGACCTTCTAGATGAAAGTACCAAGTAGGTAACTTACCCCACTCACTCCCACCTAACCCCCGAAGGGAAGTACCTAGTAGGTCATTCACCCCCACTTACTCCACATAATCCCTCCTCTTTATATACTGAGCTCCAACTGATGGACGGGTGTAGAATTCTTGACGAGGAAGGAGGGTAAAGAGTAAAGAAGGAGAAAAAAAGCTTCAAGTCAATCAAAGTGGGCAGTCAACAGTCAGGCAAGTGTACTCCCGTTTTCAAGCTTAAATTGTAATAATAGTTTAATGCAAGTATATCTTCCCTTTTTAAACTCAAATCTTACTTCTATTTTTAAGTCCCGACTTTAAGAAAAAAATACAAGTGTTCTAATACTTCAGCACATGATATATTGAACTCGCCGTTTTAATTACTGCTTGATAAATTGCATCTCTGACGTCATACTTACTTTACGATCGGACTAAAAATATAATTTTGATTTCATGGTTAATTCATACTTGCTGCTTTCTACTTTCTTTTTTTTGCTCAACTTATGATTGAACTTGAATTGCATATGAATGGAAAAGTAAACCGGCTTTGAATCATAACGTTATAATTATTGACCGGAATAAGATTTATGTATTGAAATCGGCTTTATGTCAACTGAAAGTCTTTATATTTAATCTAAATAAGAAAAAAATGAATTTGAAATCGGTTTTGTATTATGACGACCGAAAGTTTTGTACCCGTCCAAAATGTGAACTAAAGAAGAAGTGAACCGACCTTACGACAAGATAGATAAGATTGAACTTTAACACAGGAAGATAAAGTTCTCCGACATGCCTTAGAACATTATGGTGATAATTGATGATAACGAAATAGAGTTGTCCTCCGGGCTTTGTACAATGAGAAAGTGAGAGCCGTCCTCGGGGCTTTGTACAAGGAGGTATTGCCATGATTGTAAGAAGATATATACAATCTATCCTCGACTACTGTCCCCTCCGCTAGCGATGTCCTTTGCCGATAAAAATAAAAGAGAAGAGAAATTTTTATAATATGATCAACTCTGTTTTCTATTCCAATTTCCAGAATTTGACTGCTCCGGCCTTCCTGACCTCTTTGCATTATGTATTTGCCATGATCCGGTCAACTGTTATTTTATAATATTCATGCTGCATATGTATCTATCCGATCAACTGTTGTTTTATAATATTCATGTTGCATATATATCTGTATCCGCCTTACAATATAAATGCTTTACGGAAGATTTACATGTACCTTGTTGAGCTCCGACTCACTGTTTTCTTTTTTTTTTCCCTCCAAATGAAACTTTAGAGCTCGTGCATGATGAGATAGAGTGACTAGATCTCCGTCTGAATGATTCTAAGGATTGATAAGCATATTTTGGAGTTACCTAGAAGAAATAGTTTTATTGTAATTATCCGGTCGAAATATATGCATTTTTATAATTGAACTTTTATGATTATGTATGCAAAAGAATTAGTTTTATGGGTATGAATGTAAACGCTTTGGTAGGTTAATAGAATGGCTTCCGTTACATATTTTATGGATATTGTGTATAGGTCCTAAATGACATCTGTGATCTTATAATCGGTAAGCATGACCGGCCTGGACCAGATCACCGACACCTTGGTGTCAGTCCTGGGAGGTCGCTGGCGGAATGCAAAAAAAAAATTCTGTTCTGTCACAGTCATCATTGCCTTGGACAGTGGAGGAGATGTCGTGCGATGCTTTGTTGTTTCGATAGGTGTCCCTTATCACCAAAACGCTGCATTTCTTTGAATGCATTAGTGAGTGAAGCTCATTGTTTTGGCCAAATCCTTTCAATTTAATCTCCACAAGCCTTATCTTCCATTTCACTTTTCGATTTGTTGCACTTCCTCTTTCAACCCATCTTTGTAACTTAACAATTTTTAATCGCCATGGCTCCTTGAACTACCACAAAAGGGGTTATTGACACACATTCTCGTATTACTGCTGATCAGGTATAAGAGATATTACATTCATGTTACTTTTCCTTGCAAAGTCCCCTCACCCACCGAGAGGGTCTGTTCTTGAAGGCATAGCTTAAATATCATCTACAACGATCACTTGAAGGAGGCACTTTGGATCCCACTACCTTGGGAGTTTTATAAAATAATAAAAGCCTTGGAGATTTCTATCGCCCATCTTCAACCTAATGTAGTGAGGTACTTCATTTCTTTGTGTCTCTTTTTCCATAGCAAAAAATTCTGCTTAGATACTCGAACCGTTAAGGTTGTTTTCAAATTCAACCAAGATGGTGATTGGACTTCTTTCACCTCTAGGACGGGGTTAAAAATAGGTGAAGAGAATCCGAACTCCATTAAGGGATGGAATGACCAATATTTTTCATAGAGGTACCTTCCAATTAGACTCTCTCTAACAATTGGAGAGTTGTTAATCTTGTTTTTTTAGGTGTTGTTTTGGACCATAAGATTACTATGTCCAAACCACTGACTGATTTGATGGAGAATAATGTTGCTGAGTTATGGAAGACAGGTAATTTTCTAACTCGAAGAGCATTGGATGAAGTTAATTGGCAAATCATTTTGGAAGGAAGAGTCGTCGTAGACATGACTCCCCACAAGCCAAAAAGAAAAGTAGGGGAACTTTTTATCAAGACTTCTCCTAAAGCGGTGTGTGGACAAGCATGTGTTTTAATTGCCTGCTCAACCATCTCGTCCTCTAGTATTGTTATAGATAGAGTAGTTGATGAAACATTTGATGAGATGGTTGGGTCTAACGTTGGCAAAATATCTCAGAGGTCAACCCTGATTTTTTCTTCTTTTGGTGACCCGATTTTTAAAGTGTCGGCATTTAACCTCAAGAGCGAGTTCCCCCTATAGTTTCTGTAGGAATAAGTGACCCTGAGCCTTGAGTTGTGAATGATGAAGAGCCAGTTGCTACTCCATTCATTAATGACTATGAGGTTCTGATTTTGGTCAATTCTTTACCCAATAAGTCAACTCCAACTTCCTTGACTACTCCAATAGTGAAGCCTGTAAATGATGGTGGAGCAATAAAAGGAACATTTGGGCACAACTTTTTTACATTTGAGGGTCCAGAGGTAGAGGAGGCCCCCGAAGTAGGCCTTTCACCACTAGAAGCTTCTGAAGATCTGAGGGATTTTTCAACTGCTCCCCAGGATTTGTATCTCCCTTGTACCATCTTTCTTTGCCCCTCTTATGTTGGACGGTCTCACCAGTTTCAAGCCCAAGGTCTAATAGGCCGCCGCAAAGCCCCACTCCTTGTGAATAAGTGCTCACTCATAATGTATTATTTGTTAGATTCTTTCAATTTGTTTCTTTTCCTAATGTTGTTGCTTCTAATTGAGAGTGAGTTTGTTTTGTAGTCCTAGGATTTAGTAAACTTAGCCAGGGACAGGTTGTGTAAATAGGAAATTGAAATTGCCCACCTTTCTCGATCTTTTGTTGATCCTATGGTATTCGAGGATTTGGCATTCTTAGTAGTGATTACCAAAGTCAAGTCTAAATGTCTACGTGATTAGGTTGTGCATCTTGAAAAAGAGTTGTCCAAGTGGATGATGAGGCCTTGTGATCTCTCCAATGAAAGTTCCATTGCTGGAGGCCGAATTGCTTCACTCGAGAACAAGCTCTAGAAAGCTGAGCATAAGTTGCTCTAGACGCCAACCTGATTGATGATCTTCGGAAGGAACCGGGTAGTCTCAAAGAAGACTCAAGTAGAAACTTTTGACCTGAAGAGATAGGTTCCATTTTGGATTCTTGATTCCAAGATGGCATTGGCCTTTGTAAGCCAATCGTCTCCCTGGTGGCCCCCAATTTTTCCTTGGGTTGTCTTGACCCAATGAACGCTAGAGCTATCCAAAATTTCGATGTTAAGGACTTTTCAGAGTCAAGAGATAATCTGCCTTTGAGAACTTCTCCGAGTCCTAAGTCTTAGGTATCCTTCTAACTTTAGATTATTTCAATCAAAAGGCAGTCTTTTGTATTGAGTTGGAATACTTCTCCGTGTATATGTAATAATGTTGCCATTTGTATTCAAATATTTGCTTCATCAGCTAAATCTTTTGATTATTGTCACTGATGTTGCTTTTGTCATAAAATATTTCAATTTAGTGAATTTCTTGTTTTCTGACTAGGCAATTTTGCTATTGTTGCCAGGCTTAATTGGATCCTAGTCCATAGACCATGTTTGACTGATGGTGCCCGCCCATAGATGGATATTATGACACTTACGCAAGAAAGCTCCCTGAAGTTTTATTAGCCAAATGGTGATGTTTTATCTAGCATCATTCAACCTTTGCTATGACCTCTCAAAAGGGATAGGATGCTTGGTCCTATAGCCTCAGGTCTATGAAGTAATTGATGCATGACCATGCTTGAGGTACAGTTTTATCAACTAGCACCTTGACTGCATCACTATATGGGTCGTGTTAGTAGGAGAGGTGTGGAGAATCAATCGCTTGACTCAGGGTCAATCATGGTTACAACATTACATGCAAGCATAAAAATGAGTAATAAATGCAAACAATGGACATTAGAACTAATTTCATTAATATGGTAAAATACAACACACAAGCACAAGTCAAGTGAGGAATAAAACATACCTCTTATATCTTTATGTATAAGAGAAGGGACATTAATAATAATTTTTTATGTGAAGAGTGTTCCATACCCTAGGGACTAGTTGTTCATTTTGGGTGCGTAGTTTATACACACTATTACGAATGATTGCCAAAACTACGAATAATCCCTCCTAATCGGGGGGATAGCTTATTCTTATTAGCAATCTTGCCCGTAGCCTTAATATTCCTTAAAACTAATTTTCGTGCTTCAAATTTTCGTGTCTTCACCCTCTTATTATAGTATTAAGCGACTCGTTGTTGGCTTAACTATCTGTATTCGAGCTGTGTCCCCAGCTTCTTCCAACAAGTCCAAATTTTGTCTTAAGAGTTAAGAGTTGCAATTGGAGTAAACTTTCAACTCCGAAACTAGATAGTTTAATATCCATTGAAATAATAGCCTCGGGCATATAGCATGGGCTAAATGGTGTCTCATGTGTTAGCTCCTTTAGGATCATCTGATAAGCCCATAACACAGACAAGAGCTCATCCACCCAAAAACCCCTAGTGTCTTCCAATTTTGTATTCAGCTCATTTAGTAGGTTCGAATGGTCATTTCTATTTGTCCATTTGTTTGAGGATAAGCAACTAAGGTATGAACCAATATGATATCGAGACTTATGCAATACTTGGTGAACTACTTTCCTATGAATTGGGTACCATTGTTGATCACTATGACGTCGGGTATCCCAAATTTGTAAATGATTTTTTGATGTATAAATTTCATCATACTCAGCTCGATAATTTTAGCTAGTGGAGAAGCCTTTACCCATTTCGTAGAGTGTCAACCGTGACAATAATGAGCTTCCTCTACCCATTAGCAATTGGGAACAAACTTAGTATGTCGAGTCCCACTGTGCGAACGGCTAAGGAGACCACAAGGCCTAAAGTTTGGTGTGAGGTTGATGAGTGACGTTACCATGAATTTGACAATTTTCACATTTTCTCATGAGCTCCATAGCATCCGTTTTTATGATTGGTCAGACGTAACCCAACCACATGACCTTGAATGTCTAGTTATTTTCGCCAATATATGCCTCACAAATGCCAAGATATATCTAACTCATAGCATAATTGACTTCAACTAGTGTCAAGCATCGCATATATGGGATGAAATACCCTCTCTTGTACAATTTCTCATTTACAATTGTGTACCATCCGGCCGTCTTTTTTATGCATTTAGCTTTGGTCAAATCTTTGGTATGGTGTCATTCAATTTTTTTTATCTGATACTGGAAGCATCTCATCTAACCCATCTATGCTTGGGATCCTGAGTATTTCCATCATATCCCTAGCATATTGCTCAAGGATTTTGAATGCCACAATCTTGGCCAGCTGGTTGGCCTTTTAGTTGTCTTCCCTTAAAATGTGACAAATCTTCACTTTGTCAAAGAGCAATAAGAGATATCTTACCTTGATAAGGTACTTTGCTAAACTAGGATTTGACACTTCAAAATTTATGAGTACTTGGTTTACTATCAATTTGGAGTCACTCTAGATTATTTGATTTTTGGTCGAATATATCTTCGCCAATCTGAGCCCGGCCAATAAGGCTTTATATTTGGCCATGTTGTTGGTAGCTTAAAATCCAAAAGTCATTGAGTATTTTATTTCAAATTGGTCTAGCATTATCAAAGCTATGACAGCATCGCTCCCTAATTGAGAGGATGACCAATCGATGTACACAGTACATGTCGGGTTTTTTCACTGTTAGGTTAGTGTTCATATCCTTCTAGATTCTTAGGAATTAGGGTTGTCATTTTTACTATAATATCTACTAGTGCTTAGCCCCTTATGGATGGTCGTGCTCTGAATTCTATATCAAATTCGTCTAATTTAAAGGCCTGTGTTATCAAGTGTTTGCATACTTCTGGCCTTTGTATCATCTCTTTTAATAGTTGGTTGGTCAAAATGATGATTTTGTGGGCCAGGAAGTATGATTGGAGTTTCCTTACCTGCATAGATTAGGGCCAATGAAACATTCTTGGTGTGAGAATACTAAATCTCTGTGTCTATTAGGATTTTGTTGACATAGTAAATTGGTCATTGTACGCCTACCTCCTCCCGACTAGGAGTAAACTCAGTGTCGCATTTGAGACAGCCAAGTAGAGGTAAAGCTTCTCACCCTCAGGACAAATACAAAGAGAGGGGGCTTGTTAGGCATTTTTCAATTCCTGGAATGTTTGCTAACATTCCCCTAACTATTGAAGCCCATTATTTTTTACCTCTCAAAGCCTTGAAAAAGGATAAATACTTTTTAACGGACTTCGCTAAGAACCTAAAGAGAGTGGTGAGTCTTCCTGTTAATCTATGCATCTCCTTCAAAGATCAGGGTGACTCCAAATCCATAATGTCTTTGATCTTATCCAACTTAGCCTTGATTCCTCGGTATGAAACAATAAAACTAAGAAACTTTTTGGATGACACCCCAAAGACACATTTTGTTGAATTTAACTTCAATCAGTATGTTCAAAGCATCTGGAAGACTTCAGCCAAGTCTTGAATATAGTCAACTAATAAGCTTTTAATGAGTATGTCATCTACATATACCTTCATATTCTTTCTGATTTGGGCTTCGAATATTTTATTAACTAGTCTCTAATACATTGCCCCAATATTCTTTAGACAGAAGGGTATGATGTTGTAACAATAGGTCCCCTAATCGTTCATAAATGATATCATTTTCTCATCTTTTAAGTACATCTGGATCTAATTGTATCCCGAATAGTCATCCATGAAACTTACTAGTTGCCGACCAGATGTTAAATTCACTAACAGGTCGATTCTTATTAATGAAAAACTGTCATTCAGACATACTTTATTTACATCAGTAAAGTCAAAACATATCTTCCATTTTTCATTACTTTTTTTGACAAGGACGACATTTGACAGCCAATCTAGATAATGAACTTCCCTAATGAATTCTACATCAACCGATTTCTTAGCCTCTTCTCTTATAATAACAAGCTTCCCTATGAAGCAGTTTCTCCACTTTTGATGGATCGGTTTGTTCCCTAGGATTAGGTTAAGTTTATGAACCACTACTTCCGTAGGAATCCTCGACATGTCTACTAATATCCATGCAAACATATCCAAGTTTTGACAGAGGAACTCCATTAGTCGCTCTCGTAAATGATTGGGTAGGGAGCTTCTAATCTAGACACATTTATCTGGTTCGATAGGATCTAGAGGGACTTGTAAGAAATATTCACCGGGTTGGCCTTGTTGAAGTATGGTCTCATCACAAAGATTAAATTCTTTGAGTGGTTGAATCAGTTCCAATTAACCTTTCTGGGTTAGGTAGTAAGTTCTATCGGCTACTTGATCACCTAGTACTTCTTCCACCCCATATGGGGTCATGAATTTTATTTTTAAGTGCGGTATGAAGGTCACCACTCCAAGGGCCACCAATTAGGGTAGGCCTAAAATAACATTATAAATTGAGGGTAGGTCTATTACTAGAAATGTTAATGTTTGGGAGGCTATTTTGAGGTACAAATCCAGCATTATTTCCAATTGAATGATCCCCTATACTGGTATAGGTTCATTATCTAAGCCATATAATAAGCCATTGGTCGGCTACATCTTGTTCTTTCTAAGCCTTAGCTTAAAGAACACATCAAGGTAGAAAACATTTCGATAACTTTCATTATCAATAAAGATTCATTTCAATTGGTAATCAATAAATCTATCTAAAATGAGTGTAAATACAATAAAATAGTCTAAATAAAAAGTAATTATATGTGTCATATAATTGTTACTAAAACTAATGATATCATTTTCTAAACCTACCTTCTACCTCTTACTAAAGGAAGTCGTCTCGATGATTTGGAGCACTATTACTAACTGGATTTGTGGAGATCATATTTATCAATCCAACAATCGCTTAATTGTGAGGTTTCTTGGGCTACTCTATTTCATTATTATATGTGTTACCAAGAGCGGATCCTAGGTTTTTCAAGTATTTATTGAGGTATTCCTTTTGAATAATAGTCTCAATCTCTTTTTAAAGAGTCTAACAGTCTTTGTTACTGTAGCCAAGAGATCAATGATAGAAACAATGTTTCAACTGGTCTCCTTCCTCAAAGGTTTTAACCAATTTAGGCCATTTTAAAAATTTCTCATTTTGAATCTATATTAGGACATTAGTCTTGTGATGATCCAAACCCGAATCCACTGACCCGGCCCAAACCGTCCCTATAGAAACATCTCAAATCATCCAAATTCATCAATGTACATAAACTTAAGATCGTCAAATCATTAAAATTATCATACCATAAATGATCCTTATAAACATAATAATAAATATAATATCCATAATCATAAATTATTTAAAATAAAAGAAATACTTTCTACTATTGCTCATATGTTGCTAGCTGCAAAATCACCTCTACCTAATGCTCAACGATAATCCCACAAACTCTAACTAGTACTTATAATATCTATTCAATCTAGAGTCCAGAAAACACAAAATTGAGTTGAATGCCCAGCAAGTAATATAATTAATAGTACAGGATTACAAATAAGTATATTGGATTATAATATCAGATGTATAAAATTAATAATAATATGTGACATACAAACCAATATTTAAGATTCAATAATATGTTGTATCCATGATCCAAAAGTCATGTGAATAATTGGATATTACGAATGCAATATGGATTCCACTGAATCCGATTATCCATTCAATATGTGGTCACAACTGTACGATATAATAATCTTATCTATTACACGAGATAATAATAATTTTTATGGATCTTACTCTGTTATAGTAAACCAAAGGCCACATATTTACACTCCCAACGGTTGGATAAGTACTATAAGGTACCAGGTATTCATGGTATCCCCACTACCCATATAATCCTCCCAGAAGCTATACCCGTAATATTCTCATACCATCTCTAATACCCCTCACCAATGATATTCCTAATATCATCCTCTACGATAATTACCAGGTTATAAGTATCCCTCATTAATATTAACGACCTAGACCTCCGAAATGTAATAAGTATTGAAAAAATATAGACTACTCTAAGGTCTCATAAACACTCATTCGTTCAAATATTGTAGAGTCTTTGTATACTTTCCTTTACTTATTCATAGAGTACCAATAAAATATATGCATGCGATCAAAGCCAATACAAAGAATCATTTATCACAGAAACGAGAGAAAATCTAAAGAAAGTCTGAATATTCAACTAAATGCCAAAATATTTCCTTTAATCCACAGATACACAAACCCATACATTTATAAATATTAATATATATACCCACTGCCATACCCTATATACATATATAGTTGTATAAATACATATATTTATATGTATACACACACATGCTCACACACCCACATGCAGAAGGCAGCATCATCTTCACACTGCCAGCACTCAAAGCAGCTCCCTCTCTCTCACAAACACACAACACTACTCACCCACACTCAGCAGTGTGGGCACATACAACAACATACACACCCAGTAGCACACTGCACACTTGAACTCACACACGCTGCACACGCCCAGGCAGCAGCACACTCTACACACAAAGTCAGCATCAAATGCACATACCTGTATGACCTATACATACCTGTGTATACATACTAAACTTGTGTGTGTGTGTGTATATATATATATATATATATATAATATTGTTTACCTTCCTCTTCAAGAGCCCAAAATGCGAGGCTCCATTCTTCGCAATTTGCCTGCTTCTCACCAAATAAAATCATCCAACTTTTACTTATTAACATGTAAATTAGAAAATTATGTAATTTTATTGTATCAAAATTTAAGCCTTAATTTAACGTGAAGCCCGAATTCCCTTTCATTTAGCCGAAGGCTCTGCTTGCCCTAAGCTTCTCTTAACCAAAATTTCAACCAAATCTCATGAAATTGAGACATGCAAATATCAATTCATTTTTTAGCTTTCAATCCTAATTGTGTACTCCAACCAAGAGTGAACAATATGAACTAAATCAAAGAGAAGTTGTACCTATTTGGGACGCAAACAGAGTATCGCACTCTGTTTACTGGTTCCATGAAATTTTATCGAAATAAAATTCAAATTTCAATCTCCCAATATGATAGACAATGCTTTCAATATGTTAGTCCACAAATCTCCCAAATTAATGTGAACCCCTCAAAAATTTTGAACTTTTCACCGGATTGAGCCGTTACTCTATTTTTCCCATTTTCTACTTCAAAATCAAGAAATACAACCAAAACCCACAAAATCAAAGTATACAATAAGAAAATAATTATCAATTAAGAGAATGGAAGAATTTACTTGAAAGAGAGAGTAATTTCACTTGCCTTAATTTTTTTCTTCTAACGATGGCGGCAATGGTGGCTTCTTTCTTCGATTCGTGTGTGACTTTCTCCTCACTATCTCCTCAGGTAATGAAGGATTTTCCTAGGGTTTCGCTAGGATCCCCATTTGGAGTGTCGATTTCTTTCATCCATTGAACCTGATGTATCGCTGCCCTCCCTCCCTCTTCTCCTTTCTTTCTTCTTCTTCTTTCCTTATTTCTTCCTTTCCCTCATTTTTTTCTTTTCCTTTCTTTTCCTTCACTTGTATATTATTATTATTATTATTATTATTACACATACTATTATATATCTATATTTTATATTTATTTATCTTTAATTAAAATATTAATTAATTATCAAATTATCCCTATAATAATATTTAAAATTTTAATCTTAATTTTTAATATTTTAACTTTTTTTTAAATTTAATTATATTTATAGTCAATAAATTCTAATGCACTAAAACCCACCTGATAAATATTCATTCAATTAACTTGGATCATAATTAAGTTAATTTAATTTAATCCATCAATCAATTTAAATTTAAATTAATGACCTAAATATTTAAATACAATCTATCGATCTAAATACTCCAAATTTATTAGGCCTGAATATGAAATTTTGTGTTCAAAATAGTCACTAAAATAGTCAAAAAATTATCACAACTAATCCGATAATTTATTCTTATAAAATAATAAAATTAAAAATATTCAGAATATTATAATTTACCCCCTTAAAGGATTTTCATCCTCAAAAATTTACCATTCTTTAAACTTTTGATAAAATTTTAGTTTCACCAAAATAATTCAATTCTTTAAACTTTCAATCCTTTTGAAATAAAGAGTGCATAATTTTCAACACTTGGATATGTACTATCATCATATCAAAATCCATTGGACAACCTCTAGTATTAATAAAGTCCATAAATATTTTTATATCACTAGCAATCGCACAGTCCGTCAACACTTTTATTATCATATGTATAACTAAAACTTTAATTTTTAATGTAACTCTAACAAAACTTTGATACTACATTTGAACATTTATCGAGCATTTATAGAAATTTGAACCATATCATCACTTAGATGTAATATTTATTATGAGCCAATCAATAAATATTTAAACTTAATTAGCAATATTAGTCTTCAAACCCAAGTTATAATAAGACCCATCTATGTACTCAATTTTTCAATATGAGTCGGTCTCCTTAGTTTTCAATTTTAACTTCTTAAAGTTATAAAATGCTTTCTCCTAAGTAGAACAGTTTTAGAATATTATCATCCCCAATAAACAACTCTTAAAATTTATCAAAATGTACTTTTTTAAATCTTATAAAATAATTCTCCAAATTGATAATTTTCCTACAATCCATCAAACTTGTTAATTAATTTAAACACAAATTATAATAAATTATAAGAATGAATTCTATATATAATATTTGCACTTTACCGCAAACAATGTCTTCTAAAATATTACTGCTCTATCTTAATGACTTAAGTTAATTGATTCTATACCAATCTTCAATACATTGGATTTCCTACTAGTTTTCTTCAAGTTATTGATAGTAGATGTTTGATTCTAGTTGTCGCCCCTTCTCCTTTATTTTGATATAAAAATGCCATGATAGTTTTATATATTATTAGGGTAGAAATTTGTTTTATAATTATGAGAATTAATGGGCAAACAAGTGATGTTGAAAAAAATCTATCCTGTTATCCCAAGAAATAAATTTAAACAAGAAAATCGAGGTAATGTAATCAAAATTAAATGAAAGGTCACATAGAGAAATGTAGGTAGATATTGTAGTAAGTATAACAAAAAGTAGAATGATATTGAAAGAAAAAGCTCAAAGCTTAAAATTTTTAGCAAAGTGTACAAAACACTAACACAAATCATCAAGAGATCCTAGAACAATAATTAATGATGATAGCAAATTTAACAGCACATATACAATAAAAATAATAATCGAAAAGATTAAGTTTATAGAAGACTCACCAAAAGAAGAAATCTAAAACTACAATGACAAGGGTAAATGGGAAACAAGAACCAAGGAATCCCTATCTCAATTTCAAATCTTTTAGCAATAGAATATAAATGGGAGTATAATTAGAGAAAATCCAACCACACTTAAGAAATAAAAAAGTTCTTGTGATTGCACTTAAACCTATAGATGTCATATTTATAGAAAAAATGAATTCAAATAATACAAATAAAAGAATGAAACAATTGAATAGTCAAATCAAAAAGAAATAATGTTGTAGTTCAATAGGCTTCCTCAATTGGATGAATAGGATGGTAATTTGGACAGCCTCTAATTGAACTACTTCTAAATGAAAAATAATACAAAGATATATTCTCAATTGAAGACATTATAGGAGATATCACAACTAAAATTTAACTCTAAAAGTTGTGTGAGATAGATGAAAAATAGTAGAAGGGCAATGCTTCCAATAGTGAGTGCCAAGAGAAAATGAAACTTTTGGCTAGGTATTTTTTTTAATAGCAATTTGTGACAATAGATTCTCTTCTTACTTAAAAAAAAAAAAAATCCTAAGACAATTATAATCATTGCTAATTTGATTTATGGATTTACTTAAATTATTTCATCTAATTGACTAAGTTCGAATTTTTTTTTTAAAGATAACAATTGAGTAAACCCAATAATTGTAACTATGAAATGTTACTAATTTTTTTTTTCCATCATTCAAAAATACTACCAAGGTCCAAAAAATTTAAATTTTTAGATTATATCGGGTCTAACCCAATCAATAACTACTTCAATTATTAATAAATTCATAGGTATGCTTGGTCCCCAAGTAATATCGTTTAGGCTAGCCATCTCTTTAATTTATTATTATTATTTAATAATTGGTGATCATTAATCACATGTCAATTTTGGAAGATACTTGTATTCCAATAGCTGGTCTTGAAACTTTTGTAATTGTTCTTCCACCTTGATTATACCTCCTAAATTCTTCAATAGTAGATGATTAGACTTGATGACGATCAAACACAATCCCCATTTTGATTGCAACTTTAACTCTTTAAGTTTCACAGATGTCATCCCATAAGATCTTTAAATTCGATGCGATTATTCAAGTTAACTCGATAGAGAAGTTAATCTTCTACACGGTATTTGTACTAGCAATATTGTCATAACGTATTTGAAAATCTCCAAATTGATAATAACGTCTCTAATTGATAATTTATCCTACTTCGTTGTGGATGTGAAAGCTCTGGATCATCCAAAACTATATGGCTAATGTGCAACACGTCAATAGTCAGGGTTGAAACCCTCCTAATCGAGAATGGTAGAAGTTCTACTCGACTCTGTGACTATCATCGATCGAACGGAGTTGGCATCTTCTTTTTTGGCATACGACAATGCATGTCGTATAATCCTGGGTTATGAGGGACCCGCTAATCTTTTGTCACTTATACATTAAGAAATGTGATTGTCCGATCTCAGAATCTGTAGTAATAAGCTTTGGTGATCCTCTCCTCCCGAATAGCTGAATAATAGAAGTTTGTACATTCATCACCTAAGATTTGCAAGTCAAGGCGTTGAGAGCTTGTGTTATGAGTTGAGTTACTCCATATGAATGCCATCATAAGTTTTACAGGAGTCTTCCGTACTCGTATTTATTGTCTCGATAACCTGTAAAATAAGAAAATTTAGAACCTAACCTATATAAATACTCTGGCCTACCAATGTCCTCCTGATCCAAAACATCCCCGACCCTAAATCCGAAATATATGATATATTTTATGACTCAAAATTGCCAATAATCTTCTAAATCCTCAAGGAAGCGCTGTAAAATTTTTTTTAACCTAGAATAATCACTGATATATTAAGTTCTCAAACTATTTAACGAATCTAAATTTTAAAATTCCAAGCCTTGAAGGCCCTCCAAAATACATACTATTCTTTACCTAGACTTGATTTATTAGAAATAAATCTAAATCCTCAAATATCATTAAATCGCCTAATATCCTCAAATATTATCAACTCCAAAGATCCTCAAGTACTCACAAAGAACCTTAAATCTCGAATACTATCTTAGTATGATGACCCGAACCCATATCCTCTAACCCGGCCCAAACCGTTCCCTGTGGAAACATCTCAAATCATCTAAATTCAATCAATCATAAATTCTAAAGTCTATCGATGTACATGAACTTAAGATCATTAAATCATTAAAATTATTATACCATAAATAATCATCATAAACACAATAATAAATACAACATCCATAATCACAAATCATTCAAAAAAAAAAAAGATATATTTTCTACTATTGCTCATATGCCGCTAGCTCCAAAATCGCTTCTACCTAATGCCCAATGATAATCCTATAAATCCCAACTAATACCTATAATATCTCTTTAATTTAGAGTCAAAAAAATAGAAGAGTGAGCCGAATGTCCATGAACGAGAGAAGTTGAGTTATCCCACGAATTTCCTAAATTAATGTGAAACCCTAAAAAATTTCAAGACTTTCACCAAATGGAGCCATTACTCTATTTTTCCCATTTTCTACTTCAAAATCAAGAAATACAACTGAAACGCATAAAATCAAAACATATAATAAGAAAATAATTATCAACCAAGAGAATGAAAGAATTTACTTGTAAGAGAGTAATTTCATTTACCTCGATTTCTCACTTTTCTTCTGCTGACGATAGCAACAATGGCTTCTCTCTTTGACTCGTGTCTAGCTTCCTTCTCATTGTCTCCTTAGGTAATGAAGGATTTCCCTAGGGTTCTTTCCTCCCTTGACCCTGATGTGCCACTGCCTTGTCTCCCTCTTCTCCTTTACTTCTTCTTTCTTTTTTTCTTCCTTTTCCTCATTTTTCCTCCTTTCGTTTCTTTTCTTTCCCCATATATTATTATTATTATTATTATTATTATTATTATTATTATTATTATTATTATTTATTATTATAAAAATATTATAAATTATTATTATATTCACATACTATTATATATATATTTTTATATTTATTTATCTCTAATTAAAATATTAATTAATTATCTAATTATCCTTATAATAATATTTAAAATTTTAATTTCTAATATTTTAACTTCTTTTAAATTTAATTATATTTATAGTCAATAAATCCTAATACACTAAAACTCATCTGATAAATTCAATTAGCTCAATCTGTAATTAAGTTAATTTAACTTAATCCACTAATCTTTCTAAGCTTAAATTAATGACCATAGTATTCCAAACTTAATTTATCAATCCAAATGCTCCAAATTTATTAGACCCAAATATGAAATTTTATACCCAAAATAGTCACTAAAATGGATAATTATCGTAACTAATACGATAACTTATTCTTATAAAATAATAAAATAAAAAATATTTGAGATGTTAGAAGTCTTGATGTCATTCAATAAGATGAGGTTTAGCAATTTGTATTCCCTCCTAACCCCTCACTCGATCCTCGACTACTTTTTGGAATCATAGGCTTATGTTGTTTCTCTTTTTTTTTTTTTTTCACTAGTTGACCTTAGATTATGTACATATTTGCTCCGATAATTTTGCTTCATTGGTCTTATCAACTACAATGTATGTTAAAGTAATGGTTTCAGCCTAGAGAAAAGTTTTAGGTTTCTATTGGACTAAATATTTGAAAAACTTTCCTGGCTATATGATAACTATGAATGAATTCAATTTCACCTCATCGGTGAGTTTGGATATACCTTGAGCCTCAGCATTAAATTTGGCCATGAAGCGTTCCAGACTTTCGTTCAAACCTTGTCGAATCCTAACAAGGTACCATGACTATTTCTTCTCTCTTCAACTGGAAGTAGACAAAGACAAAAATCAATCAATTAGTTCCTAAAAGGATCAAATTAAATTTAGTGCCAGGCGATAGAATTAAATTCATGTCACTGCTTTAAAAGTTAAAGAGAAGTATAGACATAGTACAGGGTCCTCCAAACCTTAGAACCCAAAAAATGTTTGAAAATGATTCAAATGATCCATTGGATTAATACTCCCATTATAGGACTCCAAAGTTGGCATCTTAAATTTATGAGGGAGCCGATATATTTTGATCTCCCTAGTAGATGGTGTCCTACCTAACTTGGCTAACTATCTAACCATACTTCCACAAAATAGTTGCCATTTGATTCATTTAATTCTTTCTTCCACCTCGATGGTGGACACGATCATCTTTGTGTTAAGGAATTTCCTTAACTCCAAGTGGCTAGTTGATATGTAGGGTGCCTATCAGCTTGGGATATTTTTCAATAGGCTGCATCATAATATTTCATCCCATGTTGACGGTCACCATGTATCTTGAGTGTACTGCAAATTTTGCTGCTTGAGACTCTCCTCCTTAGCTTCAAAGTTCAGCCAACCTTAAAGTTGGGATGAACTTTTTCAAAGGGACACTTCCTGCCCCTCCTGGATCATTAACTGTTGTGGCATCCCTTTGGACCAGACTTGCTTCCCTTATTCCTCCTTCTAGAGATGAACGCTTAAGAATTGGGGGCAAGTACTCCAAGTGAATGCCCCTCTAACTTGTTCCATAGAGACTTGAGTATTCTTAACATGTTGTCAATCTATGTTGCCAAGGACTCCACATTAATATTTGTTGGCTATTGGTTATCCTAGTGGCTATCCTCAATGGGGTTGTAGCTGCGAGATGTGATGTCCTTTGATGGAAGGCTTGTTTGATCATGAGTCCTAATGTTCACCATTTTTGTTTTCTTTGAGGAGGTGTGTTAGGCTCTTTTTCAAGGATTTCAGTTTATGATGAGAACATGTGGCTTAATTATATTCTCATAGATAATGCCAATGATACATTCCTCCAATTTGTATTATTGTTCGAATTAAAAAGTTAGTTGAATCTTTTGGTCGATCTAAGACATTATAGGTCTAATCTATATAACTAAAAATATTAACTCTATACATCATAATAATATAATAAGTTAGAGATATATAGAACTTACTTTTTAATATATATTTTTATATTTAAATTAGTAATATTTCTCAAGAAAATAAAAAGATACAAAAGAAGAATAGAAAGAGAGATGAAATTGGATGAGTGTTGAGTTTTTATGAGTTTGGAAGATTAAGTTCTGCTTTGAACATACTATTTACTAGTGCTTGTATGCCTAAGTATGTTTTACCCATTTATTAGTTAGGTAATCTATATTTATAGTCAAAATTTTAATCAATTAGTCAACTTAAAATTGTCACCTGTAATGGAAAGCATTACATGACATTAAATATCAACTGTTACATTCGATATGTAACCGTTCAATCAATAAGTGTTGACCTTCATTCAACCGAAATCAGATCGGGTTGTCTATGTGTGCATTGTTATTCTTCTATTGACTATAATCATTTGTTAAGATTTAATATCTCATTTATTTCTCTATTAGGTCGTTACTTGCATCAATATTATATCCTCTCTACCATCCAGTTGCTCGAGAGGTTGGCATAGTCCTCTACATCCATACTTAGACTGTTGGCATTTGGGCCCCATTTTTGGTCTAGACTGCACCATTGTGTCTAAGCCATACCCAATAATATTTGTGTGAATTACCTTTCATAGTCTATGGTAATATTTGTATATAAATTCAATTTGATAAATCAAATGGAAAATGACAACCGAATAGATTGACCAGTTTTGGACAGTAGATTGACATGGATTTGATAACGTCATTATTCATTTTCTATAGGCTTAGTAACCAACAATATATATTTAATAGCCATTGCCCAAAAAAACATTTTGATGTGTACTTTAAATTTGAATAATAGTTTGAAAGAAATTAAGTTAAATTATCAAATTTTTTTATTCGGATTGTACACACTATAATTTCAAATAAGAGTTCAAATATTATGGGACTAATTTTTTAATATATCTTTTAACACTCAAATTAATAATTTTTTCTAAAAATAAACCGTATAAAGTCAATTAAAACTCAACTATTAATAGTCAACTAACATATTGAATCTCAAGAATACTATAAATACATATATAACAAAATTTTCTTTCACAGGATGCGCACAGTCAATCAAATTATTAAGCAAATGGTTAAGGACCAGAGTCATTCTTAACTAATAACAATAGTCTAAGAAATTAGTTAATAATCAATTTAAACATTTTATGTTCAAAAAATTTGTGAATATATACTCAGAGACTACATCCCTCAATCAACATCGATATAAGCATTGATAAACATATGGAGATGAAAAAGTCCAAAGATATATATTAAAGAACAAATTACATCATCTTCATACACAAATATAATGTAAAGTTATGAAATTCATGAACCAAAATTGATTGGTAATCTTACAACTAATACTTAGATCTAGAACATGGAGCTTAAGAGTTTGACTCTTCTGTAAAATTTTTAACTTCAGAAGTCTAAATAACACTGGAGTTTCTAATATTTAAACGACCAATAAGAAAGTTAAGAGTTATCAGAAAGACTCTCTTTTTGTAAAGATTGATGCCTTCATTGAATCGAGAATCAAGTAAAGAATCGATTTATTCGAGTCGAATACTTCTCATTAATGACTCCCCGAGCCTTACACATTCAGCTTTTGATTCATCTAGGTGCCAATAGCTATTACAACACATCATTCAATTTCAAAGGTTCTATCCTTAAAAAAATGACTCAATCTTCCATAATTGTAGCTTTATCTACATAATATTGAGTCTTACTTATCCATTTTGCCACTTTTTTCTCAAGATAGATCGATTGATCTTCAAAAAAATAATACCCTAACTTTGACAACCATAGTTTTGTATTCCAAACTTCTAATCATAGTCGGATCAATATAAAATTGAGATAGACAATCAATTTTAATGTATTAACTATACAATTTATGTCTAATCTAATAAATAGGCTTTTGAACTATAAAAATAATAATAATAATAAGTCATCAATATAAAGATAAATAAATAACCAAAAATTTAAAATTCAGTATCTACCTCTTAGGTTAGGGCACCCTCTCTAGAAACAAAACCTGATGATAAAAACTAACTGTAGTTGGTTTTGGAGATGATGGTTGTCTCTACCAACGAAGAGGCAAAGATGAATGAAATAATGGAATATTAAAACATAGATTTCCATGAGAATTCTTAAAGCCTGAACAACTCATAAAGAAGATAAAAAATGTACATCAGATTCTCTCATAATATCTACATTATTTATTGATTCAATAGAAGAGGAGTAGGATATAATTGAAATCACACTCTCAACAATAATAGGAGTATTAACTATTAGCTCATCCCCATGAGAAATGATAAAAAGAATAATAATCTACCATTAAAAAAATTAATTGGGATCCTCTCTACAAATTTCAAAGTATGCGTCCCTTCTAATGGCCTAATAGGCGAAGAGATAAGAACCATAGTTGATAAAAATGCAGATTCTTTAGCTCTCATCTAATTTTTAAAATCTCATCGTCATTTGTATGGGGGAGTTGCAATGCTGCCAAAAGAATATTGGATTGATCAATATAAGCCCTAGAAGGAAAATTTATAAAAATACCCTTCCTCTTTTTTATTGGATGAGGACACATATCGACAACAACTTTCTCTTCAAGGATAACATATCAGTTAATAGCATTTAAGGCAATTTGAGTTAAAAATTATTGTGTAACAGACCGGCCATATTCCACTACATAAGGCCGCCCTCAAGCCTATCCCTTATATCATGTAGAATAAATACCAACTAGGTGGATATAAAATTTTTTCTTTTCTTTATATATATATCATTCATTTCGTACACAGGATCGGTTAAGGCCGAACTCCTTGAGTTGGCCATTACAGTGTTAAGTCTCACACCTGGCCGGTCAACACTCAGGTTGGTCGACTATAAAAACCTTGACATGACATGAGATGCTACTAGAAATATCGACTTCATTCATCCATATTATAATTACGGAAACATACTAACATCCATAAATTCTTTTACAGCGGAACTGTTTTACAAATCCTTTTCAAAACATCAAAAGAATTACATTAATTCTTTCACTGATCAGCTCCGGCCAGCTGTGCCGTCTAGTTACTTCATATGACGCTACTCAATTTCGTCATCCATAAGCTTCTCATCATCTGAAAAATGGCAAGAGTGAGCTACAAGGCCCAACAAGGTACCCACGTGCAGAAAACATTAACATACATATAATCGGATCAAAGTAGATGTTCATAACATAAACTTAGCATATGAAAAGTTATCATAACAATTCTTCTTAAGTTCAGAAATCCTTGTTCTTCTTCTTATTATCTTCTCTTCAGAAAATTCATAAAACCGTTTGAAATTCTTAACATCTTTAGGGACCGGACGGGAGCGGACAACATCGAGGAAGGGTTGTGTGCTACCCCACAACCTAGAGCCATATCCTCTCATTATACTCCCCGAGGCGGAAGGTAATGCCTTTTACCCGGTATACGGGGCCGTAATCCAGAAGCCTTGTGCCATCAAAAATTCCCCCATGGCCAGGGGCAGTCCTCGAGTGTCACTCCAATATCCTTCATTCATCTTTAATAGCAGACTTAATGAAAACTCGTTTCTTAGTTCGTATCTTTCATTGGCTATTCATCATAGTTCAAAAGTCGGAAGTCATAGAGTTTCACTTGCTGTCCAAATGACATACATTTTTCCTTATTCTTATAGCCTTTATTCTTAACTTTAAACAATTGAAGTCCGTATAACCTTTCCTTTAACATCTTAAAACAGAAGGTCTTTTATAAAAATATCAAAGATCTTACTTATCAAAGCCGGAGGTCTTTTCTCAAAAGTCGGTTTCAAATCATTGATCTTATACGTCGCTTTACAAGCTGATTTTAAATTCGTGGGACAATTTTCGATTTCAAAACATGCTCTAAGACCGGTTTCAACTTCATGGAACACATGCCGATTTCAAAACATGCTCTAATGCCAGTTTCAATTTTCATGGGATAAATTCCGATTTCAAAATACATGCTCTTAAGGTCGGTTTTAACTTTCATGGGACAAATTCCGATTTCAAAATACATACTCTTAAGGCCGGTTTCAACTTTCATGGGACAAATTCCGATTTCAAAATACATGCTCTTAAGGCCGGTTTTAACTTTCATGGGACAAATTCCGATTTCAAAATACATGCTCTTAAGGCCGGTTTTAACTTTCATGGGACAAATTCCGATTTCAAAATACATGCTCTTAAGGTCGGTTTCAACTTTCATGGGACAAATTCCGATTTCAAAATACATGCTCTTAAGTCCGGTTTCAACTTTCATGGGACAAATTTCGATTACGAAATACATGCTCTTAAGGCCGGTTTCAACCTTCATGGGACAAATTCCGATTTCAAAATGCATGCTCTTAAGGCCGGTTTCAACTTTCATGGATAAATTTTCGATTTCAAATATGCTCTAAGGCCGGTTCAAATTCATGGACAAATTTTCGATTTAAAATATGCTCTAAGACCGGTTCAAATTCATGGGACAAATTTCCTGTTTCAAATATGCTCTAAGGCCGGTTCAAATTCATGGACAAATTTCTAGTTTCAAAATATGTTCTAAGGCCGGTTCAATTTCATGGACAAATTTTCGAATACCTTTCTTTTAACAAAGCCGGAGGTCTTTTCTCAAAGGTCGGAAGTCTTTCCTTTAAACATGCAATTATTGAAGTTCATGCAGATCGACAAATAACCATACTTCAAGCATAACGAAACCAAACATCATGAATAACAAGGCTTCTTTTAAACATGTGGTTAATAGAGATTCTTCCTTAGATCAAACGATCAGAACAAATATCATGCATAATGTAACATGAGTTCATCAAAAATCAGATATACTTACGTTGCAAACATGAGTACATTTGTATTAAATCATGATCTTAAAACAAAGGGGAAACACTTGATTAATTTATGAACTTAAAATAGGGTATACTTGCATTAAACATATGATCAACAAAAAGGTGAGTATTCTTGCCTAAATTCCTTTACTTTGCCTTGAAATTCTGGTTTTTCCTTCACTAGAAAATTCTATCGAGAGCCTCTTCCTAACCTATTTCCTTAAGCTCTCACTTCCTATTTATAGGACTTTGGTCTGAAAGTAGTAGGTAGGCAAGTCAGCCACTCGGGGGTGGTTGGGAGTTGATGACCAACTCAGGCATGGTCATATTGACTCTACTTTTCATAAGCGCTTCCTTCACTTCCGGTCAACAAGCCCTGACCAGATTTAGGTTCCTCCTTCTTACACGAGTTGACCGGATTTTCTTACCTTTAACATTTTCGGTCAACTGGTGTTGTCGGATTACTTTCCTCTTTCCCTTTCTTTCGGTCAACTAGCATTGACCGGATGAGACTTCCTTTATGTTTTTCGGTCAACAAACGTTGATCGGATTACTTCTTTTCCTCACGCTTTCCGGTCAACACTTGTTGACTGGATCACTATCCTTATCTCATTTTTCAGTCAACTGGCATTGACCGGATAGCCCTCGATTTCCCTCAAGTCCTTGATTATATTGACTCGATGTCGGGGATTTTCTATGTTTTAGGATCTGGGCCATTACAATTTACCCCATTTATAGGAATTTTATCCTCGAAATTTTAAATGAAGTTACTAACCTCAAGAAAACAAGGATACTTGTTCCGAATTTCTTCCTCCCGTTCCCAAGTTGTTTCTTCAAATGAATGATTCTTCCAGAGTACCTTTATTAAGGAGATTGATTTTGTGATAAGCCTTTGCTCCATTCGATCCAATATCTGCATCGGTTCCTCTACGTAGGATAAGTCCTTGTCAATTACCAAAGACTCGAACTCAATCACATGAGTAGGGTCATGGATATATTTCCTTAGCATTGATACATGAAACACGTCATGTACTTCTGCCAAGCTTGGTGTAGAGCAAGCCTGTAGGCCACCTCTCCGATCCTTTCTAAAACCTCGAAAGGGCCAATAAATCGTGGCTTCAGCTTTCCTTTCACCCTGAATCTGGTCGTCCCTTCATATGGCGATATCTTTAGGAATACAAAGTCACATTCGTCAAACTTCAATGCATATCTCCTCTGATCTGCATAGCTCTTTTGTCTACTCCAGGAAACCCTCAAATTCTCATGCACTAATTTTATCTTTTTCGTGGTCTCTTTAACAATTTTTGGACCCAAAATTCTTTTATCTTCAGGCTCCTCACAGTGAATCGGTGATCTACATCTCCTTCTATACAATTCTTCAAAAAGAGCCATGCCTATGCTGGCCTGATAACTGTTATTATATGTGAATTCTGCCAAGGCTAAGAAATTGTCTCAAGTCCCTTTCATTTCTAAGACCGACATATCCTCAAGGATCCGGATCGTCTGTTCTAACTGGCCGTGGTTTGCGGATGATAAGCGGTACTAAATTTTAACTCCGTTCCCAATTCCTTATATAAACTCTTCTAGAACCTCGAAACAAAACAAGGGTCTTTATCTGATACAATAGAGGCAGGCACACCATGTAGCCTGACGACTTTGTTTATATACAGCTGGGCCAGTTTATCACGAGAGTAAGTTGTCCGGATTGCTAGGAAATGGGCTGACTTTGTCAGCCGGTCAACTATAACCCAAACAACATCATGTTTTCTTGGCGTCCTTGGTAGGCCGATCACGAAGTCCATGGCAATATCTTCCCATTTCTAGCCTGGAAGCGGCATTGGCTACAACAACCGAGATGGTTTCCTCCTTTTCGCCTTTATTTGTTGGCACACAAGACATTTTTCTACATAAGCTGCGATATCCATTTTCATATTCCTCCACCAGAACTGGTACATCTTATTAACTCCTGGGTAGATTGTATATCGTGATCTATGGGCTTCCCTAAAAATCTTCTCCTTCAATTCCTTGTTGTCCGGCACACATAATCGATCCTTAAACCTCAATGCTCCATCCGACTTAACATGAAAATCATTTCGGGAATCTCGGTTTGGATCACTCATGATATTCACAAGGAAGGAATCATTCACTTGCCCTCTATTAACCTCGTCCATCACCTCTAGTTGGACTTGAAGGTATGCTAAAATCATTCTCTTTCCTTGAACATAACGTCGGATGTCATAGTGCATTAGACAGTCCAACATCTTTATTTACTTAACCTGCATTCTTGCCAAGATATGTGGTTGTCGACTTAGTGCATTGGCGACTACATTGGCCTTACCTGGCTCGTACTAGATTTCACAATCATAATCCTTCAGAAACTCAATCCACCTTCGCTACCGCATGTTCAGTTCCTTTTGAGAGAATAAATAGTTTAAGCTTTTATGATCGGAATAGACCAAGAATCTCTAACCATACAGGTTAATGTCTCCAAATTTTCAGCGCAAATACTACTGCAGCCAATTCTAGGTCGTGAGTTGGGTAATTTCTTTCGTGATCCTTCAATTGTCGTGATCTATAGGCAACTACCCTTCCGTGCTACATTAAAACACAGCCCAACCCAATCTTTGAGGCATCACAATAGACAATCAGTCCTCCTGATTCATCTGGAATGGTCAGGACCGATGCAGAAGTTAGTCGATCTTTTAGTACCTAAAAGCTCCCTTCACAGTCACTGGTCCACTCAAACTTAGCCTCTTTCTTTGTTAGTTGCATGGAGGCAAGGTAATTTGGGAGGAGTTTTTCACAAACCGTCTGTAATATTTGGCCATGCCTAAGAAGCTCCGTACTTGGTCATAGAGGTTGGCCGGTTCCATTTCACCACTGCCTCCACCTTCTTAGGGTCGACAGAAATCCCCTCTTTGGAAATGATGTGTCAAAGAAATCTCACTTCCTCTAACCAGAATTCACACTTATTTAATTTGGCGAACAGCTGGTGTTCCCTAAGGATTAGGAGTATAGTCCTTAAATGCTTCTCATGTTCCTCATAACTCTTCGAATAAACAATGATGTCATCAATAAAGACTATCATAAATTTGTCCAAATAGGGTTGAAAAAGTCGGTTTATCAAGTCCATAAATACAGCTGGAGCGTTAATTAACCCAAATGGCATCACTACAAACTCAAAGTGCCCATATCTAGTTCGGAAAGCAGTCTTTGCTACATCATCCCTTCTGATTTGAAGCTGATGGTAACCGGATCTAAAGTCGATCTTTGAAAATACACAAGCTCCTTGTAACTGGTCAAGGAGGTTGCCTATCCTTGGCAAAGGATATTTATTCTTAGTGGTCATTTTGTTTTGCTCGCGATAATCCACGCATAGCCTTAAAGTCCCATCCTTCTTTCTTATAAACAGAACTGGTGCACCCCATGGAGACACACTCGGCCGGATGAAATCCTTATCTAGCAACTCCTGCAATTGCTGCTTTAACTCCTTAAGTTCAGCCGGCGCCATCCTATATGGCGCTTTGGATATTAGCGCTGATCTTGGCACCAATTCTATTCCAAATTCTATCTCTCGCCTAGGTGATAGCCTAGGTAATTCATCAGGGAATAGGTCTCCGAACTCATATACCACAGGAATCTCTTTAGCCAGAGTTCCTTGACCCTCAGTCACACTAACGAAGGCTAGGTAAGTTTGGCACCCATTACCAATCAAGTGCTAGGCGTGGAGGGCCGAAATGAAGCAAGATGCTTCCTTACGTCGGACTCCCTGAATATAGAATGGCTTGTTTCAAGGAATGGCGAATTCCACTTTTTTTGGAATTAATCAATATTGGCATGATGCCTTGCCAACCAATCCATTCCCAGGATTGCATCAAAGTCCTTCATTTTTAGCAAAACTAGATTAACAGGCATCACGAATTCATTCGATTCAACCGGACTCTTTGGATATACAACATTTAAAATTACAGACGACCTGTGGGTGAGGCGACCATCAATGGATAGCCAAGAATTTGGGCGAGGATCGTAAGATATTTCGCAAAATCATGGGAGACAAACGAGTGGGTGGATCCTGAGTCAAAGAGCACATGACTAGAATTGCCACATATCGAAAGTGTACCTTCCACCACCTCAATAGAGCTTTCGGCCTCCTTTGCGAAATGGCCAACCACCTTAGCTGGAATGGGGGACTTAAATTTTGAGGATTGCTTGGCGAGTGGGTAGTTCTTGATCATGTGTCCACCCTGGCCACAGTTATAGTAGACTCCCAGCTTCTTATAACACGGCTTTCCTCCATGCGACCTTCCGCAATGATCACATGTATTGTTGGACGCTTAGGAAGTCTGTACTGATTGGTCTTGTTTCCCACTGGACTTTAACGGTTTTGCCTTCTTAGAAGGTCCTTCACTAGCACTAGCCCTTAAAGCCTAAATAAAAGTCCTCTGCCTGAAAAATGTCCCTCTCTAGTTCCTTCTCATAAATAACAGCCTTTTCTAACACCTCTCCATACGTGGCCAACTTCAAAGTCAAGAGATATCTATTAATATAATCTCTTAATTCTTGAAAGAATCTTTAGTCTTTCTCTCCTGGTCTTCCACCATATAAGGAGCATAGTGGGATAGTTCTGCAAACTTTGCATCATTCTCGACCACAGAGCGAGTACCTTGCCTTAAGTGAAGGAATTCATCTTCCTTTTGTTCGCGAAGATTAGCAGGGAAGTATTTCTCCAAGAATACTGTTTCAAACATTTCCCAAGTAATATCCCTTTCTGCCACCTCAAAAACTCTCTTTTGCAACTCCCACCAGTGGTGGGCCTCACCCGCCAGTTTATGGGTGGCAAATAGAACCTTATCTCCAGCAGGACACTTGATTAACCCGAACACCTTCTTTAGTTGTTGGATCTAGGTGTTCGCCTTCAACGGGTCGGATTCTTCGGAGAATTCAGGAACTCGCTCGTTGGTAAAGCGGTCGTAGATCAATCTCTCTTGATGAATAGGAATTGGAAAGGTCACCAGAGTTGGCGGAGCCAATGCTTCTATGACATCAGCAATTCTATCTTCGGTTTAAGTATCTCGTCTCCGGGTTTGGAGGGTTGCTAGTCCGGACGGCTCATTTTCCTCTATTAGACATGTCTTCAGCAACGACTTTGATTCCTGAAAGAACGTTTTGGTCAGACTACTAGCCAATGGCGGCTAACACAAAGTACTCCGTCCTAAGTATAAGTAAAGCTAACCCCCTTTTTGCCTTAACTAATCATGTCCAAAGTTTTCGTATTGATTCAGATCGAACCTAAAGCATTTCAATTCGCTCTCTGATATAAACTGTAACGGACCGGCCATATTCCACCACATAAGGCCGCCGTCGAACCTATCCTTTACATCATGTAGAATAAATACCAACTAGGTGGACATAAATTTTTTTCTTTTCTTTATATATATACCATTCATTTCGTACACAGGATCGCTTAAGGCCGAACTCATTGAGTTGGCCATCACAGTGTTAAGTCTCACACCGGGCCAGCCAACACTCAGGTTGGTCGACTATAAAAACCATGACATGACATGAGATGCTACTAGAAATATCGACTTCATTCATCCATATTATAATTACGAAAACATGCAAACATCCATAAATTATTTTACAGTGGAACTATTTTACAAATCCTTCTCAAAACATCAAAAGAATTACATCAATTCTTTCACTGATCAGTTCCGGCCAGCTATGCCGTCTAGTTACTTCATATGACTCTACTCAATTTCACCCTCCAAAAGCTTCTCATCATCTAAAAAATGGCAAGAGCGAGCTACAAGGCCCAGCAATGTACCCACGTGTAGAAAACATTAACATACATATAATTGGATCAAAGTTGAGGTTCATAACATAAACTTAGCATACGAAAAGTTATCATAACAATTCTTCTTAAGTTCATAAATCCTTATTCTTCTTCTTATTACCTTATCTTCAGAAAATTCATAAAACCGTTCGAAATTCTTATCATCTTTAGGGACCGGATGGGAGTGGACAACATCGAGGAAGGGTTGTGTGCTTCCCCACAACCTAGAGCCGTATCCACTCATTATACTCCCCGAGGCGGGAGGTAATGCCTTTTACCCGGCATACGGGGCCGTAGTCTAGAAGCTTTGTGCCACCAGAAATTCTCCCGTGGCCGAGGGGCAGTCCTCGAGGTCATTCCAATATCCTTCATTGATCTTTAACAGTAGGCTTAATGGAAACTCGGTTCTTAGTTCATATCTTTCATTAGCCATTCATCATAGTTCAAAAGTCGGAAGTCGTAGAGTTCCACTTACTATCCGAATTACATACATTTTTCCTTGTTCTTATAGCCTTTGTTCTTAACTTCAAACAATTGAAGTCCGTATAGCCTTTCCTTTAACATTTTAAAACCGAAGGTTTTTTATCAAAATATCAGAGATCTTATTTATCAAAGCCGAGGTCTTTTCTCAAAAGCCGGTTTCAAATCATTGATCTTATACGTCGCTTTACAAGCCGGTTTCAAATTCGTGGGACAATTTCCGATTTCAAAATATGCTCTAAGACCGGCCTCAACTTCATGGAACACAAGCCGATTTCAAAACATGCTCTAAGGCTAGTTTCAATTTTCATGGGACAAATTCCGATTTCAAAATACATGCTCTTAAGGTCGGTTTTAACTTTCATGGGACAAATTCCAATTTCAAAATACATACTCTAAAGGCCGGTTTCAACTTTCATGGGACAAATTCCGATTTCAAAATACATGCTCTTAAGGCCGGTTTCAACTTTCATGGGACAAATTCCGATTTTGAAATACATGCTCTTAAGGCCGGTTTCAACCTTCATGGGACAAATTCCAATTTCAAAATACATGCTCTTAAGGCCGGTTTCAACTTTCATGGACAAATTTTCGGTTTCAAAATGCTCTAAGGCCGGTTCAAATTCATGGACAAATTTCCGGTTTCAAATATGCTCTATGGATAGTTCAAATTCATGGGACAAATTTTCGGTTTCAAACTGCTCTAAGGCCAGTTCAAATTCATGGATAAATTTTTGGTTTCAAATATGCTCTATGGCCAGTTCAAATTCATGGACAAATTTTCGGTTTCAAATATGCTCTAAGGCCGGTTCAAATTCATGGACAAATTTTCGGTTTTAGAAAATGCTCTAAGGTCGGTTCAAATTCATGGACAAATTTCCGAATACCTTTCTTTTAACAAAGTCAGAGGTCTTTTCTCAAAGGTTGGAAGTCTTTTCTTTAAACATGCAATTATCGAAGTTTATGCAGATTGACAAATAACCATACTTCGAGCATAACGAAACCAAACATCATGAATAACAGGGCTTCTTTTAAACATGCGGTTAATAGAGATTCTTCCTTAGATCAAACAATCAGAACAAATACCATACATACCGTAACATGAGTTCATCAAAAATCAGATATACTTACGTTGCAAACATGAGTACATTTGCATTAAATCATGATGTTAAAACAAAGGGGGAACACTTGCATTAATTTATGAACTTAAAACAAGGTATACTTGTATTAAACATATGATCAATAAAAAGGTGAGTATTCTTGCCTGAATTCCTTTACTTTGCCTTGAAATTTTGGTTTTTCCTTCACTAGAAAATTCTATTGAGAGCCTTTTCCTAACCTCTTTCCTTAAGTTCTCACTTCCTATTTATAGGACTTTGGTCTGAAAGTAGTAGGTAGGGTAGATCAACCACTCGGGGGTGGTTGGGAGTTGGTGACCAATTCAGGCATGGTCATGCTGACTTTACTTTTCATAAGCGCTTCCTTCACTTCTGGTCAACTGGCCCTGACCGGATTTAGGTTTCTCCTTCTTATACATTCTGGTCAACTGGTGTTGACCGGATTTTTCTTACCTTTAACATTTTCGATCAACTGGTGTTGATCGGATTACTTTCCTCTTTCCCTTTCTTCCAGTTAACTAGCGTTGACCGGATGAGACTTCCTTTACATTTTTCGGTCAACAGACATTGACCGGATTACTTCTTTTTCTCATGCTTTCCGATCAACACTTGTTGACCGGATCACTATCCTTGTCTTATTTTTCGATCAACTGGCATTGATCGGATAGCCCTCGATTTTCCTCAACTCATTGATTATATTGACTCGATGTCGGGGCTTTTCTATCTTTTAGGATCTAGACCATTACATATTGATTTTATGCAATACATGTTCTTTTACTAGGTCAAATTGGGATCTAATTATAGAAATTTCACTATCAAG
Source organism: Nepenthes gracilis (assembly GCA_033239525.1). Taxonomy (NCBI): domain Eukaryota; kingdom Viridiplantae; phylum Streptophyta; class Magnoliopsida; order Caryophyllales; family Nepenthaceae; genus Nepenthes; species Nepenthes gracilis. The sequence goes on along the minus strand of BSYO01000007.1, from coordinate 9,573,498 downwards.
AACCGAATAGGAAAATGTTATATTGACAATACTCCAACTATTCGATAAAATCTAATGATTGATTACTTTGATGTAGAAGAATTTATCTTTCCAATTCTATATCGAATCTAGGATTCATTCACTTATTTTAAACTTGTTTCTAGGAGTTAAAGATATCAAATCGCTTTCCTAATTAAAGTAAAAAAATAACACTAATCATCCGACCATCTAATCTAAGTTCTTATCATTGATAAAACATGCAATACTATAATATATCTGATAGTTTAGGATGAAGACGTGCGATAGGGATTTTAAAAGCTTCCATTATTTCAACAAATTCTTTTATTAAAGAAATTTGGAGGCCATCCTTTAGATAAACTTTATATACAACAAAGCCCCCCTCCCCCAAAGAACAAGTTCTCTCTTCAAATGAAGGGATTTAGAAGGAATAGTAGAAGGGATGTTACATCTATCATAAATATCAACTACATCATTCATTGACAATCAAGCAACAATGTCTACAACATTTTACAAAGGGTTTTGTGGAACCATGAGAGACATAAAGTTAGAGAATTAGAGAAAATTAAAGGTTTGTTTTTCAACATAAAGTAAATAGGAGAATGCAGTAAATGTTTAAAAAAAAGTAAAAGACGATAGAATATGGAAAAGATGTCCAAAACTAAAAAAAACCATGTGTTTGAAACAACAATGCTGATTCAAACTGATTCAAATGGTGTGTTTATTTTCTAAAAATCCATCAGAGTATGATACGTCTTCCTCTCAATTTAAAATTAAAATGCTGCGATCAAATTTATTTAAAATTGGCACAACTTGAAAATTGTCAAGAACTATATTAATTTGACCATTAAAGAGTCATTTTAGTTGCAAAATGTCATTATGGTGAAGGATCACCCATCTAGTTACAAAATATAATATTTCAAAAATCCAACTGGCCTTAATAAACAAATTAAATAGTGTCTCTAATTAAAATTTCAAATTATTTGAAGAGGAATCTCAATTTATCAGAAAGTTAAACTATCAGAATACTAAGTTATTATATTATTGATGCGTCTTTGGATCCGAACTTCGAACAGATTCGGATGATTTCCCTGTCTTGGCTCTGGCTCCGTTCCCTGAGTTAGATCCTGCACACCACTAAACAGAACAAGTGGTCAGCGTGTTCGGTGGAAAATTATCTCACCGAAAATACTCCGACGCTCAAGTCAGTAAAACAGTCTTCAAAAGGAAGAAACTGAAAATTGAGAGAGAGAGAGAGTTCGAGTGTTTGATCCAGATGTAAGAGAGACGTGAGGTCTTCTTGAATCTGGAAGGTAGTAAACGGCCGTGAGAGGCGTGCTTGTGTGCCTTAGGGTTTTTTGGAGGATGAAGGTGGCAGAGAAGGTAGACTTCTGTGAGCACCCGATCATCCTAGGAAACGTATGCAACTGGATGCCTTCAAGAAAGCATATGTGGTCGAAAGTATGGAAGAAAGCATGCCCTTAATGGTGGGTTAAGGGTTTCTTTTGTAGCTGAGAGATCGATCCTCCTTCTTTGAAAAGAGTGATTGCCTTCCTGATTTGCTGGCTGGCTTGCCCTCTGGAGCTGATGCCAGTTGCCATGCTGATCGAGATTGTTTCCTTGTGAGGCGGCCAACAACTTTCCAAGTTGGTTTCTTTCCTCCTCAGCATATTATCGTTGGAGTGCCTTGGTTGGCAAGGAATTGGAAAGATCCGACGCTTTCCTTCTTTGAAGGGCGCCAATATTGCCAGCGTCCCTTTTGGTGCCTGCTGAGATTGTGGAATATCCTTGAAGAATAGTTGTTGGCCTTTTAATGATTGGTGGGCCTAAACAGGTCAGGCTCGTTACTGTTGAAAGGCTTCTTGGGGCCCAACGTGCAAAACGCGGACGGTCAACACTCGAGTTGACCGTCTGCGTGCGTGTTGGGCGCCCTTATGAAGGATATCCGTCGTCAGCCGCCAGATGGGCCATGGGCCTGAGTGAGCCAGGCCCATTACTGTAGAAGAGCCTCTTTGGGCCCAATGCGCGTAAGGCAGACGGTCAACGTTTTGAGTTGACCGTCTGTTTGAGAGTTGGCCGCCAGACGGTCAACGCCAGCGTTGACCGCCCTGGGCTTTTCAGCTCTTGGGCTTGTTTTTCAGTTGTGTCGTTAGAGTGTTGATCGTCGTCTTGGGCCTTTGACTTTTGTGGAGCCAGCCCATTTTTGGTGTACCCATCACTAGCTCCCCATGCTGGTGGCCAGAAGTCTGGCCTCCAGTATGTTCATGATGGGATGCCTCTGAATGCTTTGAAGATCTCATGTCACTTCATAAAAAGTCATGAAGGAGAGTTTGACCGGAATCGTTAACCGTCCTGGTCAATTTCGGAGTACCAGAATTGTTAACCGTCTTAGTCAATTTCGGAGTACCAGAATTGTTGGCCGTCTTGGTTAATTCTGGAGCACCAAAATTATTGACCGTTTTGGTCATTTCCGGCGCACCAGAATTGTTGACCGTTTTGGTCAATTTAGAAGCACCAGAATTGTTGACCATCTTGGTCAATTTCGGAGTACCAGAATTGTAGACCGTCCTGGTCAATTTCGGAGCACCAGAATTGTTGACCATTTTGGTCAATTCCGCAGTACCAGAATTGTTGACCGTCTTGTCCAATTCCGCAGTAACAGATGCATTGTTGACCGTCTTGGCCAATTCTGGGAACTCTTTCTGCTAGCTTTTGGCTGGTTTACGGGTTAGAAAACGACACGTGTCTCCCGTTGGTTGGGCGGAGATCTTGGCCATTAATGCGCCAGAGATCCGTCCTCTTGCGGGGTCAAGTAGGGAGGCGACACGTGCCGATCCTGACGGCGTCATTAATGAGGGGTTTCTGCTCCAGAGACCCGTCCTTTTGCGAGGTCAAGTGAGGAGGTGATGCGTGGCAGGACTGACGGCGTCCTTTGTATGCATGGCGCTTAAGTTTCCTTTCCGTATTTTGAAATCAATTACGCCTTCAAATCGTCGTCTTCTTCGTTCTCGTTTCTCAGATGAACTCTTCCAAAAGAAACCCTAGCTTCCACTCGATTATGGCTCCATTCCGTCCGTCTTGAGAGAAAACGATGTTAGGGCACTGTGTATTGAATTTAATATTCCCAAAGAGATGGCTGGAGAGTTCCGGGCAAGGACGACAAAGCTTTTTCCCCACTGGAGGGGCACATTACTGTCTACGAGGCCCATCTGAGGAGCAGCCTCCGTCTGCCTTTGCCGGAAGAGCTGGAGTCGATCGTGGCAGCTCTACGAGTACCTATCGCTCAGCTCCATGCCAACGCAGTGAGGTATCTTTACACCTTATGTATTTATGCCCGGAAGTTTGGCAGAAATTTAGGATGTCTGGCGTTAAAGTTGTATTTAAAGTGACCCAGGGGGCGGAGTGGATTTCACTCAGTCCCCATACGGGAATAAAAATTAACACGGCCATTCATGATTCGCTAAAGAACTGGAAAAACCGGTTCTTCTTTGTGAAAGTGGGAGAGAAATGGCCTATTGCGAGGAGTTGGAGCCAGGTTCCGGAGGCGTACCTTGGTACACCGTTTACGACGGAGAGCGCCTCCTACGCATGGTTGACCAAGGCCATACGGCTAAACCCCGACGAGTTCAAGAGGGACTTCTTGGTTTCCCAGGGCGGAGACCAAGAAGGTTAAATGGGGGCCGCCATCATCGGCTCAGAAGTCGCACCCTCCGATTATGATGATGAGACCTAAAGACTCAAGGGGTATGATCATCCGCCCAAGGCCCACGGAGGAAGCTACTGAGAGGGTAATTGGCACGCCCTCATCGTCTTCGTCGCAGATTGACATTGTGGCTACCGGGATCTGCGGCCGATCCGGCAGCACCTCTGGAGTGGGGAAGTCCGTCGAGGATAGGCTGGCGGAGGCCGGAGGAGTCATCCTGACCCAGCCTACAGCGAAGGTGGTTCCAGGCATTGCCTGGATGGATCTGCTGAGGAGCCAGCTCGCGACGTGCCTGAGGGTTCACGCGTTTTTATTGTGGAGCCGTCGACGAGAGCTGATCCACCAGCATCCGTTCCAAAGGCAGCCAGGAGAAGGAAGCCTACTGCGGCTGCTCTAGAGGCTGCAAGGGAGGAGCCCGCCACTGCTGTTGATGATGATGAATTTTTGGACCGTATTTTGGATGAAGCTGCGGCGTGCTTGGTGCGAGAGGATGCTCCTGACTCGTCATCTCCCATTCCACCGCCAACTGGACCAGGCCTAGAGTCCAGGCCTGCGAGGCCCTTTAGGAAGACTTATGATGTATGACTTCTTCAATGGCTCCATTGTATTTCTTTCTTCCTTGTGTTTGTAACTCACACTTCGCTTTTGTCTTGTGCAGTCAAGAAGGTTGATCTCAGCTATCTCCCGGGAAGTGGAGTAACGCGATCGCATCATTGCGGATTGGGAGGCCGAGATCGCCCGGGCCGGGAGGCCAGGCCGGCCGCCTTCCAGAGGGGAGCTCCGTGAGCAGAGCACCCGCCGCTCTTGAGGTTGTCATGAGGAGGGCGTCAATTAAGGAGGCAGAGAACGCCGAGCCGAAGGCCGAGGTTGCTCAACATGACGGAAGCCAAGGAGGAGGAGGATCGACTCAAGGCAAGCCAATAAGCTTCTTTACTTTAGGGACTTATGTAAAATGTAATACCCTTTTTAAGCAATAAAATGGAAAGCCTTTAGAGATTGTTTTTATTGCTTTTGGAATCACACTGGAACCCAAATGGGCCACCTGACATGCTAGTGGCCCACAAGATCGGAGGCGTGGTTGCGTTAACCACGCCGGTGCTGCTGTTAGAAGGCGTGGAGAAGGCTCAACATTGACCTCTTACGCTACCCTTTTGTTGAGAAGGCTAGTGCGTGGGGCAGCCAAGTCAATAAGGCTTCCCAATTGAGCTTATCAATCGGAGTAACCACGCCAATGTTGGAGAAAGAAGGAAGACTTCGTGGGAGAGCCCAGAGGTCGTCACGTGTGCCATATTTGCCCCCTAAGTGGTGGGTCGCCTTTGTAGCCTTTTGCACATTCTTTGTACTTTAGGGACTTATGTAAAATGTAATACCCTTTTTAAGCAATTAAAATGAAAATTCCTTTCAATTTGGTGTCCATTGTTTTTATTGCTTTTTATCGCAAGTTGTGTGAATCATTGCATTGGGCGCGTTCACGTTTGTAACCAACTTTGGGTCGAGTTTGACTGTTTGGCCTGTCCTTGGTGGCCTAAGTAGGAGCTGAGTCCCTAGGCTTGGTAGGTGGTTGCGTTAACCAACCGCAGGGCGTCGCGGGCTTTCTAGCAAGTCTGCTCCCCGGTGCTGCGTGGTCAAAAGACTCCAAGTGGAAACTTGGGCGGTGCAGGCGTTGGAGAAGGAACGTTCTTGGTCGCCGATAAGCTCGATCATGCTACGCTTTTGTTGAGAAGTATTTAACCCGCGTGGGGCAGTTTGTGACCTCCACCTATCTTTGATTGGTGGCCGCCTAAGGAATAAGATCTTTGTCGGGTAGGCGGTTTGTATTACGGGATAACTGCCGTTGGTGGTGGCGTGCAAGTGATGACTTGGGGTGAAGCCAATGTTGGAGAAAGAATGTTTCTCCCTTCGACCATCGAATATCGAGCCCCCATTCGACATTGACTTGCTCCCGAGAGGAGGTCGTCGCGTGTGCCATATTTGCCCCTAAGGTTTTTCGTTTTTCATTGAGGGCCGCTGTCGGGCCACTTGGATGACAAAGGTTTAGTACGACCGCTATCGGGCCGCTCGGGAGATGACCGAGGTTTTAGACCGCTCATGGGCCACTTGGATGACCAAGGTTTGCCAAGTATAAAGCTCATGAGCCACCTAGATGACCAGGGTTTCAAACCGCTCATGGGCCACCTAGATGATTAGGGTTTAAGACCGCTTACGGGGCCACCGGGATGACTAGTTGGTTTCAAAGCACTCTTTTGCTAATCGAACCACCTAGATGACGAGGGTTTAACGAGAGGGTGAAGACCCTCCCATTTAGGGGGATCTAAGTCGGGTAAACTCGCAAGGCAAACGCGCGAGGTTGTTCATATGTATGCACTCGTGAGCCTAGGATTCTATATGCTAAGTAAACCTCTTATTTTGCCAAATTAAAACAAGCATGCGAATGAATGCGCATAAGTGGGTGAGTGCGCACTGTGAAGATAAGTGCTAGGGGTCCTACTAGAAGTGTTTTCTTACATAGTGAGGTGGGTTGTGTTCCCACGTTTGTGGGACCAACTTTCCGTCCGATTTTGGAGTTTGTACGGGGCTTTAAAGCTCCGTTTCGCAGACGATGAAACCCAAGAATTTGGAGGCTACCCCGAAACGCACTTGGTCGGATTTAGATTCATTTGGTGGCGAGACAAGGAAAGATCCCTCCCGTGAAACCCAAGAATTTCCCAGGCGGAGTTGGGAGAGAGTAGACCTCCATGTTGTGACCAATTTGCTTTTCGAACATCTTGTTATTTAACCCGGGTAGCTTGCTCCAGCGTTTTTTCGATCCGTGGGCATCTCGATGCCTCGTCAGGACCAAGTCCGTCAAGGACTCAACGTCGTGAAGGCGTCCATGGCTCTCACCTTTCTATTGTAGTCGACGGGCAAGGGAAAAGATGTCTTCGGGGCCTTGTTGTGAACATTCGCCATTTTTCGTTGCTCTTTTTAACCAAAACGCGTTTGAGAGCCAATCAGGTACTAGCTTAAACTCTAGCAAGTTTTTCTCCTTTTGGATGCTTTCGACGATTTCCTCCGCTTTTCGAGAGTTGATCGGGATCAAGGCCTAAAGACTCCACCCCGAGACTTGAAGCTCGATTTCAGGCGTGTGGTGGTGAGTGAGGATCACCGCCGGATTTAGTCCCATAGCTTCACAGGCTGCGAAGGGTGTCTCATCCGGTGATCGAGTTCTCCCACTTTGGTGTTGTCCGATAAGATGGGGACATGTAGAACTAAGGGAGCTAACACCTCCATGATACCGTAGGGTGTTGAAAACTTCAACGGAATCGAGGTAATTGCCCCAAATGCCCTCCGCCTAGTATTTAACCCATGGAGTAAGTATGCGACTTGCTTTGTCCTTGGATACGTCCCTATGGTAACTTCCAATTGAATAGACCTCCACCTAGTTCGAGAACGGCCTTGGGGTCTTAGTTGGTTCTTTTTAGGCCTAACTTAAAGAAGGCATCAAGTAAAGCAAATCTTTTGAACTTGATGCGTCTTGATATAACAAGGGGGTCGGGATGGGGGGATATTACATGATTTGAGTCACTATCATCAAGCTAAATACTTGGTGAAGCGCTCTTGGCGAGGTCGGGAGGTGACCATGTTAACCACTGAATTAGGTCCCGCTCCTACCCCTCTTCATCACTACAACTCTATCCGGGACCTCTAACAAATTTCGTGAGGTGTCCTCTGAGTCAGTCCTCGATTTTCCCTCGCATGTTTTGCAATCTTCATTTGAATGGCTCGTAGAGCAATGGAAGAAATTCGACTAGTTTCTTTAATCTTTGTTCAACGTTTGGGCCACTTGAATTTTTTCCAATTGGAACGTTGGCGCGCGTGTCCTCGGGTGTGGAAATCGGTGGGCCCATAACTCTCTGCAGGGGTGAAGGAGTGTTCTCGACTTTCTGGAATGGCGATGATGAACTTGGCCTTTGTCCCGCTTCGGCGTAGGCCGGGTGATAGAAAGGTCCTTGAGGGGAATGGGTGGTGCTTGAAAAAGAAAATAGAGAGCCGCCCATCATCTCCTCGTGATCCGGGATCCTTCTAGCGTCGACCCACGAAGCAATCCGAGGAAACGCCATGGGAGCTTTATGTGGGAGAGGTGACATGGTTGTTTCTCTTCCCGTCGGCTCGCGCACCGAGCTAGGAAGAGATCCGTGAGCTGGAAGCCCGCTAAATGATTCGAAGGGAGGTGGTGAAGGTTCGAGCGTCTCCCTTGAAGTGAGCGGAAGCGGTGGCACATCGGCGGAGTCTTCTAGCCATTGTAGACTCGAGATGGGGTGCGGGAAGTGATCCAGTAGTCAACGGACATTTCGTATAAGTTACAAACTTCAATTTTGATGGTCCTCAAGATTTTCGGTGAAAGGAGGGTCAGTCAATGATGCACTCTTCCTCTTAGCGGTTCGTCAGATCTTGTCCACCCATGATCTTGAAGGCAAAGTTTGGAGTTTAGGCCTTAATCTGTCTTATCTGTGATCCACAAATCCCGACCGCGTGGGTGAATTTCTTCTTTCTCGGCTCTCCGGCGGAGATGTACCGGAGCGTTCTCTGAGCCTGTTCGGGCGAGAAGCGTTTAGATTGTCTCCGGTCTTTACGGGCCTCGGCCTCTTCGGCCACCCTTTGAGATAGACCTCTTTGGGAGGTAGTGTGCAAAGTGAAGTGCCTTGGTTGGCAAGGAATTGGGAAGATCCGCAACCCGCACTTGTTGCTCTCTGTTGCTCGTGGGGTTTTCTCGTGATCGAGTGTCCACCCGATTCAGTACGGGAGTCGGGGGGGACTTGTTCACCATTGCGGGCGTTCGTAAATGAGAGAGAAGGTTGATTTTAGTGGTAGGCCCTTTACGTAAAGTGCCAATGATGCCATTCTGAGATTGTGGAATATGGCCTAGGCCCGTTGAAGTTGGATCATTGTTGGCCAGCGTAGTTTTGGAAAATTATCCCACGAAAATACTCCGGCCTCAAGTGGGTAAACAGTCTTCAAAAGGAAGAAACTAAAAATAGAGAGAGTGTGTGTGTGTGTGTTTGATTCAGATGTAAGAGAGACGTGAGGTCTTCTTGAATCTGGAAGGTGGGAAGGTAGTAAACGGCCGTGAGAGGCGCGCTTGTGTGCCTTAGGGTTTTTTAGAGGATGAAGGTGGCAGAGAATGCAGACTTCTGTGAGCACTCGATCGTCCTAGGAAACGTATGCAACTTGATGCCTTCAAGAAAGCGTATGTGGTCGAAAATATGGAAGAATTGATGGTGGGTCAAGGGTTTCTTTTGTAGCTGAGAGGTCGATCCTCCTTCTTTGGAAAGAGTGATTGCTTTTCCCGATTCTGTGGCTAAATGGTTGCCATGTCGATCGAAATTGTTTCCTTGAAGCCAACAACTTTCCAAGTTGGTTTCTTTCCTTCTCAGCATATTACCGTTGGAGTGCCTTGGTTGGCAAGGGGTGGGAAGATCCGCGCTTTTCTTCTTTGAAGGGCGCCAGTAAGCCATCCCTTTGGCTCTTGAGATTGTGGAATATCCTCGAAGAATCGTTGTTGGCCTTTTAATGATCGTGGGCCTAAGCGGGTCGGGCCCATTATCGCTGAAAGGCTTCTGGGGCCCAACGTGCAAAACGCGACGGTCAACGCTTTCGAGACTGACGTGTTGGCCGCCCTTTATGAAGGATATCCATAACCCGATGGGTCACGGTCAGTGAGCCGGGCCCCGTAGAAGAGCCTCTTTGGCCCAATGCGCGCTGAGACGGTCAACGTTTTGAGGCCCGTTTTCGCATTTGGGCCGCGAGTCAACGTATTGTCCGGCTCGTTTTCTTGGGCCTTAACTTTTTGACTTTTGTGGAGGCAGCCCATTTTTGGTGTACCTATCAATTATTATTCAATAAAATTTCAAGATTAAGAATTGAAAAAATGTTTGTTTGGATAATTTGATTAATTTAAATTTTTAATACTATATAATCTCCTGTGGATGAATATAAATTTAAGGTACGAAAGGAAGAAATTAATAAATATAATATGAATGCAAGAATAGAAAATACTTTTGGTATTCACTCCTTGATACATACAAATAATATACATTCTTATATGATAATATTAAGCCGTTTGACTAGAAAAAAAAAAAAAGAAATTTTAAAAATGAATCTCATTAACAATGTACAAGAATCATAAAGTTTATCAAGTTATTCTAAAAGCTACATCGAGCCAAATTACTCAAATAAAGTAATACTAAGGGAAGGAAATCATCACAACACATAAACTAAGAGATATATGTTCGGATGAATCCTCATTAGACTAATTGTAGAAATCTTAATGCCCCCACAATAAATGCATATGCTAGTCTGATAAAAGAGAAATGCATGAGTAATTGTATACCTAGTGGTATAAGGTATCAAGAGCAACTACCCAGACTAAGAATCACTTTGGCTTAAGATATTGTATAAAAGAAAAAATTAAAATGGTTTCCCATATAAGAAAGGATAACCAAGATAAACTTCATAGACACTTTCCAAATAAACACAATGGTATTAAGGTAAACTCTCTTATTTCTTATCCATTGAGTATTAATTGATTCTATTAGATAGTGAGACCTAAAATTTTAGATGAAAATAGAATGAGAAAAGCTCTTTTATAGAAAAAAAATGAGCTATGAAATGAAGTATTTTGGGAAGGAAAAAAAAAAGGTGAACAGACAATTAAAGAATCTCTATCAAGTTATAGGAAAGTAGGCTTTGATTAACATACGCAGATGATAATCAAAGTGTACTAATTAAGATTCCATTAGAAAAAAACATTCAGACAATATTTAGTATGTATCACTTGGATTCTTACTCTAATATATTCAAAACTTGAATTCAATATCCAAGCAATAAAAGTTAGTGGTTGATATCGTCTAAAGTAATGTTGACCAGACCCATTGATGTAATTGCCTATAAATACTAAATTCATAAAATACTATAAATCAGTTGAGTTGTCAAATCTAAATCCTGACAATAAAAATCGAGCACAAAATAAAAAGGAATCTGACGGAATAATCAAATTTTGGAATGACCAAATTACCAAACAACTTAGTTAAGGATAACAAATAATTATAAAGACCGAAATATCGAATAGTTATATAGTTAATTAAATTAGATGATTAATCCTACCAAATAATTAAATAAACGAATGGGTTAGCTTAATTGAATAGCAAAATCAATCAAGCATTTAATACACTCAACGAATAAAAATTAAATTTAAAATATATTAAACGGTTAAATTATTCAATTCTTAAAAGAATACCACTCATAATGTAATTAATTATTCATCTTCATGAAACCGCCACTAATTAGTAGCAAAATTATAAATATATTCACTTTTTCAAAAAATATGAGAGAGAATAAGGTAACAAGTACAAAATAACAGCCCTCTTGTCACTTGAAAATGCACAAATTATGGAGGCAATTCATCCTCTTTCCATTCTCATACATCATATTTTTCTTATCACTTTTTTTATTTTTTTAGAAAAAATTATTAATTTGAGTATTAAAAAATATACTAGAAAATGAGTTCCACATACTTTGATCTTTTATTTGAAGTTATAGTGTGTAAAATTTAGATAAAAAAATCTGATAGATTGACTTAATTTTATTCAAACTATTATTCAAATTTGAGGTACAATTAGTAGCCAAATTTGAGATATACATTAAATTTTTGACTTGGATACTAATGCTTGGATGTCAATTCCTATTATCAATTACTTATCAACAAAATGGTTTGCTTTAAATGAAAGAATTTAAGATTTTTATACTAAATTGATAATACCCTAATAAATACTACAATAAAATAAAATCTCAATTTATAAAAGTAATATATGAAGAATAAAATATTTATAACAATAATATTCTATTGTATATAATATGTACATTACATTCTTGTAAAAAACTATTTTTATACTAAATTGATAATACTCTAATAAATACTACAATAAAATAAAATCTCAATTTATAAAAGTAAAATATGAAGAATAAAATATTTATAACAATAATATTCTAATGTACATAACATGTACATTATATTCTTGTAAAAAACTATGTTTTTTATACAACTTTTTGCTCTTGTGATGTTTATGGATACCAGATTCCCTAGAACTTGGGTGTGACGATGTCATTATCTCAGCGGTTGAGAAATGGTAGCTTTCACTTCCAGAAGGGCTATAAGTGCAAAGCAATTGGTTTTATCTTGCCTGCTACTCAATGTTAATCGGCAGATTATTTATTAATTTCAGCTGAAATGTGGCGTCCGCTGGATTGATTTTTTTAGGCACCTACATGTCGCCCATATTCTACACGGCAGCCAACGGCTGCATCTCATCCTGAGGTATTGAACGCTGACTACGTCCTTTGAGCACTTGTCTTTTCCTCTTGACAAAAAACTTACTGTAGAATTCTCTGTTTGCCATGGTAGTTGGTAAGGAAAGGGGAACTCACGCCTGGAATAACTTGTGCTGATGAGTACATTTCAAGAAGAAAAAAATTATTGGCGCTACTGCCAGAAAAGAGTGCAGCCCTGATCGCAGCTGCCCCCCTGAAGATGATGACTGATGCTGTACCTTACCCTTTCCGACAAGATGCTGATTACTTATATATTACTGGATGCCGGCAACCTGGTGGCATAGCTGTTTTAGGTCATGAATTTGGTTTATCCATGTTCATGCCGGAGGCAAGCGTTCATGTACGTATGACCATCACTATGAATAGGAAATTGTTTATGTGATTTTTATTGATGACTTTTAGGTCGCAATATATCTACCTTATTGTTCAGCCAACTACTATTCAACTTCTTTCCATTACCTTCTTTACTGTAGGATGTGACTTGGCAAGGAAAAATTGCTGGATTTCGTGAGGCGTTGGACACTTTTAAAGCTGAACAGGCATTTCCATTGAGCAAGCGTCGTGAGGTGAGTTGCCCATGCTTTCTTCTGTGGTTCTGAATCTGGAAAACTGTAATTAATTAGGCAATTCTGGGCAGCAGGAACCTTGTCTAGCGAATCTATGCACGAGGAAATTTCTTTATAATGCAGCTGATATTCAGTTCCCAGATTGTGTTATAGTATTGAATGAGAGATTGGGCTTAGAAAACTGTAAACATGGTACAGTGAGTTTTTTTTTTTTTTTTTCCCACCTATTTGTTGTTAATTATGCATTTTCATTGTTGGTATTTGTTCGATCCAGCACCAAGGCCCAAGGAAATGCCAAGCCCAACTCGTGGAGCAACGGCCCAAATGGTAGATCCAGCCCAACGTCCCAAAACGGGCTACGTGGCAGCCCGTACTCGTAGCCAATAGGTCCGCCTACAGCCCATTAATGCGGCTGACGAGCGACAGGGGTGGCGCAGAAGAAATGAGCCAATGAGGAAAAGGTCAACGTTGCCTGCCAATTGCGGCTCACGACGCTCCGGCCAAACCCAACGCAAGAGGTAGATCAAGCGTGCCCTACGACGCATGATGGTCTATCTGTCACCGCAAGGCGACAACTGACATACCGGTGATCTCCATCAATAGTCAACGGCCAATGAATCCCTGCAAGAGGGATTCTCGCACCAAGAACTCCAGACAGAGGAGCCATAAATTCCCTCCTCGCTTACAGGATGAGGGGAGGAGTCGATCAATTCACTTGTGAGAGAACCAGAGTCTAGCATTGAGACAGAACTAGAGTCTAGCATTGAGACAAACGCTCTCGCAAGCACCAGCTCTTAGAAACACAGACAGCTCTCTCGCTTTTCTCAAGCCAACTACTTGCCACTGCAGTCAGCCACCCGCTGTAGTGCATTACGGGAGCCAGGCCTCCCATCACCCGCTCACCAATCTCCCATTCCTACATTCACACACTCCCTATGCATTCACAGCATATTCCTACGCACCTCTAAGCGTTTGCCTCCCTTCCCGTTCATTGCGGGGGGTTGCTGACTTAAGCGTCGGAATGTTTTCGGTGAGAGAAATCCTGCCAACCTCTAACGTCCTATTTGTTAGTTGTGTTAAGTAGGCCCCAGGTTAATAGAAATAGAGAATGGACCCACTCGAGATCACCTTCAGTCGATGAGAAATTCGAAGTCTCTCGTAATCCGTACGATAACCAGGAAACTCGGGACGTAACATTAGCGCCATCTATGAAAAGGAGACAAAAAGCTTAGCGCCTTTTTTTCTCACACTCAATCCTTCACAGCAAGATGGTCAACATAAGGTACAAGAAAATGCCCCAACAAGAGATGTAATTACCCGCAGCGAACGACCCCTCGGTGGATAGCTGCACAGACGTCCATCCGAGGCCGACATCCACCACCTAGCAACGAACATGGGCCACATGAGGTTGATGATCTAGGCCCTTTGCAATCGAACGGGCACACCAGGAATGGGGGTTGCTCTGCTGGCATCCTAGGCGTCGTCCTCCAGGTGAGGAAGGCGTTGCACAGCAGCCCTCAAGAGAAGATCAGATCTACTTGAGGATGACAGGACCCATGCGGCCTTCAGCAGCAGGGCTAAGTTATGGTTAGAAGCCACCCCAACTGGGACGAGTAGGAGGAGAGCCCAGAACGGCATAACCCCCATAACTCCTGCGACGAAGGGAGAGTGACAGCCGCGGACTCCAACAGTGCGTGGCAACCCCACGCGGAAAGTCGCCACAACCGATAAATTTGGCAGTACCAACAAAGTCGCACGTTACTCCGCGACATCATCAACGCCCAGAGGGGTGAGTCCGCCCACCGATAGAGGAAAAGGTGAAAGTGTTCTGGGATCTCCTACAGAAGGAGAGACCTGCACGGTCTTCCACCAACCTGTGATGGTCACCATTCTCCATGGATCTCCAGACCCAGCCACTCCCTCACAAGTTTCAAGATGCCGTACTGGAAGGGAACGACGGGAGCAAGGACCCGATAGATCACCTCAACTGCGTCCGTACTCACCTGTCCCTTCAGGGAGCAAACGAGGCTATGATGTGCCAGTACTTCTCCGTCACCTTCAGGGGGGACGCGCTGCTTTGGTTCCATGGCCTCCCGCCAAACTGCTTTGGTTCCTTCGATGAGCTTGCGGACAACTTCCTGAGCCAGTTTGCCTCCAGTCGAAGAGAAGAGAAGCAGCCGTGGCACCTACTTCGCCTCCGCCAGAGGGCGGACGAAAGCCTAAAGCTATTCCTCAACCGTTTCATCAACGAGGCACGCAGGATCCCCTAGCTCTCTGACGACCTGAAACTCAACGCCTTCGTTACTACGTTGACAGCAGGGGACTTCTTTAAGCACCTGTCGCATCAACGCCCTCAATCCTTCCAAAAAGCAGAAGCCATTGCCCGAGCCTACATCTCGGTGGAGGAAGCCAACCAGGCAAAGCGTCCCGAACATGTGGACCACCCTCTAGAAGTCCCCAGACCAACCACCAGTAAGAAGAAAAATGGCGACAGTAGCTGCTTCTAGGAGCGCCGCAAGTAGTGACGTCCTTCACCGAGATCGAGGAAGGAGCACGAGCCAACATCCTTAACTCCTCTAAAGAATACCCATGTGAACATCCTGATGCAGATTCAAGATGAGAAGTTCTTCAAGTGGCGTGAAAGCATCGGAAAGTGAACGGGCGATGACAGACAAAGCTTTGCAAGACCACCGTTGCCTCGGGGCATTTCATGGAGAACCGTCGAACCCGTAAGGAAATAGAAGACTTGATCCACTGCGAACACCTCAAATGATTCGTGAAGGGCTTGGGGCAAGCCCTCGCAGCCTTAGAAGGCGAGGCAAGTTAGCCTCCCAGGAACCGTACAGCCACCAGTATGATCAGCATGATCTCAACCGCACCGTCCAAGAGTAGCAAGCAGACGCAACCTAAGCAGACTTCCAGCAATAAGAGAGTGAAGATAGCAGATAGGAGTGATATTATTAGTTTTAGTAGCGACGATATGGCTCATGTAACCTTCCCCCATTCTGACCCCATTGTTGTATCGGCCCTCATTTTAGATGGTACGATTAATTACCAACTGAAATGGGTCTTCGTTGATAATAAAAGCTCTCATAATTTATTATATTTGATTGCCTTTTTTGAGCTTGAACTGAGACAAAACCAAATGAAAGCGGCCAATGGCTCTCTATACGGTCTGGACAACAAACCTGTACCTGTGTAGAGGGTAGTCCAGCTAGAGGTCACGATGGGAACTTACCCGCGCATCGCGGCACGAGAGCTAACATTCCTCGTTGTCAATCTACTGTTCATTTACAATGCCATCTTGGGGAGATCGTTCCTCATGGCCTTCGGGGCTGTTACCTCGATTCCTTACCCAAAGATAAAGTTTTTGATCACTTACGGCATAGGAGAGGTGCTCGAAGACTAGGTAATGGGACGGATGTGCTGCTTGTCCCAAGTCGCACCGGCAGTGTCGGACTGTTTGGATGGAGACTTGGACCTTCATGATGAGACCACACTATAGTAAGCTCAGTCAGAGGAAGTAACCAAAGTAATTCCACTGGATCCTACCGAACCAGACAAGTGCGTACATGTGGGCAGCTCCCTCTCTATGGTCGATCGTAATCGACTAGTCAACTTCCTACGGAAAAACTCCGACGTGTTTACATGGCTACCGCCGATATGCCCGGGATACCTGTCAAAGTAATAGTCCACAAGTTGGGCATTGATCCCGACCACAAGCCCGTGCGACAAAAGCACAGGAACCATTCCGTCGAGAACTTAATAGCTATAAGGGAGGAGGTAAAGAGACTGTTGGACGTTGGGTTCATTAGAGAAGTGCAATATCTAGACTAGCTATCCAACATCGTTCTCATGAAGAAGAGCAACGGCAAGTGATGGATGTGCATGGACTTCACCGACATGAACAATGCCTACTCAAAAGACAGCTTCCCTCTCCTTCAAATCTATCAGTTGGTAGACTCCACATCCGGGTATGAACTCCTGAGTTTCATGGATACTTATGAATCCACATCGGATGCATGAATGATGAGTTTCATGGATGACTTACTCAAGAATGCTGGGTCAACTTATCAACTCCACGTGAACAAGATATACCCGGGAAGAACGTGAAAGTATAAGGATCACACCTCGTGAAAATTCAAAACCATGTTCGTGACCTAGAGCAGACCTTTCAGATCCTTCGGGCACACAAGATGACATAAATGACTACTATGTTCTAAGGTGTTTTGCCAACTTAGAGATAGAACAACGCCTCAAGAATGCTAAAAACCAAATGGGCAACTTAATCACATGCCTTGCCTAACAAGATGTTCACAAGGGCATCGATCAAGAGGAGAAATAGAACAAAACAAAAAACAAAAATGAGTGCAAGATCCAAGGATCATAAGTCACATGTCCCATCCACGAAAAGCAAGGTGGAGCAATTTGAAAAACCATGTTCCATCGACCTCAGCCGATGAGGGAAACAAGAATGAGACCTTCGCGCCCACATCCTTTCAAGAAGGGCAAGAAACCAACCAAAGAAAGATGAAACTCGTTAGAACACAAGATGAAACTCAACCCAGCAAAATGCGCATTTGAAGTGACTTTTGGGAAGTTCCTAGGCTTCATCGTGTCGCAACGCGGCATAGAAACAAACCCAGAGAAGATCAGGGCCATCCTCGACATGAATCCTCTACAAATGGTAAAGGAAGGACAAAAGCTCTCAGGACAACTGGCAGCTCTCTCATGGTTCCTAGTCAAATCCATAGAGAAATAATTGCCCTTCTTCAAGGCACTTAGAGGGATGAAATCGTCCACATTTCGGTGGACCGAGGAATGTGAGGAGGCTTTCAAAGATCTAAAAGCGTACCTCGTCAGCCCACCTCTCTTATGCTCGCCAAGCACGGGCGAAAACCTATACTTCTATTTAGGTACATCAGACACGACGCTTAGCTCCGTGCTAGTCAAAGAGCACGAAGGTGAACAATGACCGATGTACTACGTAAGCAGGGTACTGATAGATGCAAAGACCTGCTACCCGCTCATGGAAAGGATCGCATTGACACTCATCTATTCGGCACGGAAGCTATGGCCCCATTTTCAAGCTCACCGGATTATCGTTCTAACAGATCAAGCCCTGAAGTCGATCCTGCAGAAGCCAGAGACATTCGGGCAGCTAATCAAGTGGGCTATAGAGTTGGGAGAGTTCAACGTGGAGTTTCAACTACGGCTAGCCCTCAAGGGTCAAGCCCTAGCAGACTTTATCGTCAAGAGGGTGACCCTAGCTCTAGACAACCCTCACAGCCGGGCGAGTGTGGATACTCCTAACATTCCAACATGGACCTTGAATGTGGACAGGTCATCCACCTAGACAGGCAGCGAGGCCAGAGTCGTCATGTGGACTCCAGACGACGCGAAAATTAAGTACTCCGTTACACTGACCTTCCCTGCTACTAATAATGTGGCTGAGTATGAATCCCTTCTGGAAGGATTTCGCCTAGCAAAGGAATGTTCTCCCAAGTCACTGGTTGTGCGCGTGACTCGGAGCTCGTGGTCAATCAAATCCAGGGAACCTTTGAGGAGTCTAACCCGCAACTTGTAAAGTACTTGACTATAGCGAAGACCCAGATCCAAGCCTTCAAGCGCTTCAAGACCGAACAAGTGCCTAGAGCCGAAAACTGAAACGCTGACCGATTAGCTAGGGATGCAGTTGCAGGCTCTCCTAAGCAATACGCCAAGGATCTACGGGAGACCCTAGTCGTACCCAGTGTTGATGTCTCATACCAGGAAGTGTTGCAGATTGACGAGAGTGATAACTGGATGACCCCGTATCAAAAGTATCTGATGGATGAAATATTACCCGAAAATGTCGATGAGGCCAAACGAATTAAGAGGATATCAGGCTGGTACACAATCCTCGATGGGAGGCTATACAGGCGAGGATATTCCACTCCTTACCTAAAGTGCTTGACCACTGAGGAGGCTGAGTATGCCCTAAGCGAAGTCCACCTCAGCATATACGGCTCAGAGAGAAGAACCTCACATTCAAGATCATGCAGCAGGGTCTCTTCTGGCCCACGATGAAGCAAGATGCCTTGGAATTCATGAAGAAATGTGAAAGTTGTTAGGTCCACGGATCCATGACGCACCATCCTCATGCAGAGCTGTGTAACCTTCAGCCGCCCTGGCCATTCGCACAGTGGGGACTCGACATCCTAGAACCACTACCTTTAGCTTCCGAACAAAGAAAATTTCTCATCATTGGCATCGACTACTTCACCAAATGGGTAGAAGCAGTTCCTCTGGCTCGAATCACCGAACAAAACGCGATAGAGTTCCTCCATCAAAACATTGCCTACCGATTTGGGATTCCCAAGGTCATAGTGACTAACAATGAAACCCAATTTACCAACAAACGGTTCACCAAATATTGCACGAGACAACGCATCAGGCTGATACATACGTCTGTGTCATACCCTCAGGCAAACGGGTAGGTTGAAGTCACCAACCGCACGCTACTGCACGGATTGAAGACCAAGTTAGAAGACACAAATGGCTCGTGGGTCGATGAGTTACCTTCCGTACTCTAGTCGTATCAAACAACCTCGCGGGAACCAATGAGAGAGACACCCTTCAGCCTCTACTACGGGACTGAAGCCGTGGTCCCCGTTGAAGTGGGGTTATTGTGCTTGCAGGTCGAATGTTTCGATCTAGCCACAAACACCCAGAGACTCAGAGAATGCCTTGATCTGCTCCCAGAAGTTTGAGACACTACCCGCCTGAGGACCGTAACCTACCAGCAGCGCATCATACAATACTACAACAAGCGGGTAAAGGCACAGCCGCTTAGGATTGGAGACCTGATCCTCTGGAGTGTACAGGTCGCGCGAAAAACCACAAGCAAGAACAAACTTTTCCCAGGTTGGGAATGCCCATTCCTGATTTTCGTGATCCACTAGAGCGGAGCATACAACTTACGCGCCCAGAATGGCAAACTGGTCCCACGGACCTAAAATGCCGCCTACCTAAGTAAATACTATCAGTAGAACAACATCGGCCCAAGTAATGCATACATGCACACCATGAGGAATGCTTGTATATGCATTGTTCTTTTATTTAATAAAATTAGTCATTCCTGTTAGTTTGTGTTTTCATTCATGTGAGTGCTTGCATGTACGACATTCTGAAAAACAAAATGACCTACACTGCCCCTATGTCGGGAGGATTGTCATCCATCCGTAAAATGAATCCTTAGCTCCATGCCAAACGGCCCGAAAGTAGCCGTCTCAAGATCTCGACTCCGCGTTGAATGGCCCTAGGTGGCCCCATACACCTTGGCCCCGCACCAAGCGACCCGAAAGCGGCCACCTCAAAATCTCAACTCCGCATTGAATGGCCCTAAGTGGCCCCATGCACCTTGGCTCCGTACCGAACAACCTGGAAGAAGCCATGCACAAACTTTGACTCCATGTCAAAAGGACCCCAAGAGGTCGACCAACCTGGCTCTGTCCAATGATCCAGGCGGTATAAACATTAGGCCTGGGGCTTTTGAAGTCCCAAATGTACGGCCACCAAAACCTCAAGGGACAATAATTGTAGGCGTGCGGCGACCTTCTCTCGAAGAAGAGCATCTTTAGTCTACAAATGGTCGTGCGCTGGGACTGAGCACTAGAGAGCAATGATGCCCTGCATGGGGGCTGAGCACCTAATGCAGGAACCGTGTGCAAAATAGCCTGGACCCAGAGTTCGGCTGCTATGGCCATAAAATCCAACTGGCCCATAGCGTGGCTCCACGGGACTTGTGACGATGTCCATAATGCTGGATCGAGCTTCCTATTAAACGTGCAAGATGTGACGACATCTTCTAACGAAAGATGAGTATGGCACAAGAAGGCGCCGGATTGGGGCCTTGGCGACAATAGCTTTGCAAGCTTAGCCGTTAAATATAAGATATCATCTATAAGATCACACTTGAAGGCGTTAGGTGCAAAAAAGGGATGCTTCTTCTCATTCATATGTACAAGGCATTGACAAGTGGTAAAAAGAAAAAAGAAAAGAAAAGCGATGTGTACAAGCAGAGCTACTCCCGAGAGTCCAATGGGTCTACCTCCTCAAGAAAGTTCCCTAGACGGGACCTATCATAGACCCCAGAGTTGCCAAGATGAAAGACGCCTTCTAGAACATTAGGAAGCATGAGCGAGGCAATCTTGTGGCACAGACAGATGCCTTCCCAGAATTTGGTTTCTAGGATAAGGTTTGCCTCCAACGGAGAGAGCCGCACCCTCGGGTCTCTGGATAGGCAAGAGTTGTCGTCTTTGAGAGTAGTGACCATCTTCTTCAGCTGCTCGACCTCCTGTCTCAGGAGTACAGCCTCTTGCGTCTGCTAGCCACTGTTCACCTTCAAGCGCCTAATTTTCTCCTGCATCTGCCCATTCTCTCCCTGCAGCCGTTCTCTCTTCCCCTAGAGGGAAGCAACCTTGATCCTCGTGAGCTGAGCAATCTCCTGCTCACAGTAAAAGTTTTGGTGCAGTTGAGCAGCCAGCTCGTCGAAAGAATCAGCCTCCCTATGAATCTACATGGGGAAGAGAAGGTCAGAATTTCTCAGAACTCCGAACCGCAGATGAATACTCAGCTCAAGATGATTATACCTAAACAAATGATGCATCTGGATGACGGGCTCCCTCTCCTTGTGCCAGCAAGCATGGGGGCTCCACGCATCCGACCACTGCCTCCGTGGAGCTGGGGTGGCCTGGAGCATTGGGCGACGTGGGGATGCTCGGGGGCTCTGGCTCCCAAGCCGTCTCAATAGTGACAGTCTCCAAAGTCGCATCAATCTTCAGCGGACTGGACTCTCACCCAGTTTCAACCTCTAACCCATCAAGAGCATCCTCCTGGACGCACGCCCCCTCCAGCTCCTAAGGAACTGACATGCCACCCTTCGCAGCAAGCGCGCCCTCAGCAATCACCTCCAGCGGCTCCAGAATGACGAATGAAACCACGGGAGAATCTTCACCAGAATGAAGCTCCACCGCAGGAATGCCATACTCAGCTAATGCCATGGCAAGAATTGATACGGGTTTGGTGGCTCCCTCCTACGGCTCGACGCTTGGCGTCGACTTCGGGATTGGGATCTCGGCTTGTACACGGGATCCCGTAGCCAACCACTGTGATCTCCGGGTGGAGGTACTTTCGGCCTCCCTCAGCCTCTTCAATGGGGCCTCGAGCTCCTCCTCATCCAAGAATGACTCCAACAGGGAACAACTCTCCTCAGCGTCTTCTCCTAAAGATTTGTGGATCACAACATCTGCAGGCTTCTTCTTCAAAGAGCCAGCCACGACCCAACTAGATGCAGGACCCCACTTGGCAGCAACAAGGGAAACAAATGTCAGGTTGTACCCCTAAGTGAAGAATGTCTTCATCTGGGAACCGATAGCAGCAGCCAGTCCCGCCATTTCCCTGACCTCCTCATTAGACACCTCCTTGCAAAAGAATGGTGGGATCAGGCCCCACTCTCGAGAGAGCGCTAAATCAGACAGCTCCTACAAGAAGAAGAAGTGGCTCTTCCAGTTCTTCACCGAGTTAGTGTTGGTCTCCCGGAACTGAAAACCAGTTCTCGGACACATTGAGATCCAACTATCTCCCTCCGAAAAAAGAAAGATTACCTTCACCGCAGTCGCATCAAAAGATACAAAATGTAGGCGGGTGAAGACGCACGGTGAAACCAGGCAGCGGAGAGCATTTGGGTGAAGTCTTGCCACTGAAATGCCTAAAGCTTTGAGAAGGGCAGTCAGCTCACAAGGTGTGGGGTAGCGGAGCCCCCCTTTCAGATGATGCTCGTAAACGGTAACGAAGCCTTCTAGAGGGGTGTGGGCCCTACTGTCCAGACCAGGAGCACGATATGAAATGTCCAGAGAGATGCCATAATCGACCACTAGGGCAGTAATGGTGCTCATGGTCAAAGCAAAGCCGGTATTATCTACCCTATGGTTACTTGACTTGGGAACTCACGAGGAGGAAGGACATTCTCTCTTTTTGGCCATCTCGCCCACTCTAGAATAAGTTACAGCCTCAAGCGAGAAAAAGTATGGAAGGGAAGGATTTCGCTGAGATGCCGTTTATACAGCCATCAAAGCACCAATGCGCAAGAAACCTCAAATGACATCCTTCCCTGAAAACCAGGCCACGTGCCCGTTCGAAAGGAACACCACAGTTCCCCAAGCGGTCGGAAATCATGACCCCTCTTCAAGCCAACAATTAGTATCTCCTCAACCGCCTGATAAGATCTCAGTTGTCACACCCACATTTAAAGCAAGGATCCTGGCTGTCAGAAGCGGTGGCAAAGGAGTAAAACCAAAAAAAAAAAAAAACAGAGAGAAAGGGAGGAATATTTAAGTGCAAACAAACAGCACGACTAAGTAAGAAGTTTTATTATGGGTTTCACTAATAGACTCTTTTACAGCTTAAGGCAATTGATGGCCGCAGATTACAACTGGTCGCCCTTGCTGGATCCTGGAGTGTCCGGAGCAATGAATTCTCTCAGATGAGCGCGAGTCCGGACGCCTGAGTTTTGAGAGTCCAGAATGCTGATGCAAAAGTCTGGTTCCTCTAGCCTGGCTAGCCTCCGACTAAGACGGATGACATCCTGGAAATTTCCTTTTAGTGCAGGAGCACTTCCTCCGACCTGAGCCTTGATCTCAACTCAGCCTCCAACCGCACGTGCTCCTCTCCATAGAGTACCCGGAACAGCTTGAATTCTCTTGAATAGCCAAGATACGGCCTCGAGCCTGCATGTTAGCGTCAGCAAGCCTGGATGCCTTCGCCTCCGACTCAGACCACTCTCTCTCAAAGTAAGCGGCTTGAGCCCTCGTCTGCTCAACCACCCAAACCAAGGCTTGCACCTTGGCCTCGCATGTTGCAATGGCCCGAACTACCTGCTTGTGATAGACCGGCCACATTCAACCGCATGCGGTCGCCCGTTAATCAAAACCAATCATAAGCTCTGGTTAAGAAGGTGGACTTAAAATTTTTCTTTTCTTTTATATATACTTTACATCACGTGCACAGGATCGTGTAAGGCCCAACTTCGTGAGTTGGCGGCCAGGGGGTCGTGGGTTTTCTCTTGACCGGTCAAGACGAGGTCGGTTGGGCATGAAGGTTCCGAAAACAAACTGAGATACCACTAGGAATTACAAATTTTTCAAACCACAACATTGTACGGAAGCATACTAATATTCATTAACTTTCACAACTTTCACAGTGGAAGTGTCCTACAAAATGTTTTCCAAAATAATCAAAAGAGAGTACATCAATTTTTCTCATGCACTACTACTTAATCTTGGTCGGCTATTCTGCTTAGTTAGTCCATCGAACCTCATTCTTCTTCGTTTGGCATAAACTCATCATCACCTTCATCTGAAAAATAGAAGGGGTGAGCTAGAGAGCCCAGCAAGGTACTCATGCATAAATCATGCATAGTCATGAATAATCAGGCAAACAGACAGAATGCAATAGAGACGTATATGCATGCAGTTTCATAAAAACATGGCCGGAGTCAATGCAAACAGATTCCAAAGTCATTTTTATATAATTTGATTTCCAAAAACATGCTTCTGTTCTCAAATTTATTTCCGTCAAAAACCGGCTACATTTAAGGTCTGCAACTCTCGACCATCATATCTCAATAATGGCTACCTTTAAGGTTTGCAGTCTCAACCCTCTGAATCATCAAATTCTATAACGCTATATTTAAAGTCCGTAGTCATGACCAAATCAGACGGCTACATTTAAGGTCCGCAATCTTGACCAATCAAATGGCTACATTTAAGCTCTGCAGCTCTCGACCATCATATCTCAATAACGGCTACATTTAAGGCCTGCAGCTACTCGGCCATCAAACACTAAGTTCCACAAATCATGTTTTTTTGAAAATCTGAAGTCAAATTAGGCAATTAATAGGACACCATAAGGTCTTTCCTTCAATGTCTTAAAATCGGGGGTCGTTTTCATCAAAATGCCGAAGGTCCTTTAACAAAAGCCGAAGGTCATTTTATCAAAAGCCGAAGGTCATTTTACACATGCAATAACCGAACATCTTAAAACATGGCCAGACTTCATGCATTTAAGTAAAACGTCCAAACATCATAAAATAACCGGTACTTTTTCATAAATAAATAACTGGTCATTAACTAAATCATGCAATAATCAAACTTCATGCGTTCGAACATCATAAAATAACTTAACATCATTAGTTAGACAAATAGGCATGATATACTTGCATTAAAAACATGAACTTAAAAACAGGGAGTACGCTTGTATTAAACACATGATCAATAAAAGGTGAGTACTCTTGCCTGAATCTCTTTACTTAGAGCGGACGTGGAATTCTTTCTTGGTTCTTCCACCAGAAAATTTAGCCGAGGGCTTTCCTTCCCTTTTCTTTAAATTCTCTAGTTTCGTATTTATAGACCTTTGGTCTGACAGTAGTAGGTAGGGCAAATCAAGTCCTTGTACTTCTTTGTTTGTTCCCCTTGCCTTCCTAGAAGGTCAGCGGAGTGGTTGGAAGTAGGTTACCTACTTAGGCATGGTCGCCCTGACCCCACTCATAATCAGTTATCATGTAAGTCAATTGGACGGTCAACTCTTCCTTAGTTTTCCTTTTTCTATCACATGTCCTCCGGAATTCTCCTAAGAGTGTCTCCGGAAGTCGTTCGTCTCCTCTGGAAGCCACTAAGCACTCATCAATCGTCTCTAGAAATAGTGTTTATCAACTCCGAAAGCCTCCCTCATGGCCTCTGAAAAGCGCTCATCAATCTTCTCCGAAAACCATCTACTAGTTCTCTCTGGAACCGTCTCTAGAGACTCCTCAATTGCCTCCAGAAATCATTTCCAAAAAACTTGTCAGTCTCTCTGGACTTTGTCTCCGGAGAATTCCTCAATTGTCTCAAGAAGTCTCTCCCCTAACCGTCTACGGAGATCAAGGTATCCAGAAACTTCATATATGGCCTCCAAAAATCTCCTCCGAAAGCCTAACAAGATCTCCAAAAAAGTGGTCTCTGGAAAAGTGGTATTCTGGAGTCCTGCCAAAGGTCTCCGAAAATTACTATTTCTTCTTGCCTCCGGAGATCGAGGTCTCCGGAAATCTCTTCCCTTATCGTCCCCGAAGATCATCTTCATTGTCTCCGGAAGTCTCTTCCTTTGCCGTCTCCGGAGATCAAGATCTCCGAAACTTTAGCCTTTAATATCATCGTCTCCGGAGATCAATGTCTCTGAAAACTTCAGTCTCCAGACTTCAATCATCTCCGGAGATCAAGGTCTCCGGAGTTCATTGTTCCCTCTTATCTTCTAGAGATCAAGGTCTCCGGAAATCATTGTTTCTTCTTCTTCTTCTTCTTCCGGAGATCATGGTCTCCGAAAATTTTCCAACTTTTCGCGTTCATCACTTCCGGTCAACTGACGTTGACCGGATAAGTTTTCCTTCACATCTCCGATCAACTGGCGTTGACCGGATTAATTTCTCGTTACATTTTCTTTAATTTTTCCCTTCACTCCTTCGTCTTTGCCGGTCAACTAGCGTTGACCGGATAAATTTCCTTTCACTCCATCTTTGCCAATCAACTGGCGTTGACCGGATAAATTTCCTTTCACTCCTTGATTATTTTAACTTAATGGCTGAGACTTTCTATGTTTTAGAATTTGGGGCGGTTACAATCTCCCTACTTATAGAAATTTCGTCCTCGAAATTTAACGATCCTTAGCCTGTCATTTGCCAGGCTCCACCTCATGCTTGCTACTTAGATTAAGTCTTTTATTGCTACTTTAAGATGAAAAAGGGTGAGAAGAAGTTAAATCTCTAGAAAGTACCTTTAATCACGCTCGATGACACTTTGGTGTTCTGAACTGTCACTGCAAAGGCTTTAGATGGAACAGTGGGCTTTTTCATATTCGGCTTTCTAAGTGTAGGGCAATCCTTGACTCAGTGACCCTGCTGACCACAGTTAAAACAAGTCCTCGTTAGCTTAAAACAAGTTTTTCCTAAGTACTTTCCTCCGCAGTGGGTGCAATTTTCTGTAGACGCTTGGAAACTGAACACTGGCTCAATTTCAGTGCTACTCTTCTCTTGATCTGATACTTTCCCCTTTTTAGATGGCCCTAGGGATCCTAGACTGGTTTTCTCACTAAGACTCTTCCGACTAACAGCCCTCTTTTTGAAAAGTTCTTCATTCTCAATTTCCTTCTCTTAAATGATGGTCCTATCTAATACCTCTCCATATGTAAGTAACTTCAATGTGGATAGGTGTTTTCTAATATCGTCCCTTAAACCTCGAAAAAAATCTTCTAGCCCTTCTTTCTTCATCCTCCACCATATAGGGAGTATATCTAGATAGCTCCGAAAACTTCGTATCGTACTCGGCTACGGTACGAGTGCCTTGTCTTAATCGTAAGAACTCATCTTCCTTCGCGCCCAAAGACCGGGGGGGAAAATATTTCTCGTAAATGCCGCTCGAACATACCCCTGTAATTTAGTTCTCTGGCATCCCAAACACTCTTTTTCTCGCATCTCCCACCGGTGATGAGCCTCTCCTACTAACTTATAAGACGAAATAGAACCCTATCATCGGGCCGGACATTTAATCGCCGCAGAACACTTTCTTTATCCGTTGGATCAAAGTTTCGCTTTTTAATTGGTCAGTTCTCCTAGAAACTCCGGAACACTCATTAGTGAAGTGATCATACACAGACGTCCCCTCATTGATGGGAACTGGGACCAGAACAGGGGCCTGATTTTGTTGTCCCATGGTTTCTATGAAAGTGGTCATCCTTTCTAGTAGGTTCAAGTACTTCTCCTCCCGATCATGAGAATTACTACTACTACTAGCCGTTCGTTTTCCCCTGTTTGCCATTCTCCAACCAGCGCCTTGACTTCTGAAATTAAGACAATTCGGTTAGATCAAAATTTAGGCTCGAAAATTTATTAGGACACGACGTTCTCCTAGACACCACGTTCTGGTTTTTGCTTAGCGTTAGCCTATTGGCCGGACTAGAACGGTTAAGCCTAAATCATTGTAACTCGTTTCCTTCACCCATCCATTGATTCATCTTAACCAATCCTAAGCTTCCGCATAGATTCACATCAAAACCAGAGGCATCTCATATTTCTCTAATACCAACTGTGACGGACCGGTCACATTCCACAGCATGCGGCCGCTCGTCAATCGAAACTGATCATAAGCTCTGGTTAAGAATGTGGACTTAAAATTTTTCTTTTCTTTTATATATACTTTAAATCGCGTGCACAGGATTGCGTAAGGCCCAACTTCGTGAGTTGACGGCCAGGGGGTCGTGGGTTTTCTCTTAACCGGCCAAGACGAGGTCTGTCGGACGTGAAGGTTCCGAAAATAAATTGAGATGCCACTAGGAATTACAAATTTCTCAAACCACAACATCGTACAGAAGCATACTAATATTCATTAACTTTCACAACTTTCACGATGGAAGTGTCCTACAAAATGTTTTCCGAAATAATCAAAAGAGAGTACATCAATTTTGCTCATGAACTGCTACTTAATCTTGGTCAGCTATTCTGCTTAGCTAGTCCATCGAATCTCATTCTTCTTCGTCTGGCATAAACTCATCATCACCATCACCTGAAAAATGGAAGGGGTGAGCTAGAGAGCCCAGCAAGGTACTCATTCATAAATCATGCATAGTCATGAATAATGAGGCAACCAGCAATTAATGCATGTAGGCGTATATGCATGCGTTTCATAAAAACATGGCCGAGTCAATGCAAATAGATTCCAAAGTCATTTTATGCAATTTGATTTCCAAAACATGCTTCATTCTCGAAAATTCATTTCCGTAAAAAATCGGCTACATTTAAGGTCTGCACCTCTTGACCACCATATCTCAATAACAGCTACATTTAAGGTCTGCAGTCTTGACCCTCTGAATCATCAAATTCCATAACGCTACATTTAAGGTCTGTAGTTATGACCAAATCAAACGGCTACATTTAAGGTCCGCAGTCTTGACCAATCAAATGGCTACATTTAAGGTCTGCAGCTCTCGACCATCATATCTCAATAACGGCTACATTTAAGGCCTGCAGCTACTCGTGTGACGGAACAGATTATTCTTCATTGAATAACCTCCGCCAATGACTACACACACCCTAAAGCCCATAATTAACCTATGGACTCTACAAAATCCGGGGAGTTTCCTCTGCAAATCGGGATGAAAACCGAAATACAACTGTTTAAATATCATCCTGCAACAAGCACACATCTATCAAAGGCTTAACTCAAAGCCTACAACACGCCACACAGATCACAACACCTGCCGTATCATCCATGGCTCCAATCTGAACACAACCTACTATCTGGATCTAGAGAGATGCCATCTAATATGAAACAAAATTCATAACATCAATATAGACGCGGAAGCATACTAAATCATCATAAATGCGGAAACATAACAAAACCATAAAATAATAACTATAACGAGCCACGCTCAACCCCGAGTGGCCGTCCGCAATCGATCCAACTCTAAGTCCAAATCTTTATTGCTCTCGCCGTCCAGCCAATCTCATCAAGCAAGTCTCTCCTTGCTCTATCTATCCGACGTCGGCTAAATGTTCTCATCTGAAAGGAAAAACATCAACTGCAAGAGTGAGCTAACAGCTCAGCAAATGTAATCATAAATAATTCTCCAAGTCATATTCAAGAACTGAAACAGGAGAGGGAAATGCATACTCTCCATAATCAAGAAACAGGAGAGAGAACAGGAAACAACAGGAATCACTTGATTCCTACGATTCTCGTGATTACATTGGTCGATCATTAATCAGAATCACTTGATTCTCACGTTACATATTGAATCCTTTGGATTCATACAGGTTCTTGGGTTCATATCTTGAGTCACCGGATTCATTCGGTTCTCATTAAGTCTCACTGATTCACACCATTCATCGAGTTGGATATTATTTATTTTCATTATTACATCATCTTTGGCGGACCGGCTAGTAGACCGTACTAACCAACGATGCAGAGAACGAGACAGGAATGTGTTCGCTACACATTCTAAAGCCACGGCTACTATTTTATGTCGGTAGCACCCGACCCTCGGTTGCATCCATGCAACAATCATCACCCAGACGACTACATCTCAATATGAGCGTCGATGGACACACCACCACACCCCGGGGTCGGGGCAATCCTCGTTCTTCCACAGTAGTTTCCTAAAGCATACCACGAGACATCACCCGCTCCCACGAGCGGCCGGCCGGAATACGTGGCCAAGTATTCCTCGGGTTCACACCACGATGGACATGGTATACTGAAGAATACCACCCATATGACTCAGGGCCCTAGTTTCAATGTTAGGTTTAACACTTGGAGAGGGAAATCCACATTTGCCACACAATCACATCTCGGAAAATCTCATTCCCATCACAATCATCTCCAACCGGGAGATTACATCATCAAACACATCTCCATCCACGAGATCATATCATCACAAGCACAACGTGGACTCCCTTCCATTCACATCACGGTTCACGATATCCAATGGACTCGATTCCCTTAATCCACAACAAAGCATCACAAGTTCAATTCGACTTCCTTCGGGATCCGGTTCCCTTAATCACAAACAATCAATCCAAGTTCACGATAGAGATTAGATTTCATACCTCAAATGATCACGAGTCACTTTGGAACCTCCGAGACTCATTTCCCCCGCCTCCAAGCTGCTGTTCACATTGGGCTTACATTTACGTTTAATCAGTTAAACGTTACTTTCACAACTATTTTGAAGTCATATCACATTACATTTCTCATTTTATTTCAAGTAAACATTATCGGATTTCCTTTTGAACACCCGGACGCCGTACATGGTTCGATACTTGGAGATCGGACGTCCGGTGGATTCGTACGTACACCTTGTACACAAGATTACACATTTGGGTTCGATTTAACTTATCACGAGGGTGGAAGTATGCAACTTCCCATTCATTTTCGGATTATCCACAACGGGAAGCTTTTAAAGCTTCCGGATGCCACGAACGGGTCAAATCTTACGGGATTCGGCATCCGGTCGATACATACACACAATTGGGACATGGGGATTCATATTCTAGGATCATTTCATCATTTCACGAAGGTGACAACACGCAAAATCCATCTTCGGTCTCGGGTGAACAGTGCCGGCGCCCATTTAATGGGCTAGGACGCCCACGACAGGTCCAACGTGCAAGATCGGACCCACGGCCGACATATATACATCATTGGTACATGGGATTCCAATTTTGAGGTCAATTTCATGATACGAGGCGGGAACGGAAACCCCAAAATCCCGTAGGTTATGGTTTCGGTAAAACCCACCCGGGCAAATCGGACATGATTCGGACAACTAACTATATTTTCTTGGACCTCAAGGCATGGGTTTCAAGATTCTAACGTTCCCCGTGGGAATCGACACAAAATACCCAATGAAAATACCCAAAATATTGAAAGAGAACGAGAAGTGGATATGAGAACACTTGCCTCGACGCGTGCTTTCACCTTTATACCTGGCTCTCGGGCGAAATCGGACTCCCGGGCTCGATCTCCTTCCTTCTCTCTCCAGTCACGCCCCTCTCTCTCTCTCTAAAACCCTCGGACGATCGCGAAATGAGGGAAAATGAGGGCACGGCGCGAATTTATACTACGCTTGCCGCTCGAGCCTGGCTCGGCGCCAAGAGGTGTAAAGCTTCAGTGTGGCTTCAGCCGGCCGGACCCGAATAATTTTCCCGATTTTTCTTCCGGTACCAAACCTTAATCATCCCATAGGATTAGTATTAATCATTTGCATACTAATCACCTCATAATTGTCGGGTTCACAAATCCGGAACCTCACAACTCGGCCATCAAACACTTGGTTCCGCAAATCATGTTTTTTCGAAAATCCAAAGTCAAATTATGCAATTAATAGGACACCATAAGGTCTTTCTTTCAATGTCTTAAAACCGAGGGTCGTTTTCATCAAAATGCTGGAGGTCCTTTAACAAAAGATGGAGGTCATTTTATCCAAAGCCGGAGATCATTTTACACATACAATAACCGAACATCTTAAAACATGGTCAGACTTCATGCATTTAAGTAAAACGTCCAAACATCATGAAATAACCGATACTTTTTCATAAATAAATAACTGGTCACCAACTAAATCATGCAATAATCAAACTTCATGCATTCGAACATTATGAAATAACTTAACATCATTAGTTAGACAAACAGGCATGATATACTTGCATTAAAAACATGAACTTAAAAATAGGGAGTACGCTTACATTAAACACATGATCAACAAAAGGTGAGTACTCTTGCCTGAATCTCCTTACTTAGAGCGGACGTGGAATTCTTTCTTGGTTCTTCCACCAGAAAGCTTAGCCGAGGGCTTTCCTTCCCTTTTCCTTAAATTCTCTAGTTTCGTATTTATAGACCTTTAGTCTGACGGTAGTAGGTAGAGCAAGTCAATTGCTTGTACTTCTTTGTTTGTTTTCCTTGCCTTCCTAGAAGTACAGCGGAGTGGTTAGAAGTAGGTTACCTACTTAGGCATAGTCACCCTGACCCCACTCATAATCAGTCATCATGTAAGTCAATCGGACGGTCAACTCTTCCTTAGTTTTCCTTTTTCTATCACATGTCCTCCAGAATTCTGTTAAGAGTGTCTCCGAAAGTCATTCGTCTTCTCCGGAAGCCTCTTTAGCGGCCTCCGGAAGCACTCATCAATCGTCTCCAAAAATAGTGTTTATCGCCTCCAGCAGCCTCCTCATTGGCCTCCGGAAAGCGCTCATCAATCTTCTCCGGAAACCATCTCCCAGTTCTCTCCGGAACCGTCTCTAGAGACTCCTCAATTGCCTCCAGAAATCGTCTCCGAAAAACTCGTCAGTCTTCTCTAGACTTCGTCTCCGGAGAATTCCTCAATTGTCTCCAGAAGTCTCTCCCCTAACCCTCTCCGGAGATCAACGTCTCAGGAAACTTCATATATGGCCTCCGAAAATCTCCTCCAAAAGCCTATCAAGATCTCCAGAAAAATGATCTCCGAAAAAGTAGTCTTCTGGAGTCCTGCCAAAGGTCTCCGAAAATTAATGTTTCTTCTTGCCTCCGGAGATCAAGGTCTCCGAAAATCTCTTCCCTTACCGTCCCCGGAGATCATCTTCATTGTCTCCGGAAGTCTCTTCCTTTGCCATCTCCGGAGATCAAGATCTCCGGAACTTTAGCCTTTAATATCATCGTCTCCGGAGATCAAGGTCTCCGGAAACTTCAATCTCCAGACTTCAATCATCTCCGGAGATCAAGGTCTCCGGAGTTCATTGTTCCCTCTTATCTTCCAGAGATCAAGGTCTCCAGAAATCATTGTTTCTTCTTCTTCTTCTTCTTCTTCTTCTGGAGATCATGGTCTCTGGAAATTCCCCTACTTTCCGCCTTCATCACTTCCGGTCAATTGACGTTGACCGGATAAGTTTTCCTTCACATCTCCGGTCAACTGGCATTGACCGGATTAATTTCTCCTTATATTTTCTTCAATTTTTCCATTCACTCCTTCGTCTTTGTCGGTCAACTGGCATTGACTGAATAAATTTCCTTTCACTCCATCTTTGCCGGTCAACTGGCGTTGACCGAATAAATTTCCTTTCACTCATTGATTATTTTAACTTAATGGCTGGGACTTTCTATATTTTAAAATCTGGGCCGTTACACTACTAGAGCTCGGGATCCACCCTCCTAGGCCTTTGGCCCCGCGAGGACGTGGTCCCGCCATCCATCTCAAAGCCCGGTGGAGCCCGTAAAAATCTCATCAGTCCAACAACAGTGGCCTCTGAACTACAACCTCCTATGGCAACAGCAACAGGTGCAACATCATCACAAATCCGCAAAGCATGCGTGTCTCTCGCAGACTCTCCAGAAGATGACTCAGACTCTGACGAGGATGACGGTCTCTCCATATACAAGAAAGGAAAACAATGATAGCGCTTGCCTTACACCCTCAGAGCCGCCAAAGGATACAAAACCCCTGGAGGGAATTATGGACTTTAAATAGCCATAAAGCATCCAAGGAAACGCTTCAGGAATGGGCCAATCAGGTCTTTCCATGTGGCATGCCCCTGAAGCCTCACGCCTTTCCAAAGCAGATCATTATGACGCAACGTCCCGCGATCTCTTGCGCAGTCAATGGACCGGGCAGCCTAGCAGATGTGACATCCACCTGTAGCATTTGAACTTCCAAAGCATCAGCCGCCAGTAGTCTCCTCCTACCGCGTCCTTCTGTCGGCAGTCTATACTAAGATTCGAGGGATGAGGCCAGCCAAACCGGCCACGAGCACCCGAAGGCGCTCAAACATGCAGAACGAGGTGCATCGTACAAGCATTTGAAGAAAAATCCACATTGTGTTATGTGATCGAATTGTTCTCCCGGTTGGAGATATTGTGAATGAATTATGGTGGACATTTCCTCAAATGAATAAGAAATCATAAAATTAGGATCACGGATTTATGTTACATAGGTAATATCCCTTGGCCAATCACTAGCATTATAGTAGAGACTCGATGATTACTTCGACCGCATATTATAATGAGTAATACTCTTTGTAAGCCTTATAAAATTACTATGGAAAGATAAGGATTGCCTCTGAACCGCAAGAGGTTAGGGTGGTAGTATTTTATTGGCCCTGTATAATCGGGTAATAGGTATACCGCTATACCATGTGATGCATCGGCCCATCTACAGGCATGATATGTAGATGGCCCCTTCTCTAGATCGATAATAAGAGCTCACGATTTTAGATCATATAAAATATCATGATCCTTTCTCATTCTTCCACACCTTTAGTTTGTAAGACTTATTAACCCTGATTTATAAAGATAAATAATTATACATAAATTATATCCCAAAGAGAAGTAAATTGTATTCCAAAGTATATTTGATCATGTTCTTGTTTATATATCTCTTTCATTATTATATATCCTTCTTTTACTTAACATTACTTATATTATCTACTACTTTTGAATATATTACACTTGTTGAATTGTTGGCTCATCCTAACTTCTTTTTCCTTCCAAATGAGACCTATGAGTTGACGCCCGATTAGATAGAGCAATAAGAGGGATTTGCTTAAGGAGACTTGCTGGACTTCGGGGACTTGGAAGTTAGGATATGATTAATGTAATGAAATGTAAATAACTAATTTAGATTAATGTTATGTATTAATAGTGACATGGCATGTTATTTATTATTATGGATTTATTGTTATGCTTTCGCAATTTGTTCATGGATATAGAATACTTCCGTAGGTATAACATTAGGTTTTGTATAAGTTTCTAGATGGCATCTCTCATTCGATCTAATATAGTAGTTGGGATATTGTATTGGAGCCATGGATGAATGGCATTTGATTGATCCTGTATATGTGCTATGGTTCTGGATTTGAGGTCTGATGGTTTATATGCATTGTGTATGTTTTATTTTACAGGTTGTATTTATGACTTTTGTTCATATTTATGGGAGATTCTGTCCAATTTTCTACAAAAATTATTATATTAAATTAATAATGTATTATTTCCATTTATTAAGTATGATTATCGATGGAGGTCTTTAGCGGATTATGACTCATTCTGTCACACATTATTTTTCCACATATCCTTTTGATATGTATCGTTATTTTGGATCAACGTATGAATTAAGGAGTTGAGTAATTGGACTTGGATATCCGAATAATGATGGGTCTGGTCTTCATAAATTTGAATCATGCTTACTACAAAAGAATGAATCAGATGTAAGAGGTATACGAGATTCGCTTTCTAATATGTCTTTTGAAACTCAAGTCAGTAATTTTTTTGAGTAGATAGAAAGATAATGAGGAAATAAATGCTAGAATTAAAAGAAAATGGAGATGAGTGTAAATTTGGAGGGCTTTATTTCCACTTTATGCACTCAAAAGCATGAGTGTCTTTATTCCTCCCCTTTTTGTTTGAAAGAAAATGTATTTATAGCCTCGAGTCTTATTCAACTAGTCAGCATTTGAAATCACTGCACATGTCTAAAGCTGTTACGGAATTACTATGGGGAGGTATTACTTTTGATGTGTAACTAATATCCTAATTTAATGAGAAAATCGCCTAATGATTAGTGATATGACCATTTTAGCTGTTTTTTGGACCGGATTATTAATTGACTCATGATTTTTTTTTTCGATTTTTGGTAACTAACTACTCAAATTAAACCTTTCAATTAATACTCTTGGGATTAAGTATTCAACTATCTGGATTGGCTTTGCCACTTCTTCGTCTGGGCCACTAGAGTTTTGGTCTTTGATCCAAATTTGTACTGGGCAAATCCACCATGGGCCGTATCTATCACTAGCCTCCTATATTGAGAAATTTAAATTCAAATCCCTAGCATGTCACTTAAGATATACCAGCTAGTGTGAAATCAATGCACATCTCTACTAAGTATATTCTAATAATTAAGGGTCTTGTTTGGTAGGATTCAATTCTCTACCTTTAATGACTATGATTCGATATCTTCTTTGAACTAGTAATCATCTAGACCTTCGTATTGGCTATAAAATGAGGAGTCTTTTTTAGTTTGTATCACGGGCACTCCTCTCATTTAGTTGCATGGATATGTCATACTTGCAATTGCAATTTGGTGATTCTAGAGTGAACTTCAAGTTTTGAGATCGTAGTCCAATGAGGCATATGAAGATTGTCTTGGTTACCATTTTTTATAGGAAAAACCATCTTGGCTTCCTTTATTATAGGGGAAACCACGTTCGTTCCCATGGCCAAGCATTCTCGTTGTAACAACACCCTTGGCCTTATGATCTCTCTTAAAGTGATCCAAGCGGCTATTGTGGGTATGGGCGGACGATTTCTAGAGATTGACAAATATTTGGATAATGAGTCACAGGTAGATTTCCATGTGCAGACACAAAATTATTTAGTTTCGGGATAAGATTTGTATTCTCAATATTGAACAGTTAAAGGCAAAGATTCTAAAAGAGGCTCATCGGATGAAATATACAATTTATCTTGGAGTGAACAAGATGTATTAGGATATGAAGAAGATTTTCTAGTGATGAAATATGAAAAGGAGATTGCGGCATATTTGGCATGGTATATTGTATGTCAACAAGTCAAAGCCGAGTATAAGAAACCTCCAGGATTTGTGCACCCTTTGTTAATTTTTATTTAAAAATGGGAACATATCACGATAGATTTTATCTCGGGTTTGCCTAGAACGATGAAAAATCTGAATGCCATTTGGGTGATTTTATATAGGTTGATAAAATCAATTCACTTTTTGCCTATAAGAATGATATTTTCAAGAAATTGGTTGGTACGTCTAAATATTAATGAAATTGTAAATTGAATGGCATTCTAGCTTTGATAATTTCTAATTGTGATATGAGATGTGTGTCTAAATTTTAGGAAAATTTATATAAGAAATTAGGTATTAAGTTAAACTTTTGTACGGTGTTTTACCCTCATACCGATAGTCAATGGAAGAGAACTATTTAGATTTTGGAAGATATATTAAGGGTATCCATATAAGAGATAAAATAAAATTGGAATAATTATTTACCATTAGCTGAATTTGTGTACAACAATAGTTACTAGCCAAGTATCGGGATGGCCCCTTTCAAGACTTTATACAAATACAAATGTAGATCTCCTACTAATTAGAAAGAGATTGATGATCGTAAACTTTTGGACTCTGATATTATTTATGACACATTTAATAAGATCAAGATCATCCGAAATCGTTTTATTGTCGCCCAAAATCACCAAAAGAATTATATTAATAGATAAAGATCCGATTTGAGGTTTGAAATGAGTGGCCATATATTTCTGAAGGCATCTCTTACAAAGGGAATCTTAAGATTCAAAGTGAAAGGAAAGTTAAAGCCGATATTTATTGGACCGTTTGAGATTTTGCAGCAAGTTGGAGAAGTGGCCAATAGATTAGCTTTGCCTTCAAATTTGGCAGATTATCATGATATTTTTCATATCTCTATTTGAGGAAGTACGTGTTTGATCCTTCGCATGTGATCGAGTACAAACCATTGTAGATTGATAAAATTTAACGTATGTTGAGGTTTCGATTTGAATTTTGGAAATAATGGATCAAGTGCTGCGTGCTAAGACAATTCCTTTGATGAAGGTGCTTTAGAGGAACCATTTGATTAAGGAAACAACATTGGAACATGAGGATGATATTTGAAAAAAGTATCTCTACCTATTTGAGTTTTAAGATATATAAATTTTGATGATGAAATTTTATAATGATAAGAGGGTTGTAATACCCAATTTTCCGTTCAAATAAATTGGTATTATTGGTTTATTTCAGATTAATTTATGTATATTGAAAATAATTGTGTAATGAGAATTTAAAGAAAATTTGGAGTATGAAAGCAGTTTTGACACCTAAGTCATGTCTGATGTACACTTGTGCATATTTGGCAAATTGAGCTTGCCCGAGGAGCACCTGTGACCACTTGAGCTGAGTTTGAGCAGTTGAAAGTCACTTGATGCATGCTCAAAGTAGCGCTCGAGTATGGATTCTAGAATGCTCACACTCGATGACCGCTTGAGGTGGCGCTCATGCATAGATAGAGTTAGGCATGACGCTTGACATGTGCCTAAGGCGGCGTTCATGCACTAATTTGATTATATAAGAACAGCGCACATTGTTTTCAATCATTTCTCGTGGGAAGGAGAAGAAAGGAGAGAAAGAGAGGAGGAGAGAGGAAAAGAAGGAGGATTTTGAAGTATCATTTAGTCAAATTTATTAGATTCTAGGTTTAGACAAATATTTTTATACCCTATTCTTGGTTTATTTTCATTTTAGTTCAATCTTACCTATATTTAGTAGATTTAAAATACATAAATGTTATTTTACGTACTCTATTTTGGTTCCTCATGCTTGAATGTTACATTTACCAAATTTTTAGAATTTCACTTTAGTTTTGTTATTATTTAAGAATTTTTACTTATTTTGTGAAATTAGGTATATATTTTGAGATATTAAGTTCATATATAAGAATATTTTCTAAGAAAAATTCATGAAAATATACATGTGGATTTTGCATGTGGCATTCATATATGTGCCTTGTGTTCAGCTCTGTCTTTATTATTTAATTCTATATGTGTACCTTTCCCCATAGTAAAAAGCTTTGTGTTTAACCTTCTTGAGTAGAATTTTTGTACTTTTTTGTCAAATAGAAAAAGTTTTAAATTTATAATATAGAGACCCTATCCAATTGTATTTTTATAAGAATTATCGTAAAAAATTGAACGAAACTAATATATTCAAACGTTCTAATATATTAAGATAGATTTAAAAATGCATCCCATATCCTCGAGTGGCAAAATAAAGTAGCTTC
The DNA here is from genome assembly GCA_033239525.1 of Nepenthes gracilis. Classification (NCBI taxonomy): domain Eukaryota; kingdom Viridiplantae; phylum Streptophyta; class Magnoliopsida; order Caryophyllales; family Nepenthaceae; genus Nepenthes; species Nepenthes gracilis. Next base: position 9,534,458 of record BSYO01000007.1, on the reverse strand, counting down.
ACCTTTATCTATAGGAAAAAATATGTATGCGGCTAATCTACGGGTCTAAATAATAGTGATATAGCCTAAGATTATTAGGAATAAGAGTAACCATTTCTCAAAGTTAGCTTTTCGATCTTTAGTTTTTCGATTTGATTATATTTTAAATTTTGATACGTTTTACCTACTTTAATTTAGACATTTAAGATTTCTTTTGAAATTTACAGGTTTTGCCCGTAGTTAGAATTCTATTGATTTCATATATTTGAAACTTTTGGCTTTCTTTTTGGATTATACTTTTAAATATGAGACCATATTTGAACTTTCAATATGATTGAGAGAACATCTGGATTTTGACTTTCCTGGGTTTTCATATATAATTTAACTATCTTTGTTTTGTTTATAAATATATCGGTTTATTATATATTATATAATGATACTTATTGATTATTCAACTAACATTTTATTATTTCTTATCCATTCAAATTAGTAGGATATAGATATATTATAGGGAGCTTGAACATTGACTTTGATAGAAGTTTTATTTATATTTGATGAGTATTAGTTTTATATTCGAATTTCATCTATATTAGATGTATTTTGGCAATATTTGGGGTGACAAATGAGATGATAGTATGTTATATAAATTGGGAGGAAGCAGTATTCAAATTATTCAATTATTTAGATATTAGTAGTGTTTAGTTTGTTATAGATTGGTAATTTTATTTGTATTGTGCATTGTCACTTTTTCTTACGAACTTTTTAGTAGATCATGATTATTTATTATTTGGATGAATAGTGTCCGGAGAAATCATATGAATGAATGGCAATATCATTGTCTCTTATTCTTGTTGTTATCATGACTGTTGGATATATTGTCAGGTCACGCGTCGAATTTAAAATTTTATATTGGTTATTATCTTATCTTTGAAATTTTATTTTTGTGGGTTATAATTACTCTTAATTATTATTAGAATATACTTTGATCTAGAGCAATAACAATTATAACATAATCTTTTATTAAATTAATAGTATATAATATTTTGTTGAGTCATAGAGAACATTAAATGATAATTTAAATATAATCATTATCAATTTTAATTTTTCATATTAATAATTATATTTTAAATATGTAAATATAATTCATATCAATTTAATAATTATTATAAAAATATTAATTTAAATAAAAATTTAAAAAATATATATAAATTTTATTATAAATTGGATCAAATTTTTATTATTCATCAAATACATATATTTATATTTTATAAACTCATAAAATAATATTTTTAATTATATATTTTTAAAATAATATTATATTAGTCAGAATTAAAAAAATTATAAAAACAATTATAAAACATTTTATATTATGGTCTGTGAAAATTTAAAAAAATTATTTTTTGATATTTTTTAGATATTTTAAATTTCAATTAAAAACTAAAATTTAAAATTTTTATTTTTAAATTTTTAAATAAAAAATAGATAAATTTAAACATATTTTTAAATTTTAATTTTTTTTTATTTTTTTTTAAATCATTTTTTCATATACTGAAGAAGCCCTTGGATGGTCAAAATTGATAGGAGCGATATCAGCATATTGATCGCCCTGTAAATCTCTCTAAACTACGTGCCCAGGGGGGTGCTTCGCGAGATGGCCTGCCTTTGTTCACCCTCTGCATACCAGCATTCACCCGGCTAACTCCTGTTCTCTCAACTCCGCTCGGCCAAATGGCCTGAAAATTCTCTGTCGGCGGTAACTGGAAATTCGTACGTTCACTCCCGCTCTTTCCCAAAGCAAGTCTACACTGCCGTCAGTTCGATCGCTGATACCTAAATGATTATATTCGATCCCCAATTGGAAACTCTTGCAGCATCTTTCAGAAACTCTTCGGAGCTTATGGTACTAATATGTGCAACACCAATTGCAGTATCTTTGAGATGTTTCCTGTTGCCTCTGTCCATAGCATAGACAAGTTTCGAAAGCGTAGGTAATCAAAATTATAGGGTTTAATTCGTTTGGATAAACTATCACAAATCGAAAATATAAGTTTCCGGATGATCCATTTTAGCGACGACAAGTGTGGCGCTTGCTATGTATAGGAAATCTTTTCGACGACCAGAGTTATTACTAGAGGCATTTGAATTTGCATTGCTACTCGGTAAAAAATGTTTCTGAATGACTGTTTCAGATGTCTCATATCGTTGGAACTTGACGGAACTAGATCCTCGTTTTGAAATCTGGATAAAGGTAACCACATTATTTACGTGCAGTGAAAAGAGCTAGTTTTTGCTGTCATACGGATATTTATTTCCTCTTTTCAAAATTTGTTACTGATAATGATATGTTGGGGCGAGAGTTGTATCAATTAGTATTTCCATCTGCATGTCATGAATACGTCATTCGAAAAACTCAGCAGTAACGTTGACAATCATATTTCTTCCCCGAACAGTCAACCTTTAGCGATAGGACTGCAATTTTCGCCTATTTGCGACGAGTATACGAATTTTGACGTGGAACATGGGTGGGATTGTTTCTGTCCGAACGTGACAACTGGGGAAGAGAACAAGATTGTGACGACACTAAATAAAGCTGAAGTGCCATCTGAAGATGCAGTGGGCATGCCTGAAAGGAGGCCTACATCTGCATTGTGTTTGTGTCTGTGTGTGTTTTTGTTTTGCATTAAGCACATGTGAAATACTTCGCTACCTGATAGCATTATAACCTATGTATTGCCTTTTAACTTAAGCTTAAGTGAAGCATGCTATGTGAAGTCAAATGCTTGTTTCTGCTCAGAGCACTTATCATGCCTATGTTTTTTAGACCCTAAGCTTCTACTTTTAGATGAGAATGGGGTGATTTGCCCGGGTTTGCAACATTCCCTTATGACCTCTCACTGCCATCTTTGGAGCTTTGGAATTTAAGCAGACCAAGGCTATTTGTAATTTTGGAGAGACTCACTGTCTTCTGTTTAGGAGATTCCAATGCAACATCTCTTAGCAAATGTTGGAAGTTTCTTCTGTCAAAAATGTGTGGAATGCTAAATTTTGGTGAACACAAAGATGTTGGAAATTTTGTATGCACCAATATAAAGTATACCTTCATGCTCACCTTTATTTTGGATATTGAGTATAGTCTCCGGTGAATTAGGTATCATGCTCCTGCTTGATGATTTATAGAAGTTCCTTAATGTTTAATGTTTGAACAGGAACTATTTTTACATATAATTATCCAAGTCCAAGCTCTTCTTATATGCAACCATAAACCTTCCTAAGAACTCTAGTGGAAGCTTTCTCCAAAAATTACATAATAAAGTAAATAAAGTAAAAAAAAAAAAAAAAAAACCTTGGATTTTCTATGTTTTCACGAGATGTTTGTGTTTCTTTGATTCAGAAGTGGTTGTCGACACTCCATTTGTGTTTCTCACTCTAGCAGAAATTTTATTGCTATCTGATTTCCATGTGGCGGCTCAAACTTCTGGGTTTGAAAAGACTGCTTTGACTGGTGTATTAAGGTATGTGCTCCATTTCTTTGTCTTTATTTTGTTGGTTATTGATGTGCGAAAATGTTTTTGCTTGCCAACTTGCATGCAGATTTTTTTCATGCATCTGTGAGTTTCATTATTTATTTTGCTTCTATTGTTGTTTTTCCAGACATAGCCATAGAACCTGCTAGTCTGTTTCATTCCCTAATGTGCCCTGATCATATAACTTACGCATTCTGTTCTATCTAGCTATGTAGGTATGCAACTTGCGCTAAAAGGATTTGTGGTCTGCTTATGTGGTTTATGCTTCAAATTCTAGCACATTGGTGGAGTTTGTGACTGTTTTCTGGTACTTGTCATTATGACAGTAAACTTCTTAATTATGGTCTGCTAAATAGAATTTTCTAAATGGTATGTGTATAGAGAGAGAAAGAGGAGGGAGTTAAGAAATATTTGTGGTGGTATAATTCATATCCTTTATGGTGCATATATGTCACGTGTCAAGTTTATTACAAATATAACAATCCAAGGACCTTTCAAATCTCAAGAAATATAATGAATAAATCAACAAGTTGATCACTTAAACAATCATAAAAATTATCAATTTCCTTTGCAATAGCTTCTCTCATACAAAAAACGTCAAGCAACCTAAATATGCATATTTCTTTTATGAACTGCAGTTTCAATGCAATGTACAGAGCAACTTGATTGCCACACAATAATTTTATATGTGAATAACAAACTACCCCAAGCTATGTGAGTGATCATTTTATCAACATCAACTCACTTTTAGTCAATGCCATAGAGTGCTGCTTTGATTTCGCACTAGTGTGTGCTACCACATCACTTTTTTTTTTCCTTTTTTACGAAAAAAAGTATGACAAACATATAATACTCTAATGTAGAATGTGTTAGCTATGATCCTACCCAATCAACTTCTAAATAACATGTATGTCATCTATTCTCATCAAATAACCTCTACTTGGACATCCTTTGATATGTCAGAGAATATGAATGATGGCTCCTCATTGGCTTTCCCATGGTGCATAATAACTGTACTCATAGCTAATGAGGTATCTGGAAAGTTTCTATAAGATAGATATGCTTCCCAGCCAATCTCCTATATTGTTCTAGATTTGGTATTGGGTTCCCTTTATTTGGTAAAAGCTTGACATTATGAACCATCAATGGGCCACATGTCGAAGCCTAACATGCCTACTTTACTCAAAGGATCAATTACATATTTTGGGTCGAGAAATTAATGCTCCTTTAGATCTAACTTCAATCCCTAGAAGTAACTTTACTACCCCACTCTTTAGCCTGAAATTGTTGTTGCAGAAAACAATTTTAACTTGCATACCTTCCATATTGTCTACAATGATAATTATATCAACACAGACAATCATCCATAAACATTTCCCATTCGAAAAATGCCTACAAAAGACATAATGGTCAACATTACATTGTTGCTATGCAAACTGTAATGCTGTCATGTTGAACCAACCAAATGAAGCTTGAAGAGACTATTTCAAGCCATACAAAAACTTTTTAAGACATCAGACTTTACCAAACTCTCCTTGATCCACAAACCCAAGTGGTTGTTTCATATAAACGTCTCCATGCAAATTACTATTGAAGAAAGCATTTTTTATGTCTAATTGATACCAGAGCTAATCATACATAGCAACAAATGCTAATGGAAAAATGACAACTTAGAAATTGGAGGAAATATACCACAATAATCAAGCAAATGGACCCAGGTATACCTCTTTGTGACCAATTGAGCCCTAAGACAGTCCATTAAGAGAAACCTGAAAATATATCTCCAACGGTGACAAATAGTAGACTTACCAAGACAAAGATCAACTAAATCCCACACTCCATTGGATTGTGGAGATGACATTTCATCTAGCATAGATGCACACAAATTGGGATGGGCAAGGGCCTTGCCAATAGATTCAGGCACAGAGACACAAGACAAATAAGCAATGAAAGAAAAATAGGTGAGGAACAAGAACTTATAGAAACAATGTTGGAGATGTCATGAGCGGCTATGTTAAGTTCCAAATAGATGCAGCGGCTATGTTAGTGGATTTGTAAAGAATTTGGGCACGAACTAGTTGTCTACAAGTCTGGCTATTGTAATCATTAGAGCACCAAAAAAATGTAGAAACAATAATTAATGTTTCCATGCGAATATTTGCAATGTCAATATGATCCCTAGAGCTGTTGTTTGAAGTTGCCTTTTAAATATGTACCCAAACATAACACTATTAACCAAATACAAACAGCGTGTGCAATCTCTTGTTCTCTCAAAATTCACAGAATTGCAAGTAATAATTGTTGAATAGGATATATGATTCTGCTTTCATCTTTAAAGGAACCCTATCTTAGGGTTTAAACACATACTATTAACTTAGGCCATAAAATAGGGGTTAAAAATCCAACAAACAAAGAATGACACATCAGAGAGGTATAATAGAGCTGTGAGGTCAGAAAATCCATTGCCCACCAGGCGCATGGGCTTCACGAGTTGGTTTACAAGCTTCACATGGTTGCATGCGGGGTTGCTTGTGCACTCTGATTGCAGTATCCTAACTCAGCTCCCTAGGGCAACGACCTTGGTGCTATTAGATCTTCAACAAGCTTTGTGGTTTTATTCAAATCTATGATTTTCTGAAACAAGTACTATTCAGGGCTGTGGCAGTGTTGTTTGGTTCTATGTTTTTTCACAACTGTAGCTCCGATACTTTGTTGAAACAGAGAATAGAGTGAATGGGGAGAGAGAAACATGTGAGAAATGACTTAGTGCTCTAATGAGATTTAAACATGTATTTATCGTTTAAGCTTAGTGGTATAATTACGTTTATGCCTCTTAACCAAAACTTGTCCCTAATGAGTAATAATGCAAATGATAGGGCATTAATTCAACAACTCATAAATATAATTAAGCAACCGTATAATTTGTTTCCATTTATAGATGAACATGTCATTACTTTCTATTCAATGTATTGTGGCAGATATTTCTGGTTTCTTCGTGACTGGTGTTCGTGGGTTTTCACTTATGACTCAAATGCTTCTAAAGGCTCATCTTATATATTTCTTTCTCATTTTCTTTTGCTTTTGGGCATCCCAAGAGAAGGGGGATAGAGAACCATATATCTGCTGAAAATGACAAAAGTAAATATTCACATTTGGGTTGCTCGAAAAGAAGATATAAAAGGCTACTCCTAATAGAAGTGGTAAAATTATTCAAAGTCTGTCTGTCAGAACAGTTATATACTTTTTTGATTTTCTATTCACTCATGATGTAGCCTAGTTGACATGATCAAGTTTTTTGACTCATGACCTGGTGACAGTAACCATGACATTTTGGTGGTGGCAATTTTTCTGCATAGTGCCAGATGCTAATCTAACTCACGGAGGAGGTGCTTCTACAATGATGTTCCATGATTTGAGAACAGATCATGTTTCAAAATGCTATCAACACAACATGTAAAAGAAGAGTATGACTATGGAAAAATAATTAAGAACCGGTTCTTTTGCTAAGGATAAGCATTGACATAATAGTAAGGTTACTCCACTTGATTTAGTGGTCATATGTTCAAATTTTAGAAATAACTTCTCTATAATATAGTGGTAACCTTAATCTTAGCCACTACTATAGAGTTGTAATTTGGGAACTCTCGTGCATTAGGTCACCTTTTGTATTCTTTGTACTCTGAATTTTCACTGCCCCTGCTACATGGGCTCAGTGAAACTAATTGGCTGATTATGATGGTCGAAGCCATAGGCCTACAAAAAGGGCAGTCATCTAGAACTCGAAGATCAACCCTAGATTCTTTGTTGACATGCCCTTTTTTTTTTTTGGCTATACTGGCATATTAAATGTGAATTTGTTGTTTTGAAAAAGGTTACTCACCCTTGCCTCATTTCTTCTGTTTTACTTGCACATCGATTCTCTCTAGCTTTCCCTAGTTCATTCTGGTTACTGATGTGAAGCTTTATTTTTCTCTCTCAGTTGTCAAATGCTTGTCTTCGCATAATGAAGCAAATAAGGTAGGCACTGTTTTTTGCAAAACTTGCGTTTCAATTTATTCAGTTTGATGCTGTATTGGTTCTTTGTGGATAAACATGGATATCTCTTTGATTATACCTGTTCTTTCCCTTCCCAATATCAGTTTGTTGGAGATAAGGTTGCATATGCACTCTCTCAAGGCCTGAAATTGATTACTTGCATTGGTGACTCTAAAATAGCAAGAATCAGGATACACAGTGGTGATTGCTGCTGCTCAGACAGAAGCAATTGCAGGTACAAAATGCTCTCATCTTCAGAGAACTGCACTGAAGAACTTAGGCTGGGACTTGAGAACAACAAAAATTTTTTATGGAGTAAAATTCTTAAAACCCTAGTATTTTTTACTAGTAAGTAAAAGTCCCCACTTAATATTTTTCCAACAAGAATACCCTATTTCATCTTCAGCAAAGTGCCCCATCAGGACTTTACCACTACTTATAGCACAATTAATTACTATTTGTCCTTGACAAATCGACGGGTGTTTTAATCAAACCGTCAGCATCAAATGCAAGTAAAAAGAAAAGACCTATAACTTCCAAAAATATGTTCACCACCAATACTGTGTTCACCATCTCACATCATGGATATTACACACATGCATCTGCTGGCTTTCCCACCATCTCCATCAACCACATCCTTTTTCTCTCTTTTTTCTTCTTCTCCTATTTCTCCTTCCTACTTTTGCATCGCTCATCATATGTCAAATCCGATGAATTCACATGAATTTAAGGCAACCACATGAATTTAAGGAAATGTTTTTGCTTTCGCAGTTCTTGGCGAGCAAAGATCCATGACTTCCTGTGATGTTCTTGCTAGGAATCATCACAAGGGAGAAATAAGTGTCCAGAGAAGATAGAATTCTGTGGGGAGTTGAAAGAAGAAGAGAGAAAGACCCAGAGGAGAAAACAGAGAGGATTGAAGGGGAATCTATTGTGAAAATCTATCTTTCATTCATCAACATAGCAACGATGAAGGCTTATTGCTTCTTATGTAAACTTGGCACCTCCTAACTACTTCTAACAACTTCATAGCTGATTCAATTACAACCACATATTACTAACAACCTCTATACTTAAATCTTCCAACCACTTGAATTATAAACTGGCCGCTGCTTCTGAAGCTGCTGCTTACCTGTAACTTGCTGAAGCTGCTGAGTCAGCATTGCTGATGCAGATGGAGGAATTGTTTCCCATTTGGTGCTGCCAGTTTAGTTCAGTTGCTGATGCAGCAGCCTGGTGTCCCGACCCTTCCAAGAACTGTAACCTTCATGAATGTATGTATTTTGGAGTGAAACCTTATACTTTGTATTGCAAGAAAGGTTTTGCGTCAATTTGTTTTGCTGATCTAAATTCTTGATACCGAAATAAATGGACTTGTTAACCATTTATGGTAAATCACCATGAAGGTGGCAGGGCTATTTTCCTAGTGGTACTGACAATAAGTCATTGATGGTTCCTAGGGTGAGGTTTGGGGGGGAGGGGGGAACTGACTGCGGTTGTAAATTGTTATGGAGAAGACAGTGTGCCATGGCTTGGAAGTCAAGGTAGTGACAAGCTGTGACATTGGTGAAGTTGCTTTGCTATGAGTCTCAGTTCCCACAATCACAAGTCATGAGGGGTAATGAGTTCACCGGGTCAATGACAGACTACCCAAGCACCAAGAAAACTCAAGTTAATCCTAGGAGAACCACGGTATATAGCTCTCCACCGTCCCGGGGTAGTTGTATGTCAGGCACTAGATATCACCTGTGTGAGCTATTCTTGTGGTGCATGCAAAATATTACCTCATCAAGTTATGGCAATGTTAGGCTAGGTTTCTGGACATGTTGAAAGGACAACCAAGGGGCCAAGTGAAGGCATCTTGTGAGAGCCGAAGAAACAATATTGTGGATTGGCATCGAGTGAGAGGTTAATATCCTACATAGTCATTCTGGAGATGCTACTGTTTATAATACTTGAGATAATTGTGATAACCCGAGCCCTTTTAATCAGATTCAGCTTGGACCGCTCACATAGACAACCTTAAATCATGTAAGCATTAAATATTTTCAACAATATAAAATCATCATCTTAATAATACATCAAGCAAATGTCCATGGAAATAAAAATAGCAACAATCACAAGTCACAACCCAAAAGAACCCACCAATCCTCTATCAAAATATCTCTTAACTATCATCAAATGAAAAGATAGCAATTAGTCTCCAGAATTCTTTCTACCTGAAAGGGCCATAGTAAATGTAGAATCTCTCACTAGTGCTGTGTGATTAATTCTAATATGGAACCAATAAAACATAAATGTGAGTAAAATGCCTAACAAGTGATAATTATTAATAACACATAATAAATAATAAATATCTTGGATATACAATAGTTGAAATATACAAAAGCCGCAATAGTAATATAAAATCCAATAATAAACTCTATCTAATATTTACAACTCATTGTAATTATGACTCAAAAATTATAGTACGGACAGGTCCATCATATCTCATATTACAAAGATAAAAAGATTTTATAGAATTTGGATCTCATCAATAATAGGCTAGAATTCCCCTGGAGCCCAACACAAGGAAAACATGAATTCTTTAGTTCAAATATCAATATGAACGATTTTGATACCGAATTCAAATATCACTGAATTTGTCACATGGATTCTATTGTATGCAATTTATTGATTTTATCGAATTTGAATCTCATTGAATCCATCACATGGATTTTACTGAATGTTACTCATGGATTTTACTAAATCACGAACTTAACAGGTATCAATAATGGTAAGATATTATAAAGAATCTCCTGGATATTATCCAACCACAGCAAATCAAAAGCCGTATATGTTCGCCCCTAACAGTTGGGTACGTCACATAAGATAATTGATACTTAAAAGTTTGACATGCTACCAAATCCATTGTCTACCGAAACTTTGCAAAATAAAGTACAAATATCTCACCAGTATGCATTTCATTCACCCAACAAAGTACGGGAATTATCTTAACATATTAAACCCAATATCTCTTGCCATAATATCCCTTAATTATATAATATACGATGGTCACATGGTTATAAGTATCTCTTCATATTAAACAATATATCTCAACACTACCATGAAGCGGAAATAAGTGTCGGATGACTATTGACTACCCTAAAGTGCCACATATTATATATTCCTTAATATTGTAGTGTTTTAATATAATATCATTTGACTTGACCGTAAAAAACTAATAATATTTGCCATCGAATATAATGCAAAGGAAACTTTGCAATTAAAACGATAGAAGTATCATTCAGTATTAATAAAAACCATACTCATGATATCAAGACCAATGTAGAGAGGGTTATCATTGATATAAACGAGAAGGATTCATGGACACACCTGGTTGTCCAACACTCAATTTCAATACTAGACTAAACTAGTTCGATTCCTCCAATGTTTGAACTTCTTCCTGCACATTGCGACACACATTGGCATCGTACAACTCTAGTCAACTATTACTGCTATTCTGATTTGCTAACCTTATTTCTATAGCCATCAAATGATAAAAATACTCTTGATCTTACCACTACTAAACGATATCCGAAAATTACCACTATCATTCAAAATCCATTCTGGTGTTGGGGAACCAGCCTAGCCCCACTTGAGTACTGAAATTTTCAATTCAAGGAAAAAGGCAAGTTGCCAGTTCAATTGAGTACTGAAGGCGATTTATTATTCAATTCTTCAACAAAATGTTACCGAATCATGCATATAAAAACTTAAATTATCATACTACTAATTAATTCCAAAAAATCTCTTTGCAAAAACCATTTCATGACAAAAAACAGTAGCCACCACACTACTCAACTTTTCAAAGAACATAAAGTTGCTGGCTGCTGTAGCTTCAAATCTAGAGAAATTTTAATTAAATTTCATAAACAAGGCACTATTAACAGCATTTACATGGAAAGCATGAATTCCTAGTATTCCTAGACCACATTATCACCCGATTTCCTTTTTTTTCCCCCCATAGATACTGTTCATCTTCTTCTCTACAATGTCGGTTATCGTTCAGAGGAATTACAGGCACAACAATTATCCCATATGAATGCTTTTTTACTTCATCATTTTAGCTAAGTGACTTCTTATCAAAATTTTGCAAATATACTGATTACTAGATGCCTAACTTGATTTCTGAATGGGACATAACACTACTCTGCCGAAATGTTGAACAACAGTTGCAGGGAGATGGAAATCAAACTTGCCATTCAATTGTGGATAATAGAAACAAGAAAGCCATTTACAGGAGTACGGGAATACACTTGCAAGGTGATAGAACATGTAAGAAATGAGGAATTCACTTGCCTGATTCTTCCTCTTCAACAAAACAAAGCTCGTTGCACAGTAACAATGTGTGATGTCACATTGGCACGCCAGCTTAAAGCATCAATAGCGGTAACTCTGCCGTGATCCTCCGCTGAACGTCACCCCATGAATGTAAGGAATGGAGTAGCAGCGCCAATTGGCTCCAGCAATGGCAAAGTCCACAGCAAAAGCAGCAAAACAGAGCACTGCAATACCCCTGTCCACCTCTCTCTCCTCTGATCTCTTCTGGTCTCTCTTCTCCCTCTTTCTTCCTCACACTGAATGATTCTCCGTACCAATTTTGTTGTAAATGAAGGTAGTAATTAGGAGAATGGGGAGTGTTGGTTTTGCGGAAGAATGCTCATTATATAAAGCTCCAGAAAAGGGACGGCTTTTGTTATGTGCCCAGTCAGCGTTGGCACCGGCGGACGAAAGAAGAAGACGAAATCGGAGAAGAGGATGGGGGAGGAGGAGTTCAGCAAAGGAAAATAGAGGAAATAGAATCAAGGAAAGGGGAAACATAAAAATTGAAAAATAATAATAATAACAAAAATGACAAGGTCTGTAATATTATCCTCCTTATCAATGAAACCTTGTCCTCAATGTTGAATAAGAAAAAACAAAATCCATGAAGTAATATCTTTTGAAACCCGAGCAGTTGGTGAGAAAACAGAAATGGTTGGATCTCCAGGCTTCGGCGACAATTCAGCAGGCTAAGGAGGAGAATCACCAAGGCAATTTTGTTTTTTTGCAGTTTGGTGCACATCCAGTTGGTTTTTCATGCAGAATCGAGAGCCTTGAAGGTCAGATGTGAGAGCCATGAGGATGTGGAAGCGATCAATCAAAAATTCATCTATGAATGCTACAAAAGAAGTGCCCTGGACATGGTCAATCATTGATGGAAGAGGGCTTCCATTTACAACCTCAAAGGGGCTCATCGTTATAGATGAGTGCCAAGATGTATCATAACTTTATTTAGTTAATGACAAATAATTAACTCATGTAGGACTGTCGGCAGTAAAATCGAGCTTTGTTTATTCTTTCACCCGTTTGGATGATCAATCTATCAGTAGATTCCACAAGTTTCCAACTGTCCATTTATGCGATAGAATCTACAGACTCGATCTAGATTCACTAGTGCTGCAATATTTGAAAGGTCTTCCCCAAAAGTATAATATGACATGGAAGATCTAAATGCATGAGATGCAACAAGCCATTATATGGCCGCTTTAATTTCGAGGTCCTTCTCAACAGTACCGCGGCCCTAGTTCCCTATTATGACACCAACATCACTATGATGATAAGCCCATGACTTATTGGCCCGTTCTTGCATATCTTTGAGATCATCTTTCAACTGGTTTTTCTCAATTGTTTTTGAAGAGGCCTTATTTTCTTCATCAAACTCATTGCTACTAATGTTGCTACCCCAGCGGGTCAGTCGATGCCAAGGAAAAACACCAAAACAATCCAGCCACCCCATGGATTGACTCTGAGACATGTCGTCGACATCCTTATGAGCATTCTCGTGCCCATCAAAGCTCAATCCTTTATTTTGTGATAGCGTTTGATAGTACCCACGTTTAGATTGATTGAGAAAGCCATAGAATGCCTTATTAACCTCTCTCAATGGGCCATTCAGTTCATATTGCCTCAGACCTGGATTCCATAAAGCATCTTTTTTAATAAATCTTGTGTTACACCTTCCCATAGAATCTTGCTTAACTGTATCTACATAATCTCTAGGAAATCGAAATGTAGAGGCACACACTGAATAGTTTGAAAACTACCCAACACCAACAATTTCTACTACCTCATTGTCTGACATGGAAGGCAAGAAAAGTATGCCAATAATTAATCCAGGGTTGATCATAAAATGGATTTCTTTATGAGCAAAGCCCCTCCAAAGAGTATCACCTCCCAAGTACTTGTTTGTAAAGTCAACTTCAAGAGCTCCTCCCAAATGATCTTTTATCAAGCCTAACCTGTATACCTCAAATCGACAGTATGGAACAACCGAGATGCCCCACAAATCAACAAAAGGATAAAAAATAAGTGGGTGATATCGCTTCAGAAAGAAAAGCTTTCGTTCAAATGAAACGAAGCTCGAAAGCATGCACAAACATATCCGCTCAAAGTAAAGTATCAAATACTTTATTTTGTTTTCATGATTTTCCGATAGCCTTTCAGAGAGACTCGCAATTAGAAGAGCATATTTGACCATTGGAAGGTATTTGGAACCTCTTTGAGTTGTTTGAAACAAGCAAAAGAACTAACAAGATAGAATAATGCCAATCAGTTCCTCACTGAGGATTACAATTCCCGCTTGTGGTGGTGCCAATAAGTGAAAACGGGTTTCAACCCTATCAAAGCTGTTCACATCTTGATAATGTGATCCCAAAAATGTCAGAATTCTCAATAACTAATTTACCATAGCTAGAATTACTTCTACAAACCATTTAGTTGATTCTTCTCTTGATAGAAACTCTATTTGCCCGTCCGTTTGTGGGTAGTTTAGTGCGGTGCCCTGCGCCTTTAAGAGCTTGTGCCAAAGTCATCACCCTGCAACTAGAATATTCCATACCACACACCAATAAATTGAGGTAAACTATAAATACACCAATTAAATTTGTCCCACAATGGAGGGATTGATTTTGCATCTAGGAGTTGAATTGTGGAGATGTAAACTCTGATTGCACTGTAAATTTAAGACTCTAAATTTGTGGCTCCGGAGAGCAACGACTATTTTCCCTAACTATCATACGTAAAAATTGTGGGGTCTTCCATTGATGACTAAATATGACCCTTTCATCCCATTAATGCACAATCCTCGATTCTAGACGAGAGACTATTTTAGCAGGTGTGAATTCCTTTATTGGCAATGCAAAGGAAGAGGGTTTGGCCTAAGTTGAAATAGGATTACTAAAAAGTGTGGTGAGTAATGGGGGATGAGAACTTGCCCGACTAGCTGCCACTTTTTCCTCCACCCAGTTTGCCATACTGAAGATGTCCAATATCGTCACAGGCTTTAAAAATAGGAGCTCATAGCTTGATGGTCCTACCAGGGTGTGTATTGGCTGCTTGGATAGCAGCAGACAATGAAAATTTGGGCATCTAATACCAACAGTGCTGTCATTGGAAAATTGAATGGGAGTACCTATGTGGAAGACGGGTGATGCATATGATAGTAAGGGTAGGATTTGAGCAGGTTGGGGTAAAATGTCAGAGGTGGTAGCCGATAACCGTGAGGGAGTTGGAAGAATAGGAAAATTTGTGGACGACGGAGGTTTTCGATCGATTCGGTTCACGGTATGAGGGGTTTCGGTGAGGAAGTACCGCACCTGTTCTGTGGTGGAAATAGAGGAGGCAATTTGAGCTGCGTGCGGTTATTCGAACGCCCTGCGAGAAAGAATGGTAGGTTGTGGTAAATGAAGTTAGAGAGTGATTTGGACGTCTAATGGTGATGGTAGTATTCTGGGTAGAGTATGGGTTGGGATGGAAGGTGATGGTTGGAGAAGCCACGAATGGTGAAAGGTGCGCTAGTAAGCTAGTGTTTCGCTCGATGTTGTTGAGAAATGGATGTTAACAATTGAGTGTTGGATATGCCTAGTAGTGGAAGTAATTGCGGCGATTCGTTCTACATGATGTCGGATGGTTGTCGCCTGCAGTTGGACGGTCACGAGAACGTTCTTCACCTCCTTTGAAAACCTTGTAACGACAGCTTCGAGTATTTTAAGCGCTTGTTCTTTGGTCTTCGTCTCCTCTGCCATGTCTCAATGAAATCACTAATGTTACGTGCCCAATCGGCGTCGGTGTTGGCATCGACGGGCGAAAGAAGACGAAACCGGAGAAGAATATGGGAGAGGGGGAGTTCAATACAGGAAAATAGAGGGAAAAAAGAAAAACAAAGGGCGAAAGTTGAGAGAGACAGGGGCAGAGAAAGAAGGGACAGGGGAAAAGACATGAGACAGAGAAGGAGATGAAGAAAATGACAAGAGAGAGAGGGAAAAGCAGCGATGAGAGGCAGCAGACTATTCTTCCTTCTTACTGTAGCCAAATAGCCCGTCATATGCAATAACATTTCAACCAAATTGGTTGAAATCTAAGGGGAGGCCAAAACAGCAAAACTGAAGGAATAAAAAAACAAAAGCACAAGGAAAGGGGAAACAGAAAAATTTGAAAAATAATAATAATAATAGAAAATGACAAGGTCCGTAATAGCTTGTTGTGTTGGCATGGATGGTCATCAATTCTCCTTGCTGCAAGGTGACAGAGGGAAGAAGAGATGTGCTTGGGCAATGAGCGGTGCCTCTCCCTCTTGTTTGTTACCAATATTGTAACGGTGGCATAATTTGATAAAAAAGCCTCCCCATCCTAATATTTACTCATTTAAATAACATGATTCAGTCATGTCAAAAATATAATGCTTATAACTGTGAGTGTTTTTTCTAATTGGTAATTGAATGTCTGCACAATTTGTTAAGTTCAAGATTGCTAATTTGTCTTCTTACTTTAGTGATATGTTCTGGAAAATCAACTTAAACACAATTACGCAATATTAGTTATAAAGGGTTTTATTTGTATAGTAGAACTCTTTGAATTAATTATGTCTATTGGATGCAATTTAAATATTCCAAAAGAAATACTGGGATATTACAGGAATATTCCTCTAAGGTGAGAGGCATTTTGGGTGCTCAAGCCGATTGAATTCCCAAGATACCATGATTTCAAAACAGCGCAACACCATGCTATGTAGGAACGTTGTTGTGGTTGTCAAGTATGTTACTTGTCAAGAAACTAGTATCAGAAATTCTAAATTGAGTGATTAGAATGCGTTACGAGGCAAGTTGTCTTCGCAAGTGTCAAGAGTACTATTAGACAAGGGGATAGAGGGAGGGTTAGTGATAGAGACTGTGAGGGATAGTGTAGTGGGCACCAATTGTGTGCACTAATGGGCCAAGGACTACACAGTGACGATGAGCAAGAGTGCTTCATGTATTGAAGTGCTAGATAATGGGCCGATGTGTGCAAGTACCAAGCAGGCAAGATAACCTATCAATGGAGTGAGCGCTAGTTCGATGGTGGGCCGAACACTGGAATGCAATTGGTATTATGCTAGTTGCTTGATTGAGAAGCGAAGGAACCTTGAAAATAAAGTGAAAGATGCAGGACTCATTGGGAGAAGTTTGATTTGGAAAGCTTTTGTGGCTAAATGTCATAAATGGAGGTTTAGATCCTCAAGTTGAGCAAGGTTTTCCATGACTTCGATAAGTTTTGATGTCGCACAGTCGATTCCTACTGCTTAACAATTGGACCCTGACACAATGGCTAGTCTGGGTTGAATTCTGGAGGCACATCAATGAGAGCAGTGGATGGAAGTGAAGGCAAGTGGAATTATTGGGTTAAAAGGGGGTGGAGATGGGGAGGGATTGAGGAAAGAGGCATTGTGCTTCTCTTTTTGTTCAAGGTAGTGGGTTGTGAACAGTATATAACTATGTCAACTACAATTTTCTGTGGAAGAAATGTTTCTCTGCAAGATAACTTCAAGATAGGCATATCTAAGATTCTCATTATGTTTGATAGAGATGATTATGGATCTCTGTGAGCTATTTATTTTTTCACTTTCTAAAAATATCAGTTTATGTTACATGCTTGATCTTTGGAGAAGTGAACACTAACTTGTATTAATTTGGATTGCAAATAGCTTAGTCAATTCAAATGTTCTTTATAGAAAAATTTAATTTCATGTCTAGAAAATTTTGACATGAACGAGTATGAGCTACAAAATTAGGCCAACTAATGAAGACATAGAAAGATTAAGCCACAAGAAATGAAAGAAAAATGCAAGATCCAGGAGGCAGGCATTGGTTAGGAGCACTTCAGACACCCAAAAGAAAATTCAAAGGACATTGAAGTTTCTTTTTCGAGAAAGAAGGCCTCCGTGGAAGCTAGCTAAGTAAAACTTGGACAGTAAACAAATTTCTCTCTTGTTTACATGAATGCATCAGCGTGCACTCGTGTGCAAATGGAAGCTACTCATACATTTTGCAGCGCGGGGTTGAGAGGAGGTTTCGATAATCAGTGTACCGATCGATTTTCAAATTAATATTGATGCATTTTTTCAGTAAATTTATTAAAAAGAAGCAATTGTAAATAGTTTACAAAACGGTCAGATGTGGATGGATTTTTAACTAGTGGACCTTCGTTAACTATCATTGTCCAACTCCTTATGTTCTCGTTTTTATCCAGGGGTCAGGGATTAAAAGTTAAAATATGAACAGTATAGATTGCATTAAATTATTTAAATGATTATTTAATCTCCACCGTTTATTATTTAACTCATAATCCTAACCCTTAGCAGCAGCGTAAATATAAAAACCTTAGGAGTGGGAGAACTATAACATTGCCCGTTTTACTTGCAAAACTACTAGTTTTCCTTTTGGACTGAAAAAATCATCAAACATACCCATCCCGCCTCACTAACCATCGAAGTAGGTTTATTTCTAATTTGATTTTACTATTATTTCTCTTTCAATAAGGGAAATTAGACCCCTTGCTTTAAATTTTGCTTCTTGAAAACGTTGGGCAGCTATTTTTTTTCTTTTTTTTTTTTTTAGCCAGTCTTGTTTCCTAGACCTGGCTGAGGCTTTCTGCAATAATCATGTATTTTTGTGCCTTTTTTACCTTTTGATATCTCTCATTGCTCATAATGTGAGCACAGTTTTTCCCCCGAGAGATTACTGAGTTTGCAAGAAAGCTAGAACAAACTCCATGTTGCCAGTACAGTTTATCCTCAGGCACATTTGGCCTGCCTTTAATTTCTTTTACAAAAATTGTTTTCAATATTACTTATTGAATAATCTCTAGCCTGTCTAAAAGGGTTTTTGAAATTTAGAAAAAAAAAAAAATTCCCCCTTTTTAGAAGGCAGAATTAGCCTACCTTTCTCAAAGGATCTTGCTCATAGACAATAAATATTATTTTGACAATAACGTACACAAATCACAGTCCAATTGCTTACTGACCATGTATTTGGTATCTTCATTTCAATGTGTAAGATTTGACAAATTTCTGTAAATTTGGGTGTTTTTTTATATATATATAAATATTTTTAAAAAAAAAAAAATCTAATTTCAATTCAGTTGACAGAGGACCACGTTCATTGACGGGCAACGGTCATCATTGAGAACAAAGTCTCGGTCAAAATGGCCGCGAACGGGGCTCCCCACAAGCTTACGACGTCGTCTCCCTACCTCCTGCGGAGTTGAATTATATTATCCGGTAGCCCCCTAATATTATTATTCCTTCTAATTAACACATTATTTTCTGATTTTTTTCAAATTATACAGCTCACTCATCCTCAATAGTAAATACATTCATCTTAAGAATAATAAACATGGAAATTAAGATAATATTTTAATATATTATTATAATCTCAGTTTAATTTTTATTTAAAAATATATTGTAATAAAATTTTCAATTAACGTCCTAATTAATCATTTATTTATGGCTGATAAATTAATAATTAAGTGTCGACCACCGAACGGCATTTTGACGATCCAACGGCATTTGTGGCAGGTATTATTTATGGACCAGATTAAATGGAATATCAATATTTTCTGACCGTAGGTCAATCGGGTTGACTTTGTTTTATGCCGAAATTAATACTTTACACGGATTCTGTCCAGAAAGACTTTCACTGCCTGTGATGCAGTTCCAAAAGTCAACTCTACATTTAATACAGCCTCTATTTTATCAAAACCCTTACTTAAATGAATAAGTAACGAAATTTATTGTATGCTTAAAGATAAAATCATCTGCGTTTATCATTAATAAAATTATCTTGTTCTTAATGATTACGCGTCATAGATAATTCTAATTAAAAAATCAAATTTGTAATGATAGATTTAGCTACACCATCTTAAATTATTGATATCAAATTATTTTGGCCACTTGGCTAGCAGACAGCGCACCGTGGGCCTCCCTTTCCATCTAAATCAGGCACAAGCTACCAACACTTATTGGCCGTGCACCGGTGGTGGTTGAACTGACTTCAATGCTTCCCTCCGTCCTTCATTTGCCAAGCAATTAAAGTCAGAAAAAAAAAAAAGAAAACTAAAATTGGACATTGACGACGAGGTATGTTAAATTGAGTGATATATTTTAGTTTAATTTTAACATATTTTTGACAATATAATATTTATTTATTTATTTATTTATGTTAACGAGGTTACGCAAAAGAACATATTGATTGATGAACACGTAGATAAATTCAGAATCTTATCACGGTAGAATTAATAATGTTGTAATCTTGATATTTTTGACACATTAGATTTAAGTCATCAATGTTATTATTTTTATTACAAAATAAAAATAAATATTAAATTATAATTTTTTGCGATGAAGTCAATTATCCCCACACCAGACAAAGTAAATCTATGTCGCCTAAAATATAACAAGGGTGAATAAATAATATCACTTAAATATTTCTCATTGGTATTTAAGAAAAATTAAAAAATTTATAAACTTTTAGTAACACGGCATTTGGCATATAATTAGTTCATTAATATTAATAAAATCACACAACAACTGATACCCAGTTGTATGCTATAAGAAATATATATATATATATTTTATAGGAGATGAGCTACCCACTTTGACTTATATCCAAGTGTGCCCCGTCACTCACGAAGTTATTTATTTTCGTTAAAATGAGCGCCTAAATAAACAACAAAATTAGACCTTATTGCGGTTGCACGAGCCGCCGCAAAAAGCAATCAATGCCCTTGAGACAAGCACAAATGTGCTACGAGAATCCTACGCATCTAATTAAATATTATGTAAGAATTTAACTGGGTACCGTAGGATTAACTTTTTCCTTCCTCCCTCCCAATAACTTTTTAATTTCAAAAAAGTACGAATAATTAAAAATAATAATTTTTTAAAAATTTGTCTCACATGTTATCTATCAATGAAACTAGCTTATTTTTTATTATTAAAGTTTGTTTGATTGTCCTTTCAGACTTAGAAAAATAATTATAAAAATATGATAATTTTAAATATTCATCTAAAAAATTTTTCCAATATTATTATATATATATATATATTTGAATTTTCATCTGTAAATTCGTTTTTTTTTTTTATTTGGCCTATGCATATGATGTTTTAGTATTAGAATCGAAAAGAAAAAGAATTGGTAGCGGGTGGCTGCTGTGCTTTGCGTCAGGCAGGCTGGGATGAAGCCGACGTCTGGATGGGACGCTGACACTTGGCAGCACAAGCATACGCCGGGAATCAACGGTAAAGATTTGTTTGACCAGTAAGGAAGAGTCAACAGTCGGCAGCATAGTTGGTTTGATTTCTGCATGGGCAGTTCGCCTCTCACGGGCTCGTTTTGGCTTGCCACGTGTCACGGCAACTTCTGTCTTTTAAACAGTCCAATCTTTCTCGCATCTCTCTTTTAATTAAAATAAAATAAAATAAAATAAAATAATTTGCTCCGAGATTAATATTTGTATGTGTAGGATCGTATCGTATCGTAGGATTGAACGTAAATTTGAAGTTATTACTTTTCTTACAAAGCGACTTGGTGTTAAATATCAAATATCCTAATATTATCTATCAAAGAATTGAAGGCTAATATATGTGATTATGTAGCATATACATATCATGTGACATATTTTAAAAATAAATAACGCATATCATAAATTTTAATTCGATTAGAAATATTTTTGGATATTTTATTTTTTTCCCAAAACTCCTACATTAGAGTATAATTGTTAATAGTAAATTAGCTAAATGATAAACTTGTAATATTCTGATGCAAGCTTGAGTATTTCAAGAAATGCATTTTAACAATACATTTAATAGTAATAAGGATTTAATTGCTTAAGATGCAAAAAAAAAAAAGATACCAAAGATCATGGAAGACTAATTATCCAATGATGGTTGGAGCAAAAGTCCTCTCATTTTTATTGTTTGCTTCCATGCTAAGAGTTATATTTATAGAAATATTAAACATACTTTAAAGACGATTTAATATTTAAATATATAATCGTTTTTCCAAATTTTGCTTAAAATGACTTGTTACTTTAGCATTTTCTTGGCCCTCGTGATTATTTTGAGTAAATGAGATCCTTATAGAGCACAATTTTGTTTCAAGGGCATAGTAGCTTACTTTAATTTACAACATTGTAGATAGAATTCTCTATATGGCATGTTTTAGCAAACTTTTAATTTGATACGTAAATTAGCAGTGGCCTTATTGACTCTGGTCAACAATGATCAACTCGTTCGAATTTTTAGTAGTGGCTATCCATTGCTAATCAACGTCTCTATTAAAACAACAAAGTTTATTGGCTAGGTTAGTATCTTATTAACCACCTCTTGATAGCTTAGTTTTTTCTTGACCAAGCAATCCTCTAAAGCCCATTGTGTGGCAACCCAACCATCATAGTAATGTGGTCTTCCAAAGGATAAGTTTTCTAATAATCTCGAGTCTATTCCACCAGTGTGCTATTTTAGTAGTTCTAAAGCCATTTTGACAATTCAAGTTCCTTTCTTCATCCAATTTGGATATTTTAGTTTATTTTGAGATATATTTTCACTTTAATTATCCATTTTTTAATGTATTCTTCTCTTGTGGGTAATAAGATATGTTATAGTTGTATTTAAACCGGCCTTTCAGTTAGGTTGTAATAAAGTGAGTTCAGAGGGGGTTATGGGTTATACTTGTAACTAGTAACATTTATATATGGTTTATTCTAAGTTTGTTATATAATTTTTTCTTTAATTGAAAAAATTTTTTTATGTTAAATATTATTATGTAACTTATGAGTGTTATTGCATAATTTGGTTCATTTTATTCTCATTATATTTAGTAGCCGATGATAAATGGAGGATTCGGTGTTCATTTCTATTGTGCTGATTCTATGCGTGTTTTATTTTTAAGATATTTTAACAAGTGATATCAGATAGTAGATTTTTTTAGATTATAAAAATTATAATTTAATTATATTGATATCAAAGAGTTTGATATTTTATATAGAGTAATTTAACAGGTAAAATAATTTCATTCGTTAGTAAGAAATAGTGAGAAATATTTTGATTCAAGAAAGAACAATAAAAGTGTTGAAAAAGAATGAGGATAAATAGGAGAAGATGGAAGATGAAAAGTGTCTAGATATGAGATATTCAGTTAATTGCATGATTAATTTATATCTTTTAGATAACATTTGAATTTCAAGAATTTATTGGTTTATAAGGTCTAATGTAGGTCTGAATTAAGTTGGAGGGCTAGTATAATTCTAAGCCCCTAACATCAAAGTTGCATATGAAGAAACAATTTCATGGCCCATGGTAGTCAAAAGGAGGAAACTTCGAGAAGCAATTAGATAAGTTCAATTATCTATGACATAAATGTTGGTACCTCATAAGAACATCGAGGATAAAGACAAGACATTAGAATTACTGACTTCTTTACTAGCCTATACATTTATGTTGTCATGACATTATTGTTCAAAGGATACACTCACATTGATGAAATCATTATTTCCTTACTTATGAATGAGTATGGGTGAAAAAAAAGTAATAAAATTTTAAAAAAATCGAGTACTTTGGTTTCTACTAGTGGTTAAGGATACGAGAAATTGAGAGACCGAGGCTTTAATGCCCAATTTTTATTATTATATTATGGCATCATTAATATAATTTTTTGATCGATTTAGAATTAATTATATGATAAAAATTTGATGGAAAATTAAAATATTGGCATTAGGCCCAACACTTGAGGGCGCTTGTCTTATGTTGGTGCTTGTTTGAGATAGAAGCTGCATATTTAATGTGCACTTCTATAGTGCTCATATGTATTTATGGAAGAATAGTGGTGCATATGGTGCACTTGAGGAAGCATTTGTATGTGGTTCAAAATGTATAATGGCACCTAAGATATGGCTGTGTTGGTGCTCAAGCAAGGATAATGTTTAATATTTGCACCCGATATATACTCGATGCAATGCCTCGTGCATGCCTATGTATTAAAGTGGCACTCGTGCATCAATTATAATATATAAGTATCTGTATGCCTATTTTCAATCATTTTGTGCAAAAGGAGAAGAGAAAAGAGAGAAAGAGAAGGGAAAAGAAGAAGAAACGAAGGAGGAGGAGGAGAAGAGGTGTAGGAGAAGGCAGAGGAAGGTTTCAGAACGATTAAATCCAAAGTCAAAAGTAAATATTTTTAAATTTATTTTTTGATTTGTTTCAAAATTTTTTAATTTTACTTATATATTTTATTTTACTATGCATACATAATATCTTTAATATCCCCACTTTGAATATTATTATAAGAATATATTTTTAATAATTGTTTTGATATTATGTTGGGTGATAAAGGGTTTGTCTATTTTTCACAAATTAAGTGAATATTTTGAGGTAATATATCATATGTAAAAATATTTATAAAAATATAATGCAACTTATGCATTTACCGTTACATATGATATTCTATGTAAATACTTTAGATCAAATTCTATTTTTATATCTATATAAGTTTGTACTTTCCTACATAATAAAAATATTTAATTTGTACTTTTTCTATTGAGAAAAAATTTATAATTTGTTATAGGGTCCGCGTTTGATATTTTATTGAGAATCATTGTAAGAAATTGAATAGAACTATATATTCAAACATCTCAATATATTATGCACATTTAAAAATTGTACCTATTTTCACTAGTGGAAAAAAAATAATGTTTGACCCTACTATAGGGAAGAGTTGATAGATGGCTCGCTAATGGATCTAAATTGTAATATTTGGGCCTAAAATTATCGAAAATATATGTAATCCTTTCTCAAGATTAATATTTTGATTTTTGGTTCTCAATTTGGCATGCTTTGGATTTTTCAAAGTTTTACCTAAATCATGTTTGATTTTTGAAATATTTTGACCCATTGAGATTTATAAATTTTGACACATCATTTGAAATTATCTGATGATGGATTTTAAGCATTTGGAATCGTATGGCTTTTCAATATTAGACAAATTCTTGCAGCTAAATATCATTTAATATTTGTATATGATTATAAATTTTGTATACAAAATCATAGTTAAATATTTGACACGTTAGACTATTTGATAGATTGGATTTTAATATGATATTTCAGTTTTATAATTTTTCTATTTGATTTATACACATGATTTATATTTGCATATATATATATTTGTTGAGTTTTAAATTCATAATTTTGCTCCTATTTTCTAACATTTTAAAATTAGAAGTTTTTAGGATTACTTGCATTATATGGATGGAAAAGATGGGAAGCTTTCGTTTTTCTATTGTTATTGGATGTGTATGTGGAACTATTTGTGTTTTATGATAGAAAGTTATTAGTTGATTTATTTATGGTTTGTAATAATATAAAATACATTTATCAATATCAATATTGTACAGGCTGCATATTATTTTTATTTAATATTTGCTAGATATTTTTTTATGAATAGATTTGGTATAAGTAAGTCATTATAATATTTATTTGGAGGCCAAACAGAATTAGTTCAGTCAAGCATTGTATCTATTATCAGTTATGGATGTCACTTTTATTTTTGGTTTATTGGTTTGATAGATTTGACTTGTTATTTGAACATTGTTCAAATACAGAAAAAGATAATTTTAATATTCAGCTGATTTAGTTATTTATTTAATTACTTATTCAGGTTAGGGTTGTGACGGAGGGAGCAAGTCAAAGATGAGTAAAAGCTGATCCAAACTTAAGGATATTGATTACTTTTATTCTGGCAATAAGAGCCACATAAAACGAGATTGTTTCATGTGGAAGAAATGTAGTAGCAAGCAATAAGAGAGGATGAATTATGATGACAATAATTGAATCTTTATTACTAAATGTGGGTACCTTCTAGTCATTTATATAAGGAAGACACGGAGTTTCATGAGTTATGAGACAAGTTAGATTATAGATAACGTTTCATCATACATACAATATCAAGGAAGTCCCTTGATATCATTCCCATGGTTCAACTAGGAACCACAACTAAACGGGATAATAAATCTCTATCTCAATTCACATGTCAAGGCCAACACTCTTAATTACAATATTCTTCAATATTTCATTGCATATTGTTTAAATAATTATAAGTATCCTTCTAAGAACATATGCCTCCACAAGAATATGGGACTCAACATCAATCAACTATAGACAACACCAAAGTTCTAGTCATCCCTATGAAAAAGATATAAAACTTCACGAGCCATGAGATGAGTTAGGTTATGAATAGCAATTCATTACACTATACGACATCAAAGAAATTTCTCTTCACCTTATATATGTCTAATGACAATTGGGTATTAAATATGGATAATAATAGCTCATCGAGGGTAGTGGACATTGGAGATGCTAGCTTGTTGATGACGAACTAGACGAGACTCATATTAAGGGGGTGCTTTGTGATTCGAATGTTTAGTTGAAT
The DNA here is from genome assembly GCA_033239525.1 of Nepenthes gracilis. Classification (NCBI taxonomy): domain Eukaryota; kingdom Viridiplantae; phylum Streptophyta; class Magnoliopsida; order Caryophyllales; family Nepenthaceae; genus Nepenthes; species Nepenthes gracilis. Next base: position 9,508,102 of record BSYO01000007.1, on the reverse strand, counting down.
TTGATTTCAATTGAGAAGTTTGATGAGGAAAACTTTTACACAGTATTTAGTAAAGACTAATAGAATTTCACTAAAGGCGCCTTGGTTGTAGTTAGAGAAAACAAATGATCAAATTGGTATTTAACGGATGCATTGATTGCTGAGGGTAATATTACGGTAGCTGATAGGTAGTTTGGTTAAGGTGGCAGGAAAAAGCAATGGAAGTGATGCTATTGTGGAAAACAAGTAGAGTGGCTCGTGCACCCTACCTAAACGACTCTGATAAAAACATCAATTATAAATAATCATCACAAAGTCTATAATCAATGAAATACCATGAAAATTTATAAAAATAAAACCAACTATAAAAAGTCAAGTTCCTCAAAACATGAAAGAAAATAAAATGTTTGATACATCTAAAATCAAAGGAACATTGCCCCAATAAAAATTATCTCTACTATTATATAAATAAAATCATCGCAAACTTTCAATATAAAGATACCTACACCTTAGGATCATTTACCTACAATATCCATAGCAAATCTCAATCTCCTACTAGATCTACCAACTTATACTACTATGTTGCTAATAAAATATAAGAATGAGTTAAAAACACAGCAAGTAATAAATCAATAAAAAAAAAGTAGACAATAACCCCAATAACAATATGAAGATAACGAGAGTAATATAAATATCATGGGTCAATTGTACCCTATTTGAGACTAAATGATATATTGTAATTATAATTTAAGATTACAATAAATTCAACCACTGAAAGATAGCCAAAACTTGAAATGTCATAAATATGATCAGGATTTTTTAGAATTTGAATGTCAACAAAAGTCATGAGTTTCGTTAGACCCATCTTTTCGCATATTCTCGGTATAGGAATTAACATCTATCCTGCCAATTCCCTTTGCCCAACCCAAGTATAGAAATGGCTCACTTAGATTCCCTTTACCCATTTTGAGCATTGGAATCCCAATCATACATGTCAAAACTTAGTGCTCCTTACCATGATATCCTTCGATACCGCACCATACAACGATTAAATAATTATAAGTATCTTTTCAAGAATTAGACATTGATTGACTAGGATATGAATTAGATGTCAAACAATTATAGACTACATCATGGTTCTTCAGATTTTATATTTATTGAAACCGTATTGTTTTCAACGGTCTCTTTCACCTATTCATGAATAATCAAGATGACTCAAGTGTCCAAGGATTACGGAAAGATGTGTTACTGAGAAAGGATAAGAGAATACTCCTAAATACACTAAATACTCTCCATATGGTGCCCTTATTTGGCCCACTAATACTTAAAACTTTGGAATTAATGTTAATTCAATCACCCAAGTACTTATGTCAAAACTCTAGGACCTACAAACCATTTGGTCTCCTAGTGTTTGAACTTTGTATCACATTGTTTGCATGCTGGAACATAAACTTGAATGTGGGGTCTACTTGACACCCTATGCTAGGGTCTAAACCAGTAAAGTCATAAAATAGTAAGAATACATGCTATTGGATCTCTAACCGATATATTTTTTTAAAACTCAAATCTACCTTGGACTCTACCTAACGTTCGAATACCTCATTGTATGCCAGTCGAACATCAGCTTTTTGCCAAATGAAACATTGACATTTTTCATGAGAAGATCTAAGGCTTATAATTCACTCAAAATATATTCACTAGGATGTATCTACAAAATAATGTGACTAGGTTCATCAATCTACTGATTTATGTTGAGCTTGTCCGTGGCATTCAAACGTGGCTTGCATATCGAGTCAAAATTTTCATAAATCTTCTGATTTATGAAAAACATGTAGTAGAATTTAAGTATAATAGGTCTCTACGCTAATATCTCATGATTTACTAGTCCATAATGATTTTACGGAGTGTAAAAACAAGAAATCAATTATTTTTAGCCGGAATACATGAATCTAGGCATCAACATTGCAACTTTCGAAGGTTGTTCAAATATGATTCGCACCACAGTGTGACATTTGAATATTGACTTGAATACCAGTCATATCACCTCAAAATCGATGTAAAACAATTAAAATAGTCATAACATTTATATAACTTCTTTATTATTTATTAATTATTTAACTCTTAAAAACCGATTAATAAAAAGTACACGATCAAATCTATTATATAATAAGAAGAATGGAGAATGTTCGAGGAAAATGGGTATCCTACTTGTCTCACGATGCATGCAGCAATAGTTACTCACCATAAACAATTATAAAAATTGTCTTCATGTAAGGCTCTTAAAGGGTGCCGCCACCAAGGAGGTGAGGAGGCAAGAAGGGTCGTTGAGTTTGCAAGGGTTTCTCTATCTCTCTCTCCCCTCTTCTCTTTCTCTCTCAGGGCCTCTTATCTTTCTTCACCTGTTAAGGATTGCTGCTAGGGAGAGAGGAAAATGAATAACGGAGTGGCTAGGGTTATGTTTTTAAAAAGGCGAAGGGAGAAATTTAGGATTTTTTGTTATTTTCTTCTAGTATTTTACTTATAATTTAATAAATATAGTTATCGAGGAAGAGGGAGGAGAAGAGGCAGCCGCGTCAAGAAGGGGAAGAGCGGGACAGATCTCTAGATGGAACTAGGTTTAGATTGATAGTTTACGGTTTTTAGTAGAAATTGGGATTTAGGTAAAACCATGGTAATTTTTGTGCCTTAATAACTTTATATCTTAATTCTAATTACACATATAAACCTAATCTAATATCTTTAAGAATCCTAATTAATAAAATAAATTATTAAAAATATTTTTACTATCTATTAAGTAAATTATTAAAACGTCATTTCAAAGCTTATGTAATTCTAACTTGTTTAGGGTTTTAATAAGAATAGTTCATACTTGTAAAGTTTTAGCCTCATAATATTCTATCTTTATCATTATTTTCATAATTGAAGACCTTACTTCATTAAGAGTCTAGTTGATCCAAGTTTGAAATACCAAGGTACTATAATTCGAGTCTCAATGTCACGTTATAATTATAACTCAAGAATTATAAGAACAACCGTTAAGGATTTTTACTAAAATTGATCATCAAAAACACGTCTAGGACTACACCGAATATGAAAATCAATAAGGATTCATGTTTTATCTATTATATTTCAATATATGTCCTAACTATATGAGATATCACAATAATCTTCTTAGATCTTATTATTTCATTATAAGTCAATGATTATACCCTACCACTAATGGTTGAGTAATATCTACGAGACAATTGACATTCGTAAATTTAACAAGCTATCAATTTATAATCTCATGATATCTTACCTCTAATGGTATATAAATATTAAACTTGACTCCGCTGATCAATATTATTATTACTCCATCAAGGTAAACCCATTGTATGCTATAGTCGTATTCCCATTGCCCAACTAGAGCCACACTCAAATGAGATAATGAATACTCGATCTAAATTTATATATCAAACCCAACAGCCCCTGATTTGATATCCCTCGATATTTCCTTACATATTGTTGAAAGGATTATAAATATTTTTCCAATACTATAGGCCTCAATCCACTGGGATATGAATTTAATATCAATAAATTATAGACAATACTAAAATTTTTTATATTCCTTAATATCGTAATATTTTTATATAATATTCTTTACTTTAATAATAAATGTTAAAAAACACTCATACATTTAAAGATCATACAAAGAAAGGTAACCAATTATTAAGGATAAGAGAAATAACTTTGGAATAACTATTCTAGGTTTTGCACCTCAGATTTGGACCGGAATAATATTTTAATTCGTTGGTATTCGAACGTTAGCTCAAACACTAAACTCACACTAACTACTACAATTGAGAAATTCCACAATATAAGGCATTAAGACCTCTAGAATAAGTAAAGAGTCATATCTATTACCAACAAACCGACAAATTTATTAAAACACGCAAACTTGATTGAACAAGTTAGGCATTTGAACACTGCATTTCACGACACTTGAACGTCTAACCTTAAACCAAGAAATAAACAACTAAATCCATTGGGATAAAACATACAAGGCTCCTTGCCTTCTCAAAATACATTTATTAAGATATATATTCAATATCATATGGCCAAGTTTGCAGATTAGTCAGTCTACCTCAAACTAGACCCTAGCATTTGAACATGACATCAAACACCAGTCTCACATTGAGTATATAAATTATAAATTGACCGATTTATATCATACAAGTAATATATAAGATAGAAAAGTAGTCTTTTATCCTAATGTCAGATGTATATTATATATTAAGGCATAAAGTAGTAGGTCTAAATCCGATTTTAGTCAAACTCCATCAGAACTTTTCAAGATTTAGCCGATGGTTTCCTATCCTAGTTCACCTTTAGCAAGAGGGAGGAGAAGCAGTCATGACATCTAACCCGAGTTAAGTAAGGACTAAATGAAAGTTTGAAAAAGTTGCTAACCAGGTTCATGATTGCGGCCAGAAAAATTTTAAAATTCACCGAAGAGGTAAAACTTAGCACTTCTATATCCACGTTGGAGCCTGGCGACTTTTTTAGGCATTTGGCTCATAAGAACCCGTGGACTTTCAGAGAGGTCAAAACCATTGCTTGAACTTATATAGCGGTCGAGGAAGTCAACGAAGTAAAATGGCTAGAATGAAGGGACCAACTCCACCCAAAGACAGTAGAGTGGAAGAGAAAAAACAGGGATAACATGGGTCCCTAAGATTAAGGAAATAGCAAAGTCTGAGCCAGCATCTAGAAAGGAGTTCAGACATCAAGATCTGACTCTCCTAAATGACTATCGCACCAACATCCTGATACAAATTTGGGATAAAAAAATCTTCAAATGACCGAAGGTATTGAAGAATCCTGATGGAAGTGACTAGTCAAAATATTGTCACTACCATTAGTGCGAAGGCCACAGCACTGAAAACTGTGGGACACTGTAAAAGAAAATTGAAGAGCTAATCTAGAAGGGATATCTCAATCGATTTTTACAAAAACCTGGATAGGCTTCCAACAAAGCAGATGGAGATGAGACCGAGTAGTCAAGAAATCAAGTGGCAACTGACGTCATAAACATGATTACTACGCGTTTTGCTCAAAATGGTATTTTGGAGAGCTTGAAAATGACCCTTGGTAACAAAAAACCAAGGGTAAAAAATAGGAATAATATTATTAGTTTTAGTGATAAAGACTTAACTCATATAACATCTCCACATTCTGACCCATTTGTTGTAAATGCGCTTGTTTCTGACAGTAGTATAGATTACCAATTGAAATGAGTATTTATTAATAATGAAAATTCTAAGAATTTTTCTTATCTTGATGGTTTCTTTAAATTGAGATTAAAAAGAAGCCAATTGAAGATCTTAGAGGGACCATTGTACAGATTGGATAACAAACTAGTACCCGTATAAGGGGTTGTCTAACTAGAAGTCACACTGGGTATCTATCCGAGAACGGCCACCAAAATACTTGCCTTCTTAGTTGTGGACCTTCCATCAGTCTACAATGTCATCCTCGGACATCATTATTTAATAGTGTTTGGAGCAGTGACCTCAATTCATCATCTAAAGAAAAAGTTTTCGACTCTATTTGGTATTGGAGAAGTCTTACGAAATCAGATGACTAGGCGGACATGTTACTTATCTCAAGTCACTCAGACACTCACCAGTCAACTGATCGAAAGCTTTAACTTCCATGATGAGACCATGTTATTGGAAGCCCAATCTAGAGAGTCAATAGATCAAATTCTTTTAGATCTCAATGATCCAGAAAAGTACATACAGATTAGAAGTACTTTATCCGAACCTCTTTGAGGCCAACTTATCAATTTTCTTTGATAGAATTCTGACGTCTTTACCTAGACACCTAGAGACATGTTAGGGATATCAACCGGAGTAATTGTCCATAAGTTGGGCCTAGATCTCGGATCATAAACTCGTCTAGCAGAAATGAAAAAATTACTCAATCGAAAAATTGATTGCCATTTGTGAAGAGGTGAGGAGGCTGTTGGATACTTGATTCATTAGAGAGGTTCAATACTTAAATTAGTTATCAAATGTGGTTATGGTGAAGAAAAGTAATGAAAAATGAAAGTATTATATATTCATATTAGGTCATACACACATTAGTATTCAATTCTCATTCAAATGCTGGCTAAATAATATTGTAGTGTTCAAATGCTGACTCAAATGTCAATTAAATAATGTACAAAAAATGATAAAAATTAAATATTATAAATATAAAATTAAGCATATATTTCATACATTTGTTACATTATTTCGTAATTGGAAGCAACTAAAAACAAGAAGGAATGCATGGATTTTGATTAATGATAAGATTGTTCAATAACGACAAAAATTTCACTTGTCTCAAGACGTGTGAAAATAAAAGGTCTACAAACACAAATGGCCACCATTGCCACTCTCTGAATATATCATATAATCATCACCAAATGATCTGTCTAAGACAAAAGGAGAGAATTTAAGAGATTATCCTACTCACTCTATCTCTCATGACTCACTCTCTCAACACTCGATAAAAGTAAAAAGGTGCAACTAATGGGAGTCAATGCGTGTCTCTACTTAAATGGAGGACGGATGATGATGTGAAAATAGTAAGGAAAGATGGGTAGAGGATGAATCAAGCACCATACATAAACATCTTCCAATTAAATACCAACTTTTTATTCAATAGTTAGATTAATTATAAGATAATATTATCATAAGTTCATGTATGATGAGAGGCAGCCAAGATAATAATAGAGTGAGGCAATTTAAGAGATTTATACTATAATTATGATTAGGATTATATTTTTTATATATAATTTTCCTTTTAATATATAATTTTATATTTAATTAGTTTTAATCTTGTTAATTATACACATAAACATATATTAAAATTATCGTAATCCTAATTAATATTTTAATGCATTGAAAATAATTATTAATTACTACCAAAAAATTATCAAAATATCCTCTAATAATCTCACAAATCTAACACAATTGGCCTCATTATAAAGTTAGCCTATACTCAACTTTAATAATTACTTTCATCAATTACTCTCATTACCGGCTCCCTCTGAGTTTGATAAATCCAAGTTGAAACAACAAGGATGTTACAAGAGGGATGTCCTACATGGTTGTGATGGAAAATTTACTAGATTTGCTTTACTTTTTTTTTTTTCTAAATCTCATACCAAATAGACTAGCCATCAGGAAAATATATAATGTTTGTATGAGGCTCTCTCATGCATAAATTCTAGACAAGGGTTGCATAATATTCGTACAAGGATCGTTCAAGTAATGAAGTTTATTAGATGTCCGAATGAGATTCGTTCAAGTAATGGTCAAACAATAGATAGATTGAGTGCCACTTGTGTGCAATTAATAGGCACATGAGTGCGAGAGAATAGAATAGCTATCGCACATATGCGACACATTCTATTTGTGCATGCTTGATGTTTGTCCATGTTGACGCAAACACAGAAGGCATGGTGACCGAGCGGACAAAGCTCTCGGATAGCAACACAAAGCAGAGCTTTTGGACGATCAGCAAAAAGTAGAGATAGAAAACGAGAGAGGACACACAAGATTTTTAACGCGAAAATCCTTCTTTAATCAAGAAAAACCACCAAAGAATACACTATAAAATGGATTGTTTACAAGTACGTTAGCTACACAAATTTAAACAAAAAGAAAACAATCTCAAGTGTATAATCTCTCTCTAAAAGTATTTCTCACTCTATCTTTACAACAAGACTTGCCCACAACTCTCTCAAAGCTCACCCCAAAGACACGGCACAAGCATTCCAAATACTCTTAGCAACACACACACAAGTAAGGGAACAAGCCTTGTATATATACACAGAGGGCCTAGTGGACAATCGCCACCCTACTGGCGCAGGGTGGTAGGACCACACCGCCTAGGCCTACCACGGCAGGCGCACGCCCGGCGTGCTAGATTAGTAGGCTTGACACCTGGAAAGTTACAGCCGCCTCAACATCCAATCAGAGTAGGTGACCAACCCACCTGCAAAATGCGGCTGCAGCAAGCCTATGCAGAGAGAGAGAGTCAACGCCTATGCTCTCAGGGTCCTCGTCCATGTCCTCAGCAACCTCTCGGACATGACACTCCCAACGAGTCCTCGTCCGCATGACAGATTCTCGGACAACTCAAGAAAATCCTCGTCCATTTTTCCCAATGGAGGTGCGAACATAACTGCCACGAGGGAGTGACCCTAACAAACTTCCCCTCACGACCGAGTGGGAGTGAAGTTAGTTAGACCAGCAATATCACAACAAACTTCCAACTTTCCTTTCGGTAAAACTTTAGTCAACATGTCCAAGTCATTACATTCGAGCGGACTTTTCCAATTGATAGCTGCCCATCATCAAAAATATCTCTCATCCAATGATAACGCACATCAATGTGCTTTGACTTTGAATGGAATGAGGAGTTTTTATATAAGTGAATGGCACTTTGACTATCACAAATGACCTCATACGTCTCTTACCTTAGACCCAATTTTTGGACGAACCTCTTCATCTAGAGCATTTTCTTACAGGTCTCGGTCACGATAATGAACTTTGCTTCCGTAGTTAAGAGAGCGATGCACTTCTGCAACTTGGACTGCCAGGAGACCGCTCCTCCTGTACATTTTACCAAGTATTCGGACGTTGATTTTCGAGAATCAACGTCCCCGGCCATATCTGTGTCCGTGTACGTAATTAGCTAAGGCTTCTCTTCTCCAAACTTCAAACCCGTCTTGGAGGTCCCACGGAGATATCTGAAAATCCACATTACCGCAGATCAATACTCCATCCCTGGGTTTGAGAGAAATCTACTCACAAGGCTAACTGCATGAGCAATGTCCGGCCGCGTATACACGGCTGCGTATATCAAGCTGCCAACGGCCGAGGAGTAAGGAATCTTACTCATACGCGCCTTCTTAGTATCCGAGGACGGACATTGCTGCTTGCTCAACCTAAAATGGTTAGCCAAAGGGGTACTGACAGGCTTGGAGTTTTCCATGTTGAACCGCTGAAGCACCTTTTCAACATAGCCTTCCTGGGACAGCCAGAGCTTGTCCCCTCGATCACGAAATATCCTGATACCCAGAATCTGCTTCGCCAGTCCGAGGTCTTTCATGACGAAAAACTGCCCCAGTTGCTCTTTCAGCTCCTTGATCTGAGCGCTATTCTGTCCGACAATCAGCATGTCATCCACATAAAAGAGGAGGATGATGAAGTCATTTTTCAAAAACCTCTGGACAAAGACACAGTGGTCGGAAGTAGTGTTATGGCATCCACGTCCGACCATAACAGACTCAAACTTTCGGTACCATTGTCTCGGAGCTTGTTTCAGCCCGTACAAGCTCTTCTTCAAACGACAGACCAGTCCTTCCTTCCCATTGACTTCAAAACCATCTGGTTGCTCCATGTAGATCTCTTCCTCGAGATCTCCATAGAGAAAAGCTGTCCGGACGTCCAGTTGTTCTATCTCCAGATCCAAAGCCGCTGCCAGTCTGAGCACTACACGTACCGAGGACATCTTCACAATGGGTACAAAAATTTTATCAAAGTCAACACCCTTGCGTTGACCAAATCCTTTCACCACAAGCCGTGCCTTGTGTTTTGGCTTGCTCGTGTCCTCGGTTGCCTTCAGCTGGAAGATCCATTTGTTCTTTAGGGCCTTCTTCCCCTTGGGCAATTTAGCCAGCTCAAAGGTATAGTTTTCATAAAAAGAGGCCATTTCTTTCTTCATGGCCTCGAACCATTTAGCCTTTTGAGCGCTACACATGGCCTCATTAAAATCTTTTGGTTCTCCAGTATCAGTGAGGAGGACAAACTCACTTGCTGAAAGGCGGACGGATGGATGTCTTTCCCTGGACGATCATCTCACAGGGGCCACCTCGGCTTGTTGAGGTGCCGGATCTTCAACTTGATCTTCCTGAGGCGCTGGAACCGCCTCACCATGGTTGCCTGCCACTCTTGATCTGCCGACATTAGACTCAAGAGGCACTGGGCGGACAGTATCAACACAAACTCTATTTGTCCAGGAAGTATTGGGATGAGACTTCTGCTCCTTCCCAATGTCCTCGATGGTCTCGTCCTCAAAGAAAGACCATGTCTCGATCGGACCAGCTTCCTTTCCTTTGAGTCATAGAGCCTATACCAAAGTTCGTTCTCGCCATAGCCCAAAAAGACATATTGCTTTGTCTTTGGCTCCAACTTAGTCATCTCATCTCTCGAAACATGAACAAATGCTTTGCAGCCAAATATTCGAAGATGGCTGTACGCTGGCTCCTTCCCTGTCCAAATCTTCTCTGAAACTTTCCCGTCCAGAGGCGTACTGGGCCACCGGTTGATCACGTGGGCATCCGCCTTGAAGGCCTCGGCCCAAAAAGATCCCAGAAACCTGGCATCGGACAACATGCACCTGACCCTTTCCATCAGGGTGTGATTCATCCTCTCGGCCACGCCATTCAATTGTGGCGTCTTTGGTGGAGTTCTCTGATGTCTGATGCCGCGAGCTCTGCAGTAGGCATCAAACGTCCCAATGTATTCTCCGCCGTTGTCGCTCCAGACGGCCTTTAACCTCCTCCCGGTCTCTCGCTCAACAAGGATATGAAACTGCTCAAAAGTTCCCGCAACCTGATCTTTGGTCTTCAACGGAATACCCACAGCTTCCTCGAGCAATCGTCAATAAAGGAGACAAAGTATTGTGCTCCTCCAAAGGACTTCTCTGGGAGGGGGCCACACACATCGGTGTGGATGAGCTCAAGGATCTCGGATCTCCTGGAAGATACATCTCCTTGAAAGGAGATTTGCGTTGCTTCCCCGCCATGCAGTGAGGGCAGGTTCTTGTCCTGTCTCCATCCATCTTCGGGATGAGACCCTTCTTGGCGAGATGACTCACGCCACGCTCACTCATGTGTCCGAGCCTTTTGTGCCACATGCCCGAGGACTCCACACTTCTTGTGGCATTTACCTTGCCACCTCGGCCTAGGATTTCAATGCATGTAAAGGCCATAGGCCTTTACTCCTCGGGCAATCACCATGGAGCCCTTTGTCATCTTGAAACTACCGTCACAAAAGATGTTGCAATAGCCTTTATCATCCAGCCATCCTACTGAGATGATATTCATACGAATATCGGGGACGTGTTAGATGTCCCTCAAAATTAGTCGAGCTCCAGTGTTCATTAGCAAGGAGACGTCACCTCGTCCAATGATCTCGGACGTTTCCATATTGCCCATCCTTAACACTCCTGGGGCACACGGAGTGTAAGTGGAGAATAGCTCTTTCTTAGAAGTGACGTGGATGGATGCGCCAAAGTCTACCACCCAATCAGAAGCTTGCTCAGCCACGCTTACAGAGTCCTCAGACTCACAAGCCAAAAGGAGGTCACTTCCTGTAACAACAGAGACCGAGGACTCTTCGTCGCCTTGTCTCTTTTTGCCTGTCTACTTTTCAGCGTTTTCACGCTTTCACTTATAACAAAATTTTTTGATACGGCCTTTCTTACCACAATGGTGGCATTCCATGTTCTGATACCGAGAACGTGACTTACTCCGCCCTTTGTTTTCAGACTTTCGGCCACGTCCTCGGCTCCTTCACCTTGACTCGGTAACAATAACCTCGGAGTGCTGAGAGGTGGACATGCCTTGAGAATGCCGTTTTACTTCCTCGTTCAGCATAGCTCCTTTGGCCATCTATAAAGTCATCACGCCGTTAGGAGCTGTATTGGTTATGGTGATCCTCATAACCTCCCATGTGTCCGGGAGGGTTGCTAGCAACTAGAGTTCGAGGACCTCATCCTTGAATTTGATCCCCACGCCAGTCAGCCTATCCACGCAGCCCTGAAACTCATTTAGGTGATCGGCGACAAATGAGCCATCCTTGTACCGGATCTGCATCAGCCTCATCAAGTGATAAATTTTGTTATTGCCGGATTTGAAGGCATAGAGCTTTTCCAGCTTCTCCCAAAGCGTCTTGGCATTCGTCTCTCTGCGAACGTGATTGTACACGTTGTCATCCACGAACTGTCGGATATAGCCGCACACTTGCTTGTACTCTAACGTCCACTGCTCGTCCATTTTTGCCTTCGGCTTTTCTGTGGCAAAAATGGGGTTGTGCATGGACTTCACAAAGAGCAAGTCCGACATCTTGCTCTTCCAAATGTGAATGTTGGCTTCGTTCAAGCAAATCATTTTGCTTCCAACCTCCATCGCAGCCGAGCAACAAGATCACCATTCAAAGAACCAAAATCTTTGATACCACTTGTTGGCGCAAACACGGAAGGCACGGTGACCGAGCGGACAAAGCTCTCAGATAACAACACAGAACAGAGCTCTCGGATGATCAGCAAAAAGTAGAGATAGAAAATGAGAGAGAACACACAAGATTTTTAACACGGAAAATCCTTTTTCAATCAAGGGAAAAACCACCAAAGAATATACTATAAAATGGATTGTTTACAAGTATATTAGTTACACAAACTCAAACAAAAGAAAACAATCTAAAGTGTATAATCTCTCTCTAAAAGTGTTTTTCACTCTATCTTTATAACAAGGCTTGCCCACAACTCTCTCAAGGCTCACTCCAAAGACACGGCACAAGCACTCCAAATGCTCTTAGTAGCACACACACAAGTAGAGGCACAAGCCTTGTATATATACACAGATGGCCTAGTGGACAACCGGCCGCCCTACTGGCTCTAGGGTGGTAGGACCACGCCGCCTAGGCCTGCCACGGCAGGTGCACGCCTGGCGGGCCAAAGTGGCAGGTCTGACACCCGAAAAGTTGCAGCCGTCTCAACATCCAATCAGAGTAGGTGACCAACTCAACTGCAAAATGCGGCTGCAACAGGCCTACGCAGAGAGAGAGAGTCAACGCCTACGCTCTCAGGGTCCTCGTCCATGTCCTTAGTAACCTCTCGAACATGACACTCCCAACTAGTCCTCGTCCACATGACAGGATTCTCGGACAACTCAAGAAAGTCATCGTCCATTTTCCCCAATGGAGTCCGCGGATATAACTGCCACGAGAGAGTGACCCCAACAGTCCAGTGGGCACACATGCGTTGATTATGCTATAAAGGGTTGTGCGCAATTTTGGGGCAAAATTCTAAGTTCATTTTTACTATGAGAGCATCACACGAAGATAGAAAAGAATAAAGGGTTTCGACATTCAATTGCCATGTAATTCAAATTATATTCTTCAATAAGTTCGGGTACATTTCTTTAGTTTGTTTTTGTATATATTTCTACTTTGGTTATTCATTTTCTTAATGCATTATTTTCTTACAGGTGATAAGGTATTTTAATTGTTGAATTCAATCAGTCATTCATTTGAATTATAGTGAAGAGATTTTACAATGGTCATATTTATGACTAATCACTATTAATAGTAAATTTTTAAAATTTTTTTTGGTAATTTTTTTTATTAAAAAATATCTTTCACATTAAATATTATTATATAATTTATGTATATTTTATTATATAATTTGATTACTTATATTTTTATGATATTTAGTAACTGATGATTGATGTGACATTCAAAAATACATTTCCACTGTGATGACTCCCCGTAGATCACTTCATGCATTGCTTTGGAACCCCTTATGTGCACAGTCGTTGAATCAACGTGGGCCTAGTTTTAGTTGATATGCGCAGGGAATATGCAACAGAAATAAAAATTTTTGACTCCGGTAATTCCATTCGCTTCCTTTTTAATGCTTTCTATAATAAAGTATTTTTTGTCCTTTGTATTTTGATTTTTAGTTAAAAAATAATAAACTTAAATCAATTCTCCAAGGATGGGCCCACCGAGCTGACTCATTGGACTTGACAGTTGGATGAGGAGTAATGATGCATAGCCAAGCCATGACGAAGTCGGTGAGCTGAGCAAGTCATTTTTCTGGCATATGAAACATATATATATATATATATATTTTTTTTTCCTTTGGTAGAAAATCTGAATATATCTTCCTTAAATATCCAACGGCTCATAATTCGCAGCCACCTTCCTCCCTCCAAAAGCTGTCGGAGAAGAGGAAAGGGCGTAAGCGAAAAGCGGACCTGCACGCCAGCTCCTCCGTCGCCACTATTTCATTTTCTACGTCTTTATCCATTCATCAGAGACACTTCTTAAAGCTTTACTGGTTATGGTACGAACGACACACCTATGTTCACTGCCTCTTTTCATATACTGCTATATCTTATCTCTTGGGTTGATTTGTGTTCTCATTTGTAATTGGTTTGACGCTGTGTTATCTGATAAAGTTATCAGCTAGGATTGCTGGAAGTTCCATCCCTCGAAAGAGAAGACAAGAGGATTCAATCGCTTTCATACATGATTAACTAATCGTCTTGTTTTTTTTCTTTCTTGTTTGGTAGATCCAAAATTGGTTCACTCCAAGCGCAGAGGATCTTCATCGCAAATCTCAAATCTCCTGGTTTCCTGATCTTATCAAAATTGGTTGTTGAGTTTTGATTGGTGAGAGGCTTGATGGGGGTTTGCCTAAGTGCTCGGATCAAGGCAGAAAGCCCATCTCATACAGGTACAGTTTTTCTGCCTTTTTTGTCATTTTTTGGTGAAACAGATTGATCAGATTTGCATTTTTTTCAGTCCCCGTTTCTTTTGCCGTATTGACTAATTCATTTGTGTATCTCTTAGGACTTGATTTCTCAAAATTTGGAGATTATTTCACAAATCGGTTCCATTTCCTCGTTTATTTATTATTATTATTTTTGGATTTCGTCTATTTAGCGTTAATGGAATCTTAATTTCCCCCTCCCCCGGCGCAAATAGGGAATACCCAAATAAAGGAAAACCCAAGGAAAGTGTTGCATGTCCTCTCACAACCTTTTCTTCTTTCTATGTTCTTGTGAAGTGATTCTGAGCTGTGCGGCACGATACTTCTCCCACCCAGAATTTAATTTGTTGTTGATCTTTGTTGAAGGCGTGGTTTTTCGACATAAGGTGAATTTTTTTGTCAATTTGACTTCGTTTACTTCAAAAAACATTGCATTGCGTTCTCTGTTTCCTTCATTTAGTAGAGATCCCAACTCATTACGTGTTCTTTACAGGTTCTATATATCGTTCGTATCACTGATCCTTGATCTGGATTGTGTTGTGTTTTCTTTTATCATAGTTGTGCGGAATATATTACAATTTGGACTTAAGTTTATTGGGTGATAGCTAGCAGAAATTAGCTTTTTGATTGTGGTGCACTAACTGGCTACGTAGCCCAAGTTAACTGCATCGAAAATCATCCTTGATCTGATGTTAATATTGCTCCATTATGAAATGGAAGTAAGGGCAAGGACAAAGTTGCGTACATTATAATTTCTTAAAACTCATGACATGGAAGTTTCTTGTTGAGTTTTAGATCACTTCCTGTAGGTGTCCCAGCTAATGGTCTGGTCATCTGTGGGTTGCATGATATTTGTACTAGGCTGCTCGAACGAAGCTATTTACTAAAGGTCACACGATGTTCATGTGGGGTTTGTTCAACCAAAACTAGTTGTGAGAGGTTTCGTGAAATAGGCGTGAGCTGACTGCTCTCCCTGATTGGAAGAATTTCTAGCAAGCATCCATGAGATGGGCGCTTAAGTGCCAGGGCTGGGTAGGTGCACCACAAGATGGCTGCCTAAGCTACTATGCGGGATATAAAAGGCCCCATTGGATTTTTAGCGCATCTGAAAAATCGTTTTCAACACAAAGAAGCGCCACACAAAAAGGAAGAAGAGAGAAAAGAGAAAAGAGGAAGAAAGCCGATATCCAATTGAAGTCCAACTCGAGTTATGTTCTTTATCAAGATTGGGTACATTATTTTAGTCTTATTTTTAGAGCGTATTACTGTTTGATTGATCGTTTTTCTCAGTGTATCTTTTTTAGTGGGTTATTAGGTATGTTGGGATTGTGCTTGATAAGGTTATTCACTTGGCTTATAGTGAAGGAATTGTAGAAATGATTATACTTATAACTGATCGCTTTTAGTGAGTGTATTCTAAGTTTATTCTGTAGTTTTTTTATTAATTGAGAATAGTTTTCCCTTGTTAAATATTGTCATACAAATTGTGCGATTTGGTTCCTTCTACTCTTATAGTGTTTGATGGCCGACGATTGAAGGAGGATTTGGGGTTCGCTTCCATTGCATCGTTGTGTACGTGTTTTATTCCCTAAAAATTTTAACAAGTAGTATAGATAGTAGGTTTTTTGGGTTATGAAAATTACAATTTGATGGTATTGATATCGAAGGATTTGCCATTTCATATAGAGCAATTTAACGAGCAAATTAATTTTATTTTTTAGTAAAAAAGAGTAAGAAAATTTTAACCCAGTGAAAAATGGTAAAAGCATTGAAAAAGAATGAAGATAAACCGGAGAAGATGGAAGACGAGGAATGGTAAGATATGATAGATTTGATTAATTGTATGACCAAATTATGTCTCTCAGATAACTCTTTTTGAGAAATCATCAGTTTATCGCATCCATGGATATTTGGATAAAGCTAGAGGATTGGTACAAGTCCAAGCCCTGACATCAAGGTTGCATGTGAAGAAACCATCCTATGGCCTGTAGTGGTTGGAAGGGAAAAGTTTCGATAAGCACTTGGATATTTTAAGAATGAGTGATTGCCCTTCTTTAACTCTTACTACCCAACATAATAATAGACAACTAATTCATTGAAAATTGGGTTTTGACGCAAATGTCGGTGCTTGATGAAAACATGAAGAATGAAAATAAGATGTTGGTGGTGCTAGCTTCTTTGCCAGCCTTTTATGATTATAATGTCACAATACTATTGTTCAGAAGGGGCATGCTCAGTCTTAATGGGATTATCGCTTCTTTACTTATAAACGAGTCTAAATGAAAGAAAAGTAATGATATTTTTGCAAAGCTGAGTGTGTTAATGTCTACTAGTAGTCAAGAACACAAAAAATCGATAGAGCGAGCTAGCAAATTGGAGAGGAGCAATAATCGGTCCAAGCTTAAAGATATCGAGTGTTTTCATTGTGACAAGAAAAACAATATGAAACAAGATTGCTTTGAGTGAAAATAAGGGGATGAGGGTAGTAGCTAGCAACAAGAGATGAGGGATAATGAGAGCAATGATCGGGTCTCTATCTCTACCTATAGTAACCTAGTTATCCTCATGAGGAAAAATGGAGCTTTATGAGTCACGAGATAAGTTGAGTGATGGGCATTGGAACTTCATATCATTCAACATCGAGGAAGTCTCTCTTCACTTCCTATACACCAAGGGACTATCGGGGTATAGAAGATGGGTAATAATAGCTCGTCAAGAGTAGTGGACATTGTGCTTCATGAGTCCTGAGATAAGTTGGGTGATGGACATTGGATCTTCATACCATTCAACATTGAGGAAGTCTCTCTTCACTTCCTATACGTTAAGGGACTATCGGGGTATTGAATATGGGTAATAATAGCTTGTCAAGAGTAGTGGACATTGAAGACATGAGCTTGCGGACAAGCAATAGGACGACTCTCATGTTGAGAGGCGTGCAACATGTTTCAGATATCTAGTTGAATTTGATTTGTTAGAAAGCTTTATGGGAAGGGCTTTTTCACTGCGTTTGGCAAAGGCTAATGGAAGTTCATCAAAGACTCCATGGTTATGGCAAGGGGAAGTAAATATTCAAGCCGATATGATGGAGGTTTCGATTGCCAATGATTATGCCAAAGTGATCAATAGGAGGTTTAGTCAATGTGGTAGGAAGAGGCTGAAGAGTGTAAAGAGGAGTGACACCATCGTGGAGAATATACTAAAGGGGAGTGGTAAAACTCTTGGTATTTCAGTGGTGTGGAAGGTTTAGTTCAAGGTTGCAGAAACTGACGCCGTAATCCCTATGGAAGGAAAGTTGCTAGAAAATAAGAGATAACAAACACTAGAGTGGTAAGGGGCCTCCCACAAGGTTGTGAGAAGCTTACTAGGTTTTGGGTTACACCCTTATGAGTCTTATACCAAATAGACTAGTCATCTGTAAGTCTTGTTATGTCATGTGAGGGCTACTTGAGTGACTTTGATCATTGAAGGTTGTAGGATATTCATGACTGGTTTGCTCGAGTGAAACTGGTTGTGAGAGATTCTGCAGCATAGGCGCAAGTTGTCTGCTCAAACCCCAGGATTAGAAGGACTTCTATTAGGTATCTAAGAAGCATGGACACCGACATGGGACACGACACACCGACACGAGACATGACACACCGACACACTATTTTTTATAAATCAAGGACATGATATATTGGGGGCACGTAAACTAAGATAATGGTTTATATTTTTTAATTGATGAATACTTTTATTTTATTATGAATGTGAAATAAAAATATATATTTTTTAAATCTTATACAAAAAAAATCATAGAAAGAAAAGGAGTATATATTCATATAAGGACAATAATATTAATACGACTTTTAAAAAGAACAAATTTAAAACATCAATAACACTAAATTACATAAAGTATATCATTTTCTAGATTTCACAATTACATTTTCTTCATTGTCTTCATTTTCATCACCATCATCGATGAAAATAACACACTCTAACTCTAGCTCATCCAATGAGAGTTGTGCAATTTTTAACTTTCAAATATCATCACGTGAATCAAATGTATCTCCACAAATATCTCACATCTTACTCTCCCTTTGCGAGTATTGTAGACTTTTCCTTGAAAGTTGGTGAAAATTGCTATGAATAAAAACTAAATTTTCGGCATGTTTTGTAGTCATTTTATTCTTTCTCAATGAATGGACATAGGAGTAAGTACACCAATTTCTCTCACAACATAATGATGAAGATGATTATACAAGTAGCTTTAAAGCTAAAGATTGAAGTAAAAGTACACTTGGACCATAAACAACCCACCAACTTTTTGGATCCATACCATAACGATCACTAATAGAATCACTATCCGTAAATTGATTTTCCCTTGATAAAAAATTAGCAAATTCCATGTTGGCCTTAGCTCGATCTTTCGGATTAGAGAATTGCATTTTCATATATTTCATCCTTCATTGAGAAATTTTCAAGTCTTTGTGTGGAGGAACTCTATTTGGCTTTTCACTAAGCCATTGATCGCTATAGTACTTTACAAATTTAATAACAAAAAATAAACTGTTAGATTTAACTATACTTTTATTTACAACTAGATAATACAAAAGTAATAAATCATAATATTTTAATTACCTTAGATTTAGAGAATGAGTCATACAATAAAATGGGGTGTTGTTTTTGCTCCATTGATTGATAAGAATGTTGTACACCACATTATAAAATGTGGATAATTTTTCCATCCGCTTTTTTTCATGCTTATATATTGTAATCTTCACTTTTTAATCATAGTATCTCATATGTCCTAAACTAAGTGAAGACGAGGCTTGTTCGTGTCACAAGCTCTAAGCATATCATATATAGGAGCGGTAAATAAAAGTACATAATTAATATTATACTACCAAATGTCATCCAAGAGTAACTCCTTCACATGTTTAGCTTTTCCTACATCATCTTCTCTATACGTTCCTCATTCTTCACTAATAACCAAAGTTTGAAGTGCCGTTTTAATGAATTTAAATCTCTTTAACATAATAATAATTGAGGCAAAATGAGCAGTTTCCACCGAAAGCAATTTCAAAGGAACAAAATCATTGAATATAGGCAATCGTATGGAGTAATTCATAATAAAATTCTTGATAAACAAACAATTATCGAAAATTTGTATGATCTATGAACACTTTCAAATGCCACTTGATTGTTCTCATTTTTCTTTGCAGCACAAATATTTTGCAAGGCGAGATTAAGTGTATGGATTGCACATGGAGTTCAAAAGATGTGAGGATAAAGTCAATGAATTAATGTCCCGCCACCTGTGCAATTCTTTGTATTGTCAGTTATCACTTGAACAATATTGTTAGGACGCACCTCCTCAATAACTTCCTTTATCAAATTAAAGATAAAATATTTCTCTGAACAATCAATTGCCTTAAGAAATATAGGACCACATTCTACAATGGTTATAAAGTTAACCAATGGCCTTCTTTGAGAGTCACTCACCTATCACTCATAATACTCACACCTTTCTCCTTTCATGTTCCTTTAATAGGTTGTAATAACTTTTCAATATTAGTTTTATCTTGTTAAAGTAATGTAGTTCTCAACATATTATATATAGGTGTCAAATAGCCTACAAGTGAGTTATTAGCCACAAATGAATAAGAACTCACATAATATGGGTTCATTATTAAGTGAAATGGTAAGCTGACAGAGTAAAATATTCTAACAATCTCAATATGTAATCGAAGGCATGCCATACTTTTAGGATTAGAAGATGTACCTCCACTTGCATTTGTCTTTTTTTTCTTTAAATCACACACTTCTGGAATAAAGCTACCTATTGAAGATTGGGTTTGGAAATATCCTACATTGCCTAATGATACTTGGTTGGGCAAAGAGACCTTTTTTAGTACATTATTTAACACTCTTACCTTTGCTTCATTTTCTAATTTTTACATCTTTGTTATATCATTTAATGTCACTTTTTTGTAGAACTAATTTTCCAATCGGGTAATTTTAATAAATGAGTACCAATTCTTATGTAGGAACTTTTCTTTATTTGATGGCAAAAATTATATTGTCAAGATACATTTCTGCCTCATTCATTAAACTTGTCATATCTTATAATATATATCCACCAGTGTTTATTATTATCTTCTTCATTATAAGATGAATGTGAACTTGTACCAACCTCAAAAGATGATATATTAATAACCTATTAAAGTAAAAAAATAAATAATTAACATAATATTTTTTAAAAAACTAAATATACATAACAGTATATATTGTTACCGTATATAATAATAATAATAATAATAATAATAATAATAATAATAATAATAATAATAATAATAATAATAATAATAATAATAAAACGAAAGAGGAACAGAAAATGAAAGAAGAGAGACAAAAAGAAAGGAAGAAAGAAGAGCAATGAAAGCAGAAGAACGAAATTTAGGGTTGAATATTGTGCGAATAATATATTCAAATCCCATTGTAGGGTGAGAATAATGTATTTGAAAGTGAAAAAGTGAGAATATTACCTTCGTGTTCGATTTCTCTTGCTATATTCTGTGATGGAGTTTGAGTAGTGAAAATTGAAAACCCTAAGCTTTTCGATTCAACAGAATAGAGGATTCGGTCAATTTATGGGCAATGGAATCTTTTCGATTCAACAGTTAGGCGATGGAATTTGAGAATTAAAACCTTAGGCTCTTCGATTCAATAGAACAGAGGAAGAGAACTCGGGGAAAGAGGAGCGAGTGGTGATTTGTGAATCGTGATACATGGGAAAAGAAGTAAGAGCTCACTTACTCATAATATTTTAATTTATTAAATGTTTTATAAAATTTTTTCTCACTACCCCACACTTCTTTAATTTACCAAATACCCATAATATTTTAAAAATTATGAAATTATCCAATGTGTTTAAAACGTGTTTGAAATGTGTCCGAAACATGTCCGACGTGTCCGAAACATGTCCAAACATGTCAGGACGTGTCCGGAGCGTGTCCAAAATATGTTGAAAGAAAATGTACACATTGGGACGCGTGTCGGATACCAACACGTTAAGCCTGAGAAAGCATCCATACTTCATAGTTAGGTATTTGTGAGAGGGATGCGAGATGGGCACTCAAGTGTCAAGACTAGGCGAGTACACCATGAGGTGGCTACTTAAGCGGCCACGTAGGATATAAAAGAACCCCTTCGAATTTTTAGGGCATTTGAAATCATTTTCAACATAATAGAGCTCAATACAAAGGGAGAGAAGAGAAAAGTGGAAGAAATTTGGTATTTGATTGAGGTTCGACTCAAGTTCTGAACTTCATTGAGGTCAGGTATATTGTTTTAATCTTATTTGTAGGATATATTACCATTTGATTGATTGTTTTCCTCAGTATATTTTCTTTAACTAGTAGCTAGATATGTTGAAGGTTGTGTTTTAACTGGTTGTTCACTCAGACGGTAGTGAAGGAATTTTAAATGAAGTTAGATTACAACTGGTCATTCTTATAGTAAATTTATTTGTAGTTTGTTTGATAATTTTTTCTTAGTTAAGAAGGGCTTTCTATGTTAAATATTGTTGTGTAGCTTGTATATTTAATTGCATAATTTGGTTCATTGTGCTTTCACAATATTTGGTGGCCGATGATTGATAAGGAATTCGGGGGTTCGTTACTGCTGTGTTGGTTGTGTGCATATTTTGTTCATGGGGAATCCCAACATTTCTTGCACTTTGCCTTTTTTGTGTCGTAAGTTGGCTGCCTGTTTGTATTCTAAATATTTTCGATTTTTTTGCAACTATTAAGTTTGTTGGCTTGAAGTGACAATCTGTTAAAAAAACATATTAAATTGGCAAATGGACGTGACTTATCTTTTTGCTGGTGTACCTGCTCATTCAGGGGTAAACTCAAAATGTGTTAGCACAGATGGAAAAGATGCAAGCAGTTTGAGTAGTAAGGGGTCATCAGTTTCAGTCCCCCTGACACCTCGGAGTGAGGGTGAGATATTGCAGTCCCCTAATTTGAAGAGCTTTAGTTTTTCTGAACTGAGAATGGCCACCAGGAACTTCCGTCCTGATAGCGTGTTGGGAGAGGGTGGTTTCGGGTCAGTGTTTAAAGGGTGGATTGATGAGCATTCATATGCACCCGCCAAGGCTGGGACTGGTATGGTTATTGCTGTGAAGCGGCTCAATGCAGAAAGTTTCCAAGGTCACAGGGAATGGTTGGTGAGTTTTATTTTCTCCTCAATCCAGAAATTAAGCTGCTTCCATGATTTCTCTGAACAATTAACATGGAAAATCTTGTGCGTGTTTAGAAATGAAGTACTCACAATTCTAACCTAGAAATGAAATACTCACAAACCTAACCTAGACAGCTCAACTTTATTTGCGTAGTGCCAAAGTAGAATTGTGAGGATTTGTTGAATTCATGCAACGTGAGACATTTTTCTAACCAAAAAAAGGAAATGTAAAACCTTATTAATCACATTTGGTTTTTTGATTGGTAGGCGGAGGTTAATTATTTGGGGCAGTTCTACCACCCTCATCTTGTGAAACTGATTGGATACTGCTTGGAGGATGAACATCGACTATTGGTGTATGAATTCATGCCTCGAGGCAGCCTGGAGAATCATCTTTTCAGACGTACATACATTATCCTCTGCATTATTCCAAATTTGAAATGGTTTGATGTTTGAAAATAGCTTTACATGGTGAGGCTATTATTACAGGAGGTTCATATTTTCAGCCCCTTTCTTGGAACCTCCGCCTGAAGGTTGCTTTAGGGGCTGCAAAGGGGCTTGCCTTTCTTCACAGTGCTGAGACAAAAGTGATCTACCGTGATTTTAAAACTTCTAATGTCCTTCTCGACTCGGTATGTGACCTTTGATAAAGAGGTTCTTTCTCCTTTTGATAGGCAGGAAGAATGCTATTTTCATGTATACTGGCATACAATGGGGCACCACAATGAGTATTAGAGCTTAGAACACACTTAATCTCCTTGCATCATAAAATAGTTGTTATGAGAATTCCATCAGACTAAATATAAGATAAAAGAGAAATGCCTCTCCATCCAGAAATGAGGAAAAATGCAGCTCCTTATGATGAAACTTCACTGGATTGAGATTTTGATTGTTGAACGCTACATTTAACCTTTTTTTTTTTTGTGCAAACAAACCACAAAATTGCCGTTGATGTAACAGCTCGTAACTCATTATGCTTTTCCTCTAGCAAAACATTTCACCTGTCATCAGCTCATTTGTGAAGAGCCAATCTGTAACAAATACGTACTCATCATGCTTAGAGTTGACTTCTACAAGAACCCGGTAGCATGGCAGTTCAAAAATAATAGTATCTGATGATTCATAGCCATTTTTTGCGCTAGATTGAGCATTTGTTTCACTTTTATGCCGATTTTGAGTTCTTTTGCTTTTTGTTCTGTAAAATGTTCATTATTCCTATGGTGGCTTATGACAGCCTGCTGTGATCTAATTACAGAACTACAATGCAAAACTTTCTGACTTTGGGTTGGCCAAGGACGGCCCCACTGGTGATAAGAGTCATGTGTCTACGAGGGTTATGGGGACCTATGGATATGCTGCTCCAGAGTATCTAGCCACAGGTGTAGTAGATGCTCACTTCTCAGTTTTACAATTGCATATGGTGGCCCAAACTTTTTCCAACATAAAGTTTCACAATTGAGCATTTTTATTTTTTTTAGTTTTTCCAACAAAATATTCTCAACAATCTATAATATATGGCTGCTTATGTCAAGAAAAAAGCCCAACCAAAAGCTTATACTGTGAGTTGAAGTCCCAGAATGGTTATACACTACACTCCCATGCAAATGCCTTTTGGGCTTGAAGAATGGAGTAAGCACATGTTTATTCTATATCAGCTTGTGTTGAAATTCATTCTTTAGAAATCCTAACTTATTTCCACTTTTTGAAATTGCTATGATGTTTATGTCAAGAACCAATTGACCTAAAAGTTTCGTAACAATTGAATTTAGACCCAAGAATGGTTTTAAACTATAATGGCTAACATCATATCCCTAGTAGCCAATGGTGATTGTCCGAGACATTTCTTTTTGAATATTAAGAGATTCTTACTATCCATGCATGCCAATTTTACTGTTGATAAAAAAGGTGCCTAAACTAGTCAAGGGCTTACCTTGACATTTGGATTTTTGCACTATTTTCGAGTTGCTGATGGGCATACCATGCTTGTTTTATTTTGGTCGAATGAGATTGAATTCACCCCTTACTATCCATGACTCCAAAAGAGAATAAGAATAAAACAAAACTAATGAGATTGTCCGAGACATTTCTTTTTGAATATTAAGAGATTCTTACTATCCATGCATGCCAATTTTACTGTTGATAAAAAAGGTGCCTAAACTAGTCAAGGGCTTACCTTGACATTTGGATTTTTGCACTATTTTCGAGTTGCTGATGGGCATACCATGCTTGTTTTATTTTGGTCGAATGAGATTGAATTCACCCCTTACTATCCATGACTCCAAAAGAGAATAAGAATAAAACAAAACTAATGGAGGAAAAGGTGGAGACAGGGCGCCAAAAAAGATACTCCTGCTGGCCCATATTGAATGTCTCCCATTTAATTTTTATCCATTTTGTTTAATCATTTGTTTGCTACCTGTTGGAATATGGAAATGAAATAGAAGTGGTTAATTAGTGGCTATCTTGAATTTGTTACCCATTTGGATATTTGTATATAAAAATTGGAAAAGGAATACTTTGCCACAAATATCTTCCATTTACAACTATAAGAGAGATGATCAAAAATTATATGAAGTATTTTCCCCCCCTTTATTTCTTTAAGGAAGAACTGCACTATTTCTAAGGAGAGCTCTAATGATACGCTTTTCGCTGTCAGGGCAACTTCCCCTGTGATTATGGATTCCTAAGTTTTGGCTTTCTTCTGATTTCAACTTGATTCTCTACCTACTTCAGGTCATTTAACTGCAAAAAGTGATGTATATAGTTTTGGGGTGGTTCTCCTAGAGATGCTTTCTGGGCAGAGAGCAGTGGATAAGAATCGTCCCTCCGGAAGACACAATCTGGTTGAATGGGCAAGGCCTTACCTGACTAACAAACGAAAAGTCTTCCGTGTTCTAGACACCCGCCTTGAAAGCCAATACAATTTGGATGCTGCCCACAAGATGGCCACCCTTGCATTTCGGTGTTTGTCAACTGAGCCAAAGTTCAGGCCTACAATGGCAGAGGTTCTTAAAGAATTAGAGCAGCTTCAAGATTTGCGGGAAGAAGGAACCTGTTCAAGTAATGGGCCCAGGTCACGGAGACGAAATGTGGAGGATACTCCCAATGCAAAAGGAGTTGCATCTTATCCCCGACCTTCGGATGCCCCACTTTATGCGTGACTGAAGCAGCGTCAAGCAATTTCAATTTGCATGTTATCCAAGGGAATGAATGTTGGTAAAGACTGTACAGCTCTTGTAAGGGTATTTTGTGAGAGAGAACCGTGGCTTAGAGAAATGATAGCTTTTGCAATGGCTAAGAAAATGACTGTAACACACTGGGAAAATGGAGATCCTAATGCGTGCATTATTTCAAGTTACCTTGCCGTCCTCTTCCTTGCGGAATTTCATGTAATGAATACGCTGTCCTTTTTTACACTGTTAATCTTATGTAACGTCATATCTTCAATTATGCTGTGCCCATTTGTTTGAGGAGGTGGATATTTTTTCCTTGGTGCCTGGTGGTAAAACAACATTAGGGAATAAACCAATTTTGACATGCTGAACTTTCACATCCATGCTAGTCGCCATTGAAGCTTATAGAATAAGAAATGCAAGTAGAGCTTTTACGTACGCATATGAGCTGGGGATATATATTATTGCCCCCGTTCTCCTCTTGCTATGTTTTTTGGGGATCCCCAATCACTTTAGGCAAAAAAACCTAGACGGAGAATGTGACATATTAGTGTAAACCGTCCCTTAATTTTAGGGGCATATGCTAAAAACCCTAACTAAATCAGTTATATTTAGGGGCATAGGAATAGGATTCAGAAAACCCAGCTGAATTTGTTTAAATGTTCCCTTAATTCTATTTCAAAATGCCCCTAAACCAACACTTTGTGTTCATTGAAAACTATTTAGTCACCCTTCCCTTAAAAAAAAAAGGGGAAAATGTGGTTTTAAGAAAATTTAACTGCATGTAAACCTGAAATCGTGCTGAACTGAAACATTGATGACAAGATTGTACAATAATAGCATGCTAGAATTTCTCAAGATATCTTAAATTCAGCCATGTGTTTCTCAATATACATTATAACCAACGTCAACACCAAAGGGCAAGCAAAGCGGGCATGCAGACCTCAGTGCAGCTTTTAATTGCACTACTTGAATGCTGTACTTTCGGATTACACGATCAGTGCAATGCAATCAAAATCCATCTTCCCTTGTACTATTCATTTGCTACCGTCACATATAACAGAAGTTCATCATCAAGATCTTACTGACCCAGGAGTCCAATTTCTCCAATCTAATTTCCCGATTGATCTGTTCCTCAAGTTCATCATGTCTTTGATATCCAAAACTCTTTTCAGGTAATTGCTTCCTTGTCTCGTAGACTCGGGTTCTCCAACAGATTCTTCTCTTGAATCTTCAGCTTCATTCACAGATTGAGGGATGCAGCCATCCTGTGATGATGATGCCTCACTGATAATGTCGCCCAGAATCTCAACCACTTCGCTCATTTTCGGTCGGGCTTTTGGCTGCTTTGTCAGACACTTGTTTGCCAACGATGCGAGTTTTAGAGCAGATCTGATACAATAACAGTGGCCCCCTATCCGTGGATCTATGATTAAGTGGAATTTCTTCGTGTCTGACACAAAAGGTTTAACCCATTCCAAGAGCTTCTGCTCACTCCGAGGTAGTTTCTCTCGACTGCACGCCTTCCAGTGATGAGCTCATAAAGAACAACACCAAAACTCCACACATCACTCTTGATTGTTAACCTGCCTGACTGAACATACTCCGGAGCTGCATATCCCACCGTTCCAACAACCTATGTTAAAAGAACTTTTAAGTAACGGTATGATGAATGTAGTTGTAAAACCACGAAACATGTAAAAAAAATTGTTTTGGGTGGGAGGGTCAGGGTTGGGACGGGGGAGAAGGAGAGCAATGCAACGTGTATACACCACATTATTCTTCCTAAAGGATAACATCAAAATATATGGACATTAAAAGGCCTCTGCAACACTCTTTGTTTGCATGGTTCATTCCAGATAATCAACTAGGCTGACTATTTTATATCATCTCAATGAAAATATAAAAAATATAGGCAACCTCAATCATTAATAAATCTTCCCACAGGAGTTCAATGCATATGCAATCCGACCAAAATATGGGTCCAAATACCAGTATATCTCTAACAACATTAAGTTTCAAAAGTCCGCATTCAGCAGAAGTGAGACTTACTGATGTGGAAACATGGCCAAATCCTTCAGCTGGGCCTAGCCTTGCCAACCCAAAATCTGAGAGCTTTGCATTTAGTTCTTCATCTAGCAAAATATTAGCTGTTTTGAAATCTCGAAATATTATCTGCATAAAGTCAACAACAATCTGAGAAATCAAAATTAAATGCCTCACCACTCTACCGACCTAAGTATCCCACTCGCTAAGAGGGTCAGGGGCAGCAGGTAGTATGCAAAGGAAATCAGTAAACAACATATTCTAAACAAAATCTTCTTATCTTAAGAACAACAAAACCGAAATACTGCCTTTTCTCATGCTCAGAATCAAATTGGTCATATAATGTTGGGAATTGACCAAAACAGGCACACCCGGCGCAGCGGAACGAACCCAAAATCCCCATCAAACATTAACTACCGAACTCATGAGCACAAAGAATACAACAATGCACAACGATTTTTAATGTGAAAAATTTTTCTCAACAAAGGAAGAATTACAGAATAAATTACAAACAAATCCACTAAAAAATAGTACCGGTTATAAAATAATCTCTTTTGAAATACCTTCACTACAATCCAAGTGAATAATGGTTAAAATACCAACTCCGTCAACTCACCTAACAACTCATAAGAAAAATACACTGATAAACAAGGATAACCAAATGGTAATACATTCTAAAAAATAATAGTAAAACATGTCTAACCTTAGCAAAGAACAAAACTAAAATCGGACCTCAACTAAATATCGAACCTTTTTCTCCTCTCTTTTTCTCCTCTCTCTATCTGTGCGACGCTTCTTGTATGAAAAAATAATTTCGGATGCTATAAAATTACGTTAGGTGCAATTTTATGTCAATGTCGGAGTATGAGCGCCAATTGGTGTGCATCAGGTGCAACCTCCTTGGACAAATGACGCACAAGCGCCCTTCAAACATGCATCAGGCGTAGCTTTTTTGGACAAATCACGCATGTGCATCTCTCAGGTGCCCATCATGCACCATTCCTTTGAGCAAATGGCGCATGTGTTCTCTCTCAAGCGCCCATCATGTGCCATTTAGTTGACTTTCGACCGACTCTCGGCCGACCGTCACATGAACATGCGCGACCTTCAATATCTCTTGTCACTCGGACGACCAACGACTGACCCTTAGTCGACAATCGCACGAGCACTGTACAACCCTTGCTTGACATCTTACCCAAGCATTTCACATGCAAATATCGTGCATCCTAATTACCTGTCTATTTGTTGTTATAAATATAAGAGAGTAACTCAAAACGTAATAAATTTCTCCTCACAACCTTGTAGGGAACTCTTTGAGTTTATCTGCAACCATCATTTCTTACCCTTTGACAACTTCCTCTCCATGGAGATCCTGACATCAACCTCTGCAAGTTTGAATGATACCTTTCGCTTCACTAAGCATGGCATATTCCCACTCACCTTTGTCGGCTTCTCCACAATAAAATCGCTCTCCTTTACACTTCTCATTGGCCATCTCTTCCTACCACCTTGACCAATGCCCTCATTAGTCACTTTAGCATCGCTTTTGATAATCGGAATATCCATCAAGTACCATCTTGAATGCTTGCTTCCCCTTACCATAATTGATGCACTTTTCGTGAGTATCCATTGGCTTTTTCCAAACGCCATACAAAACCCTCCTTTTCAAGCTTTTTGGTTAAAATCACATTCAACTGTATATATCGGGTATGTTGCATACCCTTCAACATGGGTTTCATCTATTGCTTGTCCACAAGATAATGTCCCAAAAACCAACTAATTTTAACAAGCCTTCGTTACCCATCTTCAATACCTTGTATTCTCCAGACGAATATGAGGTGAAGAGGGACTTCCTTGATGTCACATAGTATGTAAAACCACTATCCATCACCTAACTCGTCTCATGGCTCGTAAAGCTTCGTGTCTTTCCCCGCGGACGATTAGAAGGTCTTTTTAAGTAATAATAGAAGCCCAATTGTTTCTGTCATAATCCCTCCTTTCTTGTCACTAACCATCGCCCTCTTTCTCCTACTTTCTCTTGAAGCAATCCCGTATCATATGGCCTTCTTGTATAATGGAAGTACTTCATTTCTTGAAACTTGGACAAGTCGTTACTCCTTTTTGACTTGCTAGCTTGGTCCCTCAATCTCCCATACCCCAGACCGCTATTAGATACCAAGCGACTTGGTTCTCCCAAAACTTCAATGCTTATCTTCTACCTAGACTCATTCATAAGGAAACCATACCTTCTTCAAGGCTGGTCGTATCTTTATTAAATAGTAGCATCGTGACAATATAATCGTACGAGACCGGCAAATAAGTAAGCAACACCAATGCGTTGTTTTCCTTCTTGATCTTCTTATTAAGTGTCCACATCTACGTTAAAATTCGGTTGGACTCGTCCAATTGATTCTCCAAGCTTCGTCCTTTAATAATCGAAGGATATATAATTTTTTCTTCACATATAACTTCATTGTCAAGGATTTGGACATGTACTAGCCCTCAAGTTTCATGCAGACCTCCGCTAAATCTGATAAATCAATGACTTATTAAAGAGTGTTGTCCATGAGATATAACTTAATTATACGATTACAAGATTCCTCATATCTTGCTATTGGAAGGCCCGAGTCCTTAATTTATGGTAATTTTGATTGATTAAACTAATATAATTAAAATTATGGTCAAAAGATTTAAAAAATTGGATTAAAAAGTCAAAATTAGACCGAATAACTTAGCACTTGATGGAGGCCTGCCCCTCGTCTAAACACAAAAAGCCATGGGGTTAGCGCCTGAGGCTCACTTGAGTGCCGCCCGAGTAGTTGTCGTTAAAATGTGGCTGCTCGAAACACGCTCGAGACATGCTTGAGTGCTACAATCCAATAGCCTAATGCCCAACGCTCGCCTAAGTGGCGCTCAAGCGCCACTCTATATATAAGTGACATCTGATTCATTTTTCTATCATTTTTTAGAACAATTTGAGAGAGAAGCAGATGAGGAGAAGAGAAAGGGGAAGAGAGAGGAATCCAAGGAACTCAAAATTAAGTTAATTCAAGTTAGATTTTGGTGAGAGTTAAGGAAAATGCATTCTAAGTCTCCTCTTCTATTGTTGCTATTTCTTTTATAATTTTCTGAGTATTTTCTTATTCAAATGCTCACACATGATATAAATTCGAAGTTATGATGTTTATATTTAGCATGCATATGTAATTTTCTCTTTTTTGTTACAAAAATATATGAAATTTATGTCCAAAATTATGGACAATGTCTCATATAGTTGATTTCGAAATTTTCTTCACATACATGTTCATGATTTAATGATCTTATATAAGATGAATTTCGTATCTCTTACCATTGTATTTTATGTACTCAAAATATAAGCTTTCATGTTTAGAATTTTGGTAAATTAGGCCCTGCATGTGCACTATATGAACTAAAATTGCAAAAATAGTTTCCATGTTGTTGATTTCTTGTATTTTGTTGAATTTTTCGGCACTGTTATGCTAAATATCATGAATAATAATCCGATATATTTAGAAATTGTCAAATATATGTTCTGGAATTTACTAGGATGATGTTTGCTGTTTTTTGCATCATGTTGAATTTTCCTGAATTATCATGCTAAATTTTCATTCTATGTTTTAAAATTCATCATGGCTAAGTTTTTGCAAAAATACAAGTATAAATTTATAGAATTATGTGAAACATTCTACAAATATGTTAACAAATATAATCATTTTCTCCAGGAATGAGAAAATTAAGAATTATGAAGAAAAGTGTAGAGTTTTCTAAGAATATACATTGGACCATGGTTATATTTCAACGTGTAATATATTATGATATACTTTAGTATATTATAATAATATATCAATATCTGAACCTATCATCCTAGGTGGGAAGCGGCGTTTGGCTCTTGCGTTTGGTTGTGTGGAAACAAATATAACCCAAATTTCGATTGTTTGATTCTTTAGCCGGTAAAGCCTACTATCCTTGTTCCCTAAGAAAAATCAGAATTGAGCATGATTTCATTTAAATTGAATAAGATTATGATAAGATAAACCTGAAAATTCTGCATAAGCTAATCATGTAATTGTTATGAAATTTTATGGCATATTATTAAAATCTAATGCATTGATCCTTCTGATATATTTTAAATGCAAAGTATAAATAATCCTTTGTTATATTAAATGCCCTATTGAGCTTTTGGTTTACTCTCTGCTGTTTTTACTAACCCCCTTAGATGAGATATACGAATTCTTGTCGAATAAACAGAAATGAAGAACAGTTATGTTCGAAGAGTTTAGATCTGAGATTATGCAATGTTTAATGTCATTTTATGATTTTCGGACAGTTTTAGATAATTTTTAATGATGTATTATGCTTTCCAAACAATAGTTAACGTGTCCAAATGCTCTATTGTAACTTTTGGATAATGGTTAATATATTGTATTGAGTTTGGATAGCTTAGTATGGTTTCTTGATTTTTTCTGATAGCTTTAGAACATTATTAATGATGTATTTGGTTGATGTTTAGTTTTCGGACTGCAGGTTATATTTCGGTTAAAATGTTGTTGTAATTTTGTTATTTATTTCAAGATGTCAGTTATCCGATGATTAGTGGTTGGTTATCAGAATATGGCGTTTATGTTTTACTTTTCTCAAATTGTGTACTTTGATTATATATTGGACAGGCATTACTCCTTACGTAAGGTCCGATGTCATGGTTGGGTTGATATCGGACCCACATATAATGTAAGCACATATTTGGATCCTATGTATGGTTTATATTATTTTATTTGGTCGGTTGAGGTATTGACATACAGTTCACGCCGACGTTTAATTGAATTATTAATTAAGTTATTAATCAGATAATTTATATTTGTTAAGTGTTAATTATAGGATCATGATTTGGGATGTGACAGATTAAAGTGGTATCAGATAAATTGTAAGGAGATGCCTAAATTGGTTTGAGAATTGAGTTTGATTAATTTAGGTTTGAGGTTCTAATCCGATTAATATTTTGTAATAGAATTAAGAGATAGCAGGACAAGGAGTCAACATTGGACCTAGCTCTCGCCTCGATCGCGAGGAGGAATATTTGAACATTATGGCAAGAATGGCGGATCTAATGGAATTGATGGCTCGGGGACAACATAATCCAAAGCCCATCCCAACCCTAGCAAATCCAAGAATGATGGCTTATAATTGATTCACCAATAAAAGGGTGCATGAATTTTGGGCGACTCGGATCCAACCAAGGCAAAGATTTGGATCTAGAGAATTGCAAAAGTGTTTGCGGTGATTAAATGTCCGAAAGAGGACAAGGTAACATTCACCACTTACAAGCTAGAGGGTGAGGTGGACCATCGATGGTCTATGAGGAAAAGAGTCATGGGCTTTTATGGACAAGTATTTTCTAAGGAGTCTTCGGAAGCAAAAAGAAGACAAATTTTTTTTGTTTGTGGCAAGGAAACCAAATGGTGGCAAAGTACGACACCAAGTTTATGGAGCCGTCTTGTTATGCCCCTCATATAGTCTATGATGAGGAGAGGAAGGCGAGAAAATTCTTGCAAGGATTGAAGGACAAAATCCAGAGGTAGCTTGTCATGCAAAAGTTAAGGATGTATGGAGACGGGCTAGACCGAGCTCTCCTGTTTAAAAAGGAGCTAGAAAGAGAGAAGGTTTTCGAGAAGAAGACCGCAAGGTGTGGAGGTCAAAGTTCCGGTCAAAATTCGGGGTCAGGAGGATCTTTAAAAGATCCAAGTTGGCGGAGAAAGGAAAGAAGAGTGCTGAAATCCAGGGTGTACCAAACCCTTAATTAGCAACGCTTGTGTGCCCTCATTGCGGGAAATCTCATGGAGGGAGGCCATACTATAAGATTTTAGGAGCATGTTTTAACTGTGGTCAGCCTGGCCACATTATCAAAGATCGTCATCATCCTTCGAGGAAAATGGTGAGAAAGCTAAGTGCTTCGGGACGAGCTTTTGCGGTGACTGCACAAGATGCAGATGCAATGCCTACAAAGGTTGAAGGTAAGCTTAGGATTTTTGAAACTTCAGCACATATACTTTTGGATTCGAGATCTACATATTCCTTTGTGTCACCAAAGTTTGTTGAATATTTGATGTCACCCCTAGGCATCATGGATTTTGTATTAGTAATGTTAACACCAACAGGATTGTCTTTGGTTACTGATATTGATACCCTAGGCGTGTCATCTGGGTCAATGGGATGGAATTGGTGGTAGATTTAATTTTGCTAGACATATATGATTTCGATGCAATCCTAGGCATGCATTGGCTAACGAGTTATCATGCTAGTGTCGATTGTTTCCATAAGAGGGTGTACTTTGCAATTCCAGAGTGTGAACATTTTTATTTTCAAGGAGCAATGCATGAACAATTCCATTATATGATTTTGGCTTTGCATGCTCATCACTTGATGAAAAGTGGATGTCAAGTCTATTTGGTTTATGCGAGCACAATCGGAATCTTAGTGTGCCGGCAAAGGATATTCCAGTGGTATGTGAATTCCATGACGTTTTTCCAAAAGATTTATTAGGATTACTGCCGAATTAGGAGATTGAATTCGAGATTGAAACCGTGCCTGGAGCAACACCTATATCCAAGAAACCACATTGAATGACACCATTGGAACTTAAATAATTGAAACAACAATTGTAAGAGCTATTAGAGAAGGGATTTATCTAGCCAAGTGTGTATCCTTAAGGTGCCCTAGTGCAATTTGTGAAAAAGAACGAGTTACCAAGGATCGATGACTTATTTGATCAATTACAATGGGCTTAGGTATTTTAAAATATTGATCTTCGTTCGGGATATTACCAATTGAAGATTAAGAAGGAAGATGTGGTGAATACAGCTTTCTAAATGAGGTATGGGTATTATAAGTTTTTAATTATGTCGTTTGAATTAACTAATATCCCTACAACTTTCATGGATTTGATGAATCGAGTATTCCAATCCCATCTTGATAAGTTCGTGGTGATATTTATTGATGACATTTTGATATATTCGACGAGTTATGATGAGCAAGAGATACATTTGAGGATTGTGCTTCAAACACTTAAAAAAAAAAGAGATTGTATGCAAATTTGAAGAAATGTGAGTTTTAACTCAAAAAAGTTGTATTTTTGGGCCACGTAATTTCAAAATGAGATATTTCAGTTAACTCTAAGAAGATCAAGGCTATTATTAATTGGAGCTAACCAACAACAGTGACTGAGGTTCTAAGCTTTTTGGAGATTGTAGACTATTATCGAAAGTTTGTAGAGAATTTTTTCATAATCTTCATGTCGCTAACCCATTTGACAAGGAAAGAAGTCAAGTTTGGATTGGCAAAAGATTTTGAAAGAAGTTTCCAATAGTTGAAGAATCGATTGACGATCACCCTAATTTTAATGATTCCAGAAGGATCCGATAGATTTGTGGTTTATTGTGATACTTCCAAGACGGATTAGGTTGTGTTATGATATAACATGGAAAGGTGATCACCTATGGGTTGAGGTAATTGAAGACTTATGAAAGGAACTATTTGACTCACGATTTGGAGTTGGGGGTGGTGATTTTTGCATTGGAGATCTAGAGACATTATTTATATGGCGAGAAGTTTTTGGTGTATTTAGATCACAAGAGTCTCAAATATTTGTTTTCTCAAAAAGAATTGAATATAAGACAAAAAAAATAGATAAACTTTTTGAAAGATCATGATTATGGAATTCAATACCAACTAAAAATGGCGACCGTCGTGGTCGATGCCTTAAGTCGTCATACAATGAGTCTTGTAGCTCATTTAAGGATCAAGGAAATGGAGATATTGAAATGGATGAAGTAATGTGACATTAAAAGGCACTCTCAAGACAATCGGATAATTTTGTCTTATTTTTAAGTGCAACCGGAGATTTTGGAGAAAATCAAAGGAGCTCAAATGGATAATCCATTTTTAGTGGATATTGCCAATGATATGAACTGGGATTCTAAAGTTGATTTCAGTATAAGGGCCGATGGAGTCTTAAGGTTTTAAGATCGAATATGTGTACCGAATATTCGAAAATTAAAGGAAGAGATTATGAATGAAGTTAATCAATCAAAGTACACTATTCACTCGGGGATTAACAAAATATATCAAAATTTGAAGAAGATATTTTGGTGGATAAATATAAAAAGAGAAATTACAACATATGTGGGTTGATGTTTGATTTGCCAACAGTTGAAGCCTGAGCATAAGAAACCACCCAACTCTTTGCAACCGATGCCAACTCCAAGATGAAAATGGGAAAATATAATGATGGATTTTATGAAGGGATTGCCGAAAACGCCGAGAAACCATAATGCCATTTGGGTGATTATTGATCATCTCACTAAGTCGGTACATTTTATAGCCATAAGGATGACATTCTCTAAAGATCGGTTGGCAAGATTGTACATTAATGAAGTGGTCAGATTGCACGGTGTGCCAGCTTCTATTATGTTTGATGGAGACCAGAGGTTTATTTCTAAATTTTGAAAAAGTTTACATCGTGAATTGGGGACTAATTTGAAATTTGGTATAACATATTATTCTCAAACGGATGGACAATCGGAGAGAACGATTAAGATTTTAGAAGACATATTAAGAGCTTTGATTTTGGAAATGAAAGGTAATCAGGATGATTATTTGGTGTTGGCTGAATTTGTATACAATAGCAACTATCAGGCAAGTATCGATATGGCTCCATTTGGGGCCTTATACGGGAAAAAATTCTGTTCCTTGATTCATTGGGAAAAATAGAGATCGAAGGCTTTTGGGACCGGAAGTCATTCAAGAGATGTCTAATAAGATCTAGTTAAAACATGAAAGGTTAAAAGTTGCACAAAGTAGGCAAAAGAGATACGTTGATTGGAGATTGGAACTGGATTTTGATATTGGAGATTATGTATTTTTGAAGATATCTCCATCGAAAGGAATCTTGAGGTTTGGGATTAAAAAAAAATTGAAACTGAGGTTTATCAAACCATTCGAGATTTTGGAAGAAGATTGGTGAAGTGGCTTATATATTGACTTTATCACTGAATTTAGGAGATGTGTATAATATATTTCACGTGTCGATACTCCGAAAATATGTGTATGATCCGACGCACATCATTTAATACGAGCCATTGAGGATTAACGAAGGCTTGACGTACCTTAAGGAACCGATTCAAATTTTGGGTAGAAGAAATCAAGTACTTCGGACGAAAGTAATACCGTTGGTTAAAGTAATACAGTTGGTCAAACTTGTGGAGGAACCATTCATTTGAAGAGGCCACATGGAAAAGAGAAGACGAGATCCGAGAGAAGTACCCGCATTTGTTTCTGTATTAATGTACGTAAAATTTTGAGGATGAAATTTTTATATAGAAGGGAGAAAAGTAAGGCCTGAGTCCTTCATTTATGGTAATCTTAATTAATTAAATTAATATAATTAAAATTGAGGTTAAAAGATATAAAAATTTGGATTAAAAAGGCAAAACTGGCCTGAATGACTTGGCGCTTGATAGAGGCTTGACTCGTGCCAGAGCGTAAAAAGCCGCAGGGTCAACACCTGAGGCTCGCCCTAGTGCCGCTTGAGCGGTCATTGCCAAAATGTGGCCACTCGAGGCACGCCTGAGTAGTGCTCGAACGCTGCAATCCAGTAGCCTAACGCTCGACGCTCACCTGAGTGGCGCTCGAGCGCTACTCTATATATAAGTGACCTCTGACTAAGTTTTATGTCATTTTTCAGAACAATTTGAGATAAAAGAGAAAAGCATACGAGGATCAGAGAGGGAAAGATAAAGGAAGCCAAACAACTAAAATTAAGTTGATTCAAGCTAGATTTTGGTAAAAATTAGGTCAAGGCAAATGCATTCCAAGTCTCTCATTCTATTATTGTTGTTTCTTTCATAATTCTCTGAGCATTTCCTTATTCAAATGCTTATACATGACATGAATTTGAAGTTATGATGTTTATGTTTAGCATACATGTGTAATTCTCTTTTTTTGTCACAAAAATACATGAAATTCATGTCCAAAATTATGAACAATGTCTCATGTAGTTGATTTCTGAATTTCCTTCACATGCATGTGTTAAAATCATGATCTAATAATCTTATATAAGATGAATTTCGTATTTCTTACCACTATATGTTCTGTACTCAAAAAATATAAGCTTTCATGTTTAAATTTTTGGTAAATTAGGTCCTGCATATGTGTTATATAAACTGAAATTGCAAAAATAGTTTCCATGTTACTGATATCTGCACAGTTATGCTAAATTTCGTGAATAATAACCCGATATATTTAGAAATTGTCAAATACATGTTCTGGAATTTAATAGGATGATCTGCATGTTTGCTGATTTTGCATCATGCTGAATTTTTTGGAATTATCATGCTAAATTTGCATTTCATGCTTTAAAATCTATCATGGCTAAGTTTCTGCAAAAACATAAGTATAAATTTACATAATTATGTGAAAACTCTCCAAAATATATCAAGAAATATAATAATTATCTCTAGGAATGAGAAGATTAAGAATTATGAAGAAAAATATAGAATTTTTTAAAAATATACGTTGGACCATGGTTATATTTCAACAAGTAGCATATTATAGCATGTTTTAACATATTATAGTAATATATTAATATCTGAACCTATCATCTATGGGTGAGAAGTGGTGTTTAACCTCGGCATTTGATTGTGTGGAAACAAATATAACCCTGGTTTCGATTGTTCGGTTATTTAATTGGTAAGGCCTATTGACCCTGGTTCCTAAGAAAAATTAGAATTGAACATGATTTCATGATTTAAATTAAATAAGATCATGATAAGATAAACTTGAAAATTCTACATAAGTTGATCATGTAATTGTTATTAAATTTCATGGCATATTATTGAAACCTAATACATTGATCCTTCCGATATATTTTAAATGCAAAGTATAAATGATTATTTGTTATATTATATACCTCACTGAACTTTTGGCTTACTTATTGTTATTTTAGTAACCCCCTCAGATGAGATACACGGATTCTTGGCGAATGAACAGAAATGAAGAATGGTTATGTTTAAAGAGTTTAGATCTGAGATTATGTAATATTTAATGTCGTTTTATGGTTTCTAGACAGTTTTAGATAATTTTTAATGATGTATTATGGTTTCCAAACAATAGTTAACATGTCGAAGTGCCGTATTGTAGCTTTCCGATAATGGTTAATGTATCGTATTAAGTTTGGACAGCTTAGTATGATGTCTTGATTTTTCCTGGCAGCTTTAGAACATGATTAATGATATATTTGGCTGATGTTCAGATTTCGGACAGAAGGTTATATTTTTGTTAAAATGTTGTTGTGGTTTTGTTATTTATTTCAAGATATTAGTTTTTCGATGAATACTGGTTGCTTACCGGAATATGGTGTTTGTGATTCAATTTCCACAAATTGTGTACTATGATCATGCATTAGACAGGCATCACTCTTTATGTAAGGTCCGACGTCACGGTTGGGTCGATGTTAGAGCCACATATGATGTGGCACATATTTGCATCATGTGTATGGTTTATATTATTTTCTTTGGTCGGTTGAGGTATCGATGTACAGTTCACGTCCACGTTTAATTGAATGGTTAATTAAATTGTTAATTGGATAATTAATATTAGTTAAGTATTAATTACGGGATCAGGATTTAGGATGTGACAGCTACTCCTCATCTTTCATCTCCTCCAACTTGTCCTCATTCCATAGTGCTTTTATCATTTCTTCCTAAATTAAAATCTTTTTTACTCTTTTTTGTCAAAAAATAAAACTATTTTGCCAATTAAATTACTCAACGCAAAATGACAAATTCCTCGACGTCAATGTTATCAAGTCGTAGTTTTACAACCTCGAAAAATACCTACTCTCTAATACCACTTGTTGGGATTCGATCAAAACACTCAACACACACTTAGCATTTTGAAATAAACCCAAACTTTCCGATAAATGTTAACCGCCAAACTCGTAAATATTAAAAAAAAAATAACAGTGCATAATAATTTTTAATGTGAAAAACTTTTCTCAACATAGAAAAAATTCACGGAACACATTCATTATATAATATTGATGGTTACAAAATAATCCCTTTCAAAATACCATCACTACAACCCAAGTGGAAAATAGTTAAACACCAACCTCTGAACACACCTAATAACTAATAAGAAAAATATATCGAGAAATAAGAGTTAACAAATGGTAATATATCTTAGAAATAATACTAGAATAATGTACCTGACTTTAACAAAAATAAAACTCAAATCGAATCTCAACCGGATGCGAAACATGTTCTTCCTTTTTTTTCTTTTCTCTCTTTATGCGGCACTCATTGTATGAGAAAATGATCTCAGATGCTTTAAAATTGCATCAAGCGCTATTTTATATTGTGTCAGCGTACGAGGGTCAATCAAGCGTGCAACAGGTACGACCTCCCTGGGAAAATGGCGTACAAGTGCCATTCAGATACATATCAGGCGCAGCCTTTCTAGACAAACCACGCACATGTGTCCTTTATGTACTTATCATGCATCACTCAAAAAACCCTCGATCAACCATTAGTCGACCCTTGCCAGGCATTGCGCAACCCTTCAACATCTTTTATCATTCAGATGACCCTCGACCAACCCTTGGTCAACCCTCCACAAGCATCATGCGACCCTTACTTGACATCTTTGCCCAAATATTCCACACACAAACATTGCACGTCCTTCCAATAATCCGTTCATTTGTTGTTGCACCTACAAGAAAGTGATTCAAAACCCAACATATAAGTAAATAGCTACTTGAGAAGGTAATATGAATATCCATCACTTTTGACGAAACATCCTTGAATACATGTTAGTGTCTTCTACTCTTATCTAGGACCTTGTATTGTGAAGCTTCTTTTCATCTTCATCACACATCTTGGACTGGACGAGAACAACTCTTCGAGTTATTCATCTACACAGCTTGGACAGAAGAAAACCCATGAATTCTCTATCTTAGAACAGGAATGTCTGATGCTCCGGCAAATTTGGGTGACAACAGAATACAATGGACTGCAATCCATATTCAGGTTATCATCTCAATAGTTGACTTTTCAAATCCAAGACCGAGTTATTGCTATCCATATTCAGACTTTTATCAGTGTAGTTGGAATTTTCAAATTTATCTCATGGATTTCACTCATTGAAGCAGCTGTTCATAGAGTAGATCTCGTTGCCAATCAGTAAGCAGAACCATCTGTGCACACCATCTTTGTCAAGCACATAGAACTTGATAGCTTTTTTTTTTTTTTTTCTCTTTTTTCTTTTTCTTTAGGGGTGGGGCCGGGGAGTAGGCAGAATATAACAGTGACATGAAAGAAGAACATTATATTTTCGACACATTTTCTGAAAAAGGAGAACAGAGAGCAAAGATGCAATCCTAACCAAAGATTAGTCATCTTATCTTCATAAATTCAGGCCTTTAAATTCAGCAGATATACCGGAAAATAAATGTGAATTCTGAGCTCCAAAAATCTTTGATTAATACAAATCATTGCAACTCAAAGAAGGGATACCTGAAAGTCCATTTCTTCATGCAAGTATGCCAACCCACGTGCTGCATCCTGAGCAATTTTTAGTCTTGCCCTCCAGCGGAGGGATGATGGTACACGAGCCAACAGATGGTCCTCCAAGCTTTTGTTCTTCATGAGTTCATAGACCAAGAGTCTCTGCATCCCTCTCTCATCATCTTCAGCACAGTATCCTATTAACTTGACAAGATTTGGGTGCTTAATTACACCTAACCAATTGACTTCATTTATCCACTCTTTATGCCCCTGATAACTATAACATACAATAGTGAAATACTGAAAACCCATCAGGTAACCTCATGCTGGACAACAAATATACACACATTTGAAAGCTTAAGCATGGGACAAAAGACAAACTCAAGCTTCCCATAAAATTCTGTTGCACTTCCAAAATAAACTCCAGCAGTCATGTTGACAAAAATAAAGTCCTAT
This sequence comes from Nepenthes gracilis, assembly GCA_033239525.1. NCBI lineage: Eukaryota > Viridiplantae > Streptophyta > Magnoliopsida > Caryophyllales > Nepenthaceae > Nepenthes > Nepenthes gracilis. The sequence continues at coordinate 9,466,053 of BSYO01000007.1, read as the reverse complement.
TCATCCAAAAAAATTGTTGTCTTCAGAATTTTAGGTAGTTAACCGGCTTCAAGAACATCAAATGCGAACAAAAGCATACTATTATGCAGGATAGTGCTAGAAAATGGGTGAATTACAATCCATAAAAACAGGATACTTGCACTGAGCAATATAACAGTTTACAATGCATGATTGTTTATCAACCTACCTAGAAGGTAGACATATTAGCACTATTAGTAGCAGCAATTCCTACAAGCCAACCGTACTAGGAAGAATGGGTTATGACTTATATACATTCTTATTCAATTATGATTTAAAGACACTTATATTTATCATGTATATTTTTTATATTTATTTGCATGATAAACCCAATAGATTTGAGAAATACAACTACAGAATCATAATAAGATCATGTTTTTAGGCTTGCTTATAAGTTTGGAACTTGAATATTTTTTTATAATGGGACCATTCAGATGATTTATTAGTGATAGTTAGCTCAGTGTAGATTATACCAACCCTGGAAGAAGTCACTTCTGTCATGGTCTCGTGTGATTAACACAATGGCAAATATACATGTGCTCATTAGAGAATGAATTTGAACAGACTTAAAAAGAAGCACTCTTGTATGACACGTTTCTAGCATGTCAAACAATAGTTTTCACATAAAAATTGCGCAGATCATTTTTAGACTTGAGAAATCTTAGTATCTCATTTGTGAAATATTGTCCTTTGACATTACTAATATTTATTCAATATATGGATACATATGGTGAAGTGAGAATCATATTATAGAGGTAAAAGAGTAATAAATATAGGATCCATCAGTCATGGGAAAAGAATAAATTACCCATACAATTGGTGGGATTGATGATTCACAAATCGTTTGCCAAGCTGGGATATAAATTAGAAAATAATTTCTAATTGTATGAACTAAATCGTCTATTTCAAATATATCACACACACACACACAATCGAACAAATAAAAGAGGGGTTGGCATTTTTCCATAACATAAATTGGTTCGGGAATGGCCATGGTGATAGAATTTAACATCTATGATAACTTTTATAAAAAGATTTACAGAAAGAATTGTCATTTTATTCACTTTTTCCAAGTAGTTGCAATATATTTGCAAGAACGCAATGGGGTGCTCCTAATATTCTTACAGTTAAATAGTTATTCAAATGAGGATTAAAAAGCACAATTTGAAGACTTCTTTATTCTTATTTTGATTTCATAGTTCAAATGTAATCAGTCTAATATACTTATACATGTAAAGAAAACAAAGACTAAACATTTATATGGTTGCCATCATTAATATGAATAATATATTTTGCACCAATATGTATCTCCTTTTATACATACATTTTAAAGATTTAATTTTACAATTATATTTGTAAATATGGTTTAAACCAATTAAAAAAGTGTTGAATTTTGGTCACTCCCCTGTGGGTGCCATAATAAACTAATAGTCATTGGAATGTCACGCGAAATTCATGCAAAGGTCAGCCAAGAATCGGTTGAAAGTCAGTAGCGTGACGCATGGCAAGCGCTGATTTATGCTTGTGTGCCGATTCATGTTTAGGGGTTGCCTGAGGCACGCCCAAGAGGGTGCTTGTGTGCCGATTTCAATAGGCACACGCTTGATGCGCCCTTGACGTGTGCAAGAGCACAGCGCCTGGTATAAAATCACACATAACATGATTTTTATGTAATCCGAAATCATTTTTCACAAGAGAGAGAAAGAGAAAAAGAGAGAAGAGGAAGAGGTTCAGCATCTGGTTGATATCCGATTTGAATTCTATTCTTCGCCAAGATCGGGTACATAGTACTAGAGTGGGTTTCAAAGACGCATTTTATTTGATTACTCTTATTTCTCATTGTATTTTATCTTGTGGGTTGTTAGGTATGTTGAGTTGATTATAATCAACCCTTTTTCACTCAGAATTGAAAGGATTTCAGATTGGGTTATTTGCAGCCAGTACTATTATTATAGTGATTTGTTTGTAATTTGTCTTGTGATTTTTTTCTTGGTTAAAAATGATTTTATAGGTTAAAAATGTTTAGTATTATTGTATTTCTTGTATTCACGAGTTTGATGGTTGACGTTTGATGGGAGATTTGGGTTTTGTTCCATTACGCAAGGTTGTGTGTGTCCAGGTTGAACCCCAACAAGTGGTATCAGAGCATAGGTTATAAAATTACGATTTGATAGCGCAACGTTAAGGAGCTTGCCATTCTATGTTGAGCAATTTAATGGGCAAAATAGTTTCATTCTTTGGTAAGAAAGAGTAAGAAATATTTTGACCCAAAAAGGAATAGTAAAAGCATTTCGGAGTAAGGAGGATATGTCGAGAAGATAAGGATAAGGAGTGACAAAATATGAGAGATCTTACAAATTACACGATCAAGTTGTATCTCGTAAATAACACTGTTCAAGAAATCATTGGTTTATCAGATCCAATGAAGGTTTGAATGAAACTTAAAAGTTGGTATAAGTCTAAATCCTCGACTATGATGTTGTATGTAAAGAAGAAGTTCTATGGCCTTCGTCTATCAGAATGGGAAAGTTTTGAGAAGTACTTTGATGCGTTTAACTGAATTTTAACATAAATGTCGGCACTTGATGAGAAGATTAAGGAAGAAGACAAGGCATTAGTGTTGCTATCTTTTTTACTGGACTTGTACGATCATATTGTCATGATGCTATTGTTTGAAAAAGATAAGCTTAGCCACAATTGCTTCCTTACTTATAAATGAGTCAAGGCAGAAGGGAAGAATTGAGGTTTTGGGAGAGTCGAGACTCTTGGTATCCACAATGGAATGCTTCCATTGTGGTAAGAATGGCCACATAAAGTGGGATTGCTTCAGAAGAAAGCAAGAAAAAGAGGGCGAAGGCGATCGACAAGAAAGCAGGGATCATAACGAAAATAATCGAGCCTCTATCATTTCTTATGGAGACCTTCTAGTTGTCCATGCGGGAAAGACATGGAGCTTTCCAAGCAGGAGAGGAATTAGGTGATGGATAGCAGTTTCTCATACCATGCGACATCAAGGAAGTCCCTCTTCACCACTTATACAGCCTAGGGATTAAGGGATATTGAAGATGGATAATGATGGTTCGTCGAGGGTTGTTGGCATTAGAGATGTTAGCTTGTGGACAAGCAACGAGATGAAACTTGTGTTGAAGGGCGTGTGACATATCCTAGATTTGCGGTTAAATATGATTTTAATTGGGAAACTTGATGAAGAAGGCTTTTATATAGCATTTGGAAAAGTCCAGTGGAAATTCACCAAAGATGCCGCGTTTGTAGTAAGGGGAAACAAGCAATCAAACCGGTATTTAATGAAGACTTTGATTGTTAAAGATAACGCCAAGGTGAACAATGAGGGCATTGGTCAAGGTGACGGAAAGAGGAGGCTGAGGAGGAGTGCAAGGGGTAGTGATTATACCGCAAAGGAAAAGCCGAAGGAGAGTGAGAATACTCCATGTTTGGTGGAACGGAAAAGGTTATTATTCAAACATGCAGAGGCCGACGTCGGGATCCATTGGAGGGGAGGTTATAAGGCCCGAGTTTTTGATTAATGATAATCTTGAATGATAAAGTTAATCTAATTAAAATTGAGGTCAAAGGATTAGGAAAATTGGATCAAAGAGTCAAAATTGGATAGGTTGACTCGGCACCTAATAGAGGCTCAACTGACACCTAAGCATCAAAACTTGTGGGGTTAACACCTAAGGTGCGCCTGATATATGCATGAACATAAGTTAGCAGAATGTGTACACTTGACATGCACCCAAGGGGCGCTCAAGTGGTGGATTGGCAGATTGTACACGCCTAAGGCACGCTCGAGCCGAGGCCAAGCACAGTGTTCTAGAAGTATCAATGCCTGACTCACGCCTAAGTGGCATTCGAGCGCCACTCTATATAAATAGGACTCCTCGGGCACATTTCTGTAATTTTCACTAGATTTTCGAGAGTAGAATGAGAAACAGTCGAGGAGAAGAGAAAGAACGAGAGAGAGAAGGCCAAAAAAGTCCGAATTTAGTTAATTTAAGTGAGAATTTGGGTAAATCGGAGTCAAAGCAAGTACACTCTAAGCTTTCTTTTCTTGTTCTTGTTCATTGCTGAATTCCATAAGCAATTCTTGTTCCATTGCTCTTGCATATCATGATTTTCGAAATTATAATGATATAATTTAACATGCATGTACAATTCCCTTCATTTTATAGAAAGAATACATGAAATTCATGTCCAAGTTTATGAATTATGTCTTATGTAGCAGAATTCTGAATTTTCTTCACATACATGAGTTGAAATTATGATTCAATGCCTTTATATAAGAAGAATTTCGTACCTCTTACTTCTGTATATTCTGGACTCCAATAATTTTCTTGCATGTAATGAATTTTATCAAATTAGGTGTTGCATGTGTGCTTTGTGAACTGAAATTGCAGAAACAGTTTACATGAAGTTGAATTCCTATATTTTGCTGAACTTGTCTGCACTATTGTGCTTAATTTCGTGTATAATAATCAAATATACTTAGAAATTGTTATACATATGTCCTATAGGTTTTGAAACTTATGTTGAATTCTGCATGATTGATGAAAATTGCTGAATTCTGCATTCCATGCTGGATTTCTGCATTGTATGCTAATTTAGCATCACATATATTAAATTGTTATCATAACATAATTTTTATAGGAAGTATAAATGTCTCATAAAATAAAAATAAAGAATTATGAAAAAACTCTATAATTAAGTTAAGAAACATTAATATTTTCTCTAGGAGTGAGAAAATTATAAATTATGAAGAATAAGTATAAAGTTTTCCTAAGAATTAGTATTGGACCAAGGTTATTGTTAGCTGGTAGTATGTTATGGCATGTCTTAGTATATTATAGTGGTATATCGATATTCGAACCTATCATTCACGGATGAGATGCGGTGTTTGGTCTTATCTATGAAGTGATATATATAGATGACCCATCTACTGATCTTAAATAGTAGCGTATGACCTTTACTTGTATAGAAGTATATACAACTAGAGTTTTGATTATCCGATTCTTTAATTGGTAAAGCCTACTGGCCCTATCCCTTAAGAAAATAAGAATTGAGCATGATTTGATGAATTAGATGGAATAAGAACATGATAAGAATATTCTGCATTCTACATAAGTTGTTTATGTATTTATTATGAAAATTCATAGCATATCATTGAAGTCTAATACATTGATCCTTTCATTATATTTTTAATGCAAAGATATGTAAATGTTCATTGTTATATGTGCCTTGCTAAACTGTTAGCTCATTCCTTATTGTTTGTACTAACCTCTCAGATAATATGCAAGAGTTCTTGTCAGATGAATAGGAATGAAGGATCAAGCAGATGAGAAGAGTTTAGTTAGAGTTTTATTAATGTTTAATGTTGTATAATGAATTCTGAATAATAGTTAATGTGTTAAATGATGTAATTTTAACTTTAATTTCAATTTATTACAACGGTTTATAATGTAGTTGACTTTTGCACAACAACTGTATTAGTTCAGTTAAGTGTTGGTCGTATCGAATAGTGTTAATTCGGGTTTGTGGATATATTATGTGGATGTCTAGCAATTTATGATTTATACTTCCGCAATTGTACAGTCTAATTTCATATTGAAAAGGTATCATTTATTACGTGAGGTCCGACCTCATTTTTTGGGTCGGTGTCAAAAGCCACATGTGACATGGCTATTGTTTTTGGGTCCTATGTATGATATTATGTTAATTTAATTGTGGTTGGTCAATAAATCGATATGGAGTTTACGTCCGAATGATTGATTAGAGGAATAATTGGTTAAAAAATAACAATTTAATTAAGAGTTAATTTGGAAATGGGACTTGAGACGTGACATTACTGAATGGTAAGTAATGATGGTCGCGAGTAAAGGAAAAGAGTTTTTCATAAGATTGTGAGGGAAAGTTTGTTGAGTTTTATTCACTTCTTTGTAGGTAACACAATAAATGGATAGCCATCGGAAGGTTGCACGGTATTCGTGCGAGGGTCGATCGAAGGTCGGTCAAGGATCATCCAAGTAACAAAAGATGTTGAAAGGTCGGTGATAATTCGAGGGTTGGCCGATGATTGATTGAAGGTAAGCAGAGTAGCAAATCACAAACGCCTAATTCACGCTTGTGCATTGATTCCAGATTAGGGATCACTTGAAGCCCGCCTGAGAGAGTCCTTGTGCACCGATTTCAATAGGCACATGCTTGACAGGGCGCGATGGGTAATCAAGCACCGTGCCTAGTATAAAATTACGCTTGATATGATTTTAAAGTAATTCAAAATCATTTCTCACACAATGAGTACCGTACAAAGAGAGAAGAGGAAAAGCGATAAGAGGAAAAAGTTCAGCATTCGGTTGAGATCTAATTTGAATTTCGTTTTTCCCCAAGGTCGGATACGTTATACTAGAATGGATTTATAGGACGTAGTTGTATTTTGTCTTGTAGATTGTTAGATATGTTGAGGGGTTGTAATCAACTATTCTTCACTCAAGATTGAAGTGAAGGAATTTTGGATAAGGTTATTTGTAATTAGCATTATTATTATTATAGTGAATTTATTCAAAATTTGTCTTATAATTTTTTCCTTAGTTGAAAAGCGTTTTTCATATTAAAAACGTTGTGTATTATTATATTTCTGGTACTCATGAATTTATTGGTTGATGTTTGATGGGGGGTTTCGAGTTTTGTTCTGTTGCTCTGGGTTGTGTTTATCCAGGTCAAACCCCAACAAAAGGAACATTCTAATATAGAAAATCATAAAATCTTGAAATTCTGTCTCACCTCTGATATTGATTTTTTTTTTTACCATTAAAAAATAACATACACTGGAAATGTCATAACACCATGATTTAACGTTACAAAATTCAGGTGTCTGAATTCAGATAGTAAGTTGTAACTTGTACTACTGTAGCCATGAGAAAAGAACAAAGAACAAAATGATAAGCTCTACGACATGAACCGTAATAAAGAACAACTAATGACACATACGCATATAAGTAATCACGAGTCAAAGGAACACATCCTAACTTCCCGAGAATTCATTTGAACTGAATTGTCCTTTTCATATTGAAAAGAAAAGTTAGCCCACAAAATTTTCAATAGTGCAAATTTGAGTAAATTCCAAGCAACACTAGTCCATACAAGCAATCAACTAAATAATACCCCACTAACCCCACCCGAATAAGTAGTATTAATGAAAAAACAGCAAATCTCTCGCTATCATGCATAACTTTGAGTAAAGTTGAAGCAAAAATAGTATTCATGTCAGAGGTGCTAATTAGCCTTAAAATAACAAAGCAATGTACAGGTTAAAAATATAGTAAGCATCTCCAATTTAATTAATTCATATGGGCATAAATGTTAGTTTGCATCAAATGCAAAACCATGTCTCTAAAATAAGTAATGGTATATTCAGAAATAGAAAGTATCCCAAAATATCTCAAATTTGGAATTATACAACTGGATATGATTTGTAATTTATGAAAGCTTTAGATTGTGCTACATTAAGGGTTGCTTTCTTTTTCTCAGGGCAGAATTGTTCCCTAAAATAGCACTTCACAAATTGCAATTGACAAAGTTTCTCAAAATTACACGGGATTAATGGAAAGTAAATTATTAGAGAGACAAAATCTGAGTCGTGCATTGAATGGACGGAAAATAAAGGACACCAATTTTTAACAAAATCTTCGTATTGGAGTAAGAACATGCCTGGAAACCGTTGCGATTCAGCTGCTTAATAGCCACATCCATCTTGGAGTAGGGAGAGTCTACGTCAACAGAAACCCTAACAACACCTCTGAAAACGCATCCAAACCCCCCCTCGCCGATTAACAAGGCTCGACTGAACCCTCTCGTCGCCGATTTCAGCTCGGAGAAAGTAAATACCCGCAGATCATTAGCTCTATGTTGAGTCAAGAACTCGTGGAACACTACAGATTCGCTGAAATCGTTCTTCCGTTCGGAATCGAACTCTGACCGCCTAACATCAAAGCTGCTGGAAGCAACGCTCAACGAGCGAGCCCAAGAGACCTTGGAGGACCTGCTCAAAACGACGCCGTCTTCGTCGTCTCTTCTCTCCCCGTTCGTGAAGTGAAAGCACTTCATCTCCTTCACCAAACCGCCAACAGTGGAAGATGTAACAAACTGTTGCCTATATTCACGCAAATGGGAGGATGATTCATTTCATCTCCACAATCAATAAAACCTCCACCAATGGAACCGGTAACAAACTGTCCCTAATAATCGTGCAAATGGAATGGTGACTGGAGGGAGGTGGAGGAAGAGATACAGCGAGAACAGGGACTCTGAAGCTACCAAGCACCTATGATTTGTGAATCGGAACTAAAAAATTAAACTCCAAATTACATCGGGAACCAGTATTTTATTGTACAATCGTGGTCAATTGAGGCAGGCTTGTAAAATCGTCAGGATCACGGGAGTCTACAAGGAGCAGTCAGCAGACTGGAAGAGGGAGGTGGGTGAAAGGGAGACGTTCGAATATGTCAGACACCCAACTGGTGGGACCCGGTATGGCAGTTATGGACGCAGCGAGATTATTATTCATTGCAGAGGACTTTAATGTAATTTCGTCTTCTTTGAGTGGATTATTTTACCCTTTTTCTAACTCCTTATTCTAATCGACAGTGGCCCTCCAAAACTGGAAACAGTGGCCGCTAAGTCAGGAGGTCTGCCCCAATCTAGGGGTGAATGATGTTTTTTCAAAAAAAAATAAAATAAAATTATTTGAGCTTAATTTAAATTCTGAATAATTTTTTTATTTATTTATATTTTAGTTTCTGTTTAATTTTTTAATATAAATTTTTATTTTTAATTTTATTATTATTTGTAAAATTAAAATAAGTCTAACTAACCGGTATAATTGCTAACGATCCAAGAAGAAAGTCTGTCAAAAGATTTAGACCAAAATAAAATAGATGCCTAGTTAGCATATAATCCAAAATTGGTGGACAAGCCCGTTGATCCTATTTGAACAGTTTACCTTTTGAATGAGAATGAAACTAATTCCAACCAGTCAAAATAGACTACTCTCATCTCTTATTTAATTCAACAGACTTGGATGTTAGTTAGGAATTGTCGACCGAACGATATTTTTTTATCTATTTGAACGGTTTCTTAAGCGGTTGGTAGAAAAAGTCAACCACCATTTACTTTTATATAAACCACTCATTTTCAGCAAGAAAATGAGGATGATACTCAACTAAAACACAATATTAAGATGATTCAAGCACATACTCTCTCTAATTAAAACGATTTTCACTAAACGCACATCACAAAACTATTTTTATAAGTATTCTCACTTTACATCATCTCTTTTCTTTCCACAAAGAAAGATTACTGACTTAAGTGTTGGAGGATATATCGAGGAGTGAGTTCTACCATCTTTTAACCGTACATTTGTTGTATTTCATAGTATCCAGATTAGGAGCATCGAATATCTCTTATTTAATTAACAATTCAGATCTGAGGAGGACGTATTACTTGGAAAATGACTAAAAAGTCCAACTACCACAACTTTGCAAAGACCAACATAGTGAACACACGAGTATAAGTCAGTACGCCGATCAGAGATGCCACCTTATGTGGCTATTTTTTTATCTCACGATGAGAATGGATTCGGATTTTTTTTTTTTTTCAAAAGCTTCCGTCAAACAGATAACATAATTAATCTGCCTAATTAAGGCAAGTTGGTAGAAAACTGGATGAAATCTCAAAATACAAACTGTAATATTCACCATTTACTATTTATTATAAACCACTCATTTTCCAACAAAGCAATTACTATTCTAATGGATAAATAACGAGATGCCATCTAGGAAGAAAATGAGGATGATACTACAACTGCGAAGCATAGCATATTCTCTTTTACTATAAACTAAACATACACAATATTAAGATGATTCAAAGCCTTTACATCAACAGGCTCCTCCAAAATAGCTCCATAGGTGGCGGTCCTCAAAAGTCTTAATTAAAACGATTTCCGTGAGCAAAGAAAAATCAAACGCACATCACAAACTATTTTTATAAATCATTCTCACTATTAAATTCCATAAATCGGAAATCTTTTTCTTTCCACAAAGTAAAAAGATTAGTCGAGTTTAGTATTGGATGGGATATATCGTAAAGCGAGAATTACATCATAAGTCATCGATGTCGGTACTTCATATTCGGTGAATCCGGTAACATATCATATCGGTAAGTACATTTGTTCATATTTCATATTCTGTATCAGAACATATCATATTAAAGCGAAGCGTACATCATAAGTCATCGAAGAATCGGACTTCATATTCTAGAATCGGTATGGTAACATATCATATCAGAAAAAGCGAATGTTACATTAAGTCCGATGTCGGTAGCGTATTCGTAATAACATATCATATCGGTAAAACGGTAAACCTACATCATAACATTATCGGCTAGTATACCTACTAGTTTGTGGGAAAGCGACTCCACAAAAGGCCTGTGAAACGGTAATATCCCATCTCACGGGCTACGGTATGCCACCCAAAGGTATCCCTCCGACAGTAACGCCCGAGGGGCGGCGGACCACAAATAACTCCATGGATGAAAGATTACCACCAACCGGAGAATGAACACACAGAATGAAACCTCTCTTTAGAAAACCCTTTTTTAAATCTAATTTGAAACATACATGGAAATTTCCTCGGTGCGGATGCATATTTTTAGAAACAAATTACCGGAAGCCACATTTCAATATGTGTAATTTTCATATAACGAAATTTGCCACCATTTTCGTACATAGAGCTTTGCCAAAACCTCAACTTGCCTTCTTACATGTACATATTTCATGAACTTAACATCATAGATGCCATGCATATACATTATTATTCAAACTACACCACATTTTGAGCTAGGGTTTCATCACATACTTTTCAAGACAATTTGCTATTTTCATGTTTATTCACGAAATGAAACCAAAACTTGAATGGATAACATCTCAAAGGAAATATACTTCATGTACTTCAATCATGCAACATCAACATTTTAGAGCATTTTCACACAAGGCATGAGAAATCGATGAGTGGCTCTACAATTATTTTAGGGGATCTCCATCTTTGGTCTCTCCCCTTTCTTTCTCGTCGTGCTTGCGCCTCAACTTCCTCTCTCTACAAACACATATCACTTAATCGCATTTAAACAATTATTTCAAGACTCCCTTCAAATGCCCTCCGGAAGAAGGTCGAGATTAGGCATCCGGTCGATATATACAGAAAATATCACATCATCATTTTACGAAGGTGACAAGCGATTATCACCTTCCGGCCGATGCCCTTTAATACCTGAGACGGGTCCAAGCGAAATCGGACCCGCGGCCGACATATATGCATCAACCATTCCAAAGTCAATTTCTGATACGAGGCCGGAAAATGGGTCATCTAAAGGGCGAATCGGACACGAATCGGACAACTAACTACATTTTGAGAGGATCAAGGCATGGGCAATGTCCTAACAGAGGCGACACAAAATTACACAAAACTCATTACTCCCATGATGATATGGAGCCATCATCGCGCCCCTCTCTCTCTCCTCAAACCCTCACCCGATCAAATATGAGCCTCTCACAGTGCATAAGAGCCCGAGTAAGTAATTTCGATTTTTCCCGATCTAAAACTCTAAAACCTCATAATTGTCGGAGTCGAACCTCCAACATCTCAAATGCCGTTCAGAACGAAGGGCTCCATCTTTCTTAGACTTCCAGTGATGGAATTGAGGACCTCGGGACCAAGCTGACTCGAACCACAAATCTTTTGGAGGGTCATCTAAAAAGAGAAGAGGAGAGGCAAAATCCTCGCTCTCCCATGATGATATGGACGGAGCATACCCTTTAAAGAGAAAGTTGCCACACAAAAAAAATGTGGAAAGGATATTTAGACGGAGGAGAAAGTTAAAAAAATGTGGAAGCATATTTTCGGAGGAGACACCGATGGACGAACTGTAGATTTGTAGATATTTTTCTTTACGATGGAGATCCAAACACATCCACTCTCTCATAAATTCAAGATGCTGGCCCTGGATTCTTTCGGTGGAAGTATTGATCTAATAGGCCATTTTGACCATTTCTACACACTTTTAAACTTTTAAGGTGTAAGGCTTGAGATTTTTCGTTTAAGTAAATCATAATTAATCGAGATCAAAAGACGCAGAGAAATTTAGATTGAAGAGGATCCGACATCTCGAAACTATTAAACCAGTGAAATTAAAATATATAAACTTGAAGACTTCTGCCGGTTTAAAGATTTTGAATCAAAATTTATTATGCTAATTATGTTATAAATTCGAAAGCCATAGGTTCACCTCAAAATACAACGGTAACACGAAAAATTATCCAATGAACTCGGACAGCAACTAATTCAATTATGGTAAATAAAAGGACAACTCGGCCACTGAAATTCTAATTGGTTATCAACCAAATTGATTTGGGATAACAAAAAGTTAGCATGGATGCCAAATTTTCAACCGATAAGCAATCAAATTAAATTTCGGTTAACAAAAAGATAGCCCAGCCATTGAATTTTCACCCGATTAGTAACCGAATTCAACTCAATTGATTAAATATAGCACAAATCAAATTAATTAAGTAAAATTCAATATATTTTAGAACCCCATACACACGGCAGCATGCTGTATCACACTTGGCAGCCCAAATATTTAGCTGAATTCAGCAGGGCTCACGCCAGCAGTAGGACACTAAGAATTCAGCAATATTTCAGCAAGCATAAAGGTGCACAGCAGCACTCTAATTTTCCCAATATTCAATAGAAAATTAGCACACACATATGGCACAAGGAAAGATAATCCAAACGGTAGCTAAATTCAATAATTCAGCAAGAGAGAGAGCTCCACACGGCAGTTCATATCAGCAATAGAGCCACGGCCCCACTTAGCCAAAATTTGGAGGAAATAAAAGCAGCTTGCGGTTTCTTACTTCAGCAGCCACAACACACAAAATCGGGTAGCTTAATATAGAGGAGAGAAACTTTCACACGGCTGCTGAAGCAGCAGCTCTCCACGGCAGTAGCTCTCTATGGCTGTAGCTCCAAATTTTCAGCAAAACAGCCTCACACCTCAGCAAGCATAAGAAACCTGTATCACAAAGATTTAACAACCAATCAAAGCTCTCCAATAGGTAAAATATTTAGCAAACAAATCAGCAAAAAATGGCAGAAGTTAGCAAGCTGAATTAGGACACCTGGTTGAGGGAGAAGGATGCAGGTAGTGCTGGCAAGGCCTAGATGAATCAGCTCAGCCTCTAACATTGTATAAGAGAGATGAGGAGAAGAAAGGAAGAACAGAAGGGAAGGAAACCATAAAAGAAAAGAGGGAAAAATATAAAGAAAAAGAAGGGAAGTTGAGGGGCAGAACCGAAGGCAGTAAGAGGAGTTCAACTGAATATTTTGGCAAGTATACTCAAATTCTTTTCTTCAATTGTTACTATTTATTATTAATTCTCTTAAGTATTATTATTCTGATATTTAATTTACCTAATTTTTTTTTATCATTGTTTTAGTATGAGATGTAAATGGCTGAAATTCTAAACCAAAACCAGCAGCAGTACTAGCCACTGTAAATCAACTGAACCGACAATCAAATGATTACCAAACTAACTCAAATTTGGTGACCAACGAGATAAACCTCTTATTGATGCTATGACAAATCGGCTTATAAAAATGGACTGAATAGGTCACTGAATCGGGTCTCACATCAGTAACTAGACTAACCTCAATAGTTATACTGATATTTGAAATTGCAACCTATGAATTGGGCCCCAAATGGGCCAAACCGGCAGCCTTATTAACTTAAGTACCTTGTAATGATATCGAAGAGTCACTCTATAAAAATTAGCCCTGAACCAGTTATGAACCAAAACAAAGCAGGCAAAAACTAACTGCATCAGTAAATGCTGATATTGAATTTTTAGCTATAACTTTGACCCAAATTGGCTGGAATATCAACTTAAACCGGCCATAAACCAGATAAATTCTTAATATTGAGTCTCTTAGCTATAAAAAGACTCCCCGAACTAGTCAAGAACTGGCCTCAAATTGGCCACAAAATCAACAAAAACAGAATCGGCCCTTTGCATCCCTACTAATGTTGAATATGACAGTTTGAAAAAAGTTGACCGAATCGGACCCAAATCAGCTGAACCAGCAATTGGCCCAGCCAAAATATAATGTTCTTAGGCTAACCTATCCACCAGTGAACCGGCCACTAAAAACCATTTGAAATGATTAATGAAGCGGGCCCCTAAACAGCACCAAAATCAGCTCCAGGATCCTTACTAATGCTGAATTTGACAGTCTAGGAAAATGGACTGAACCGATCCTGAACCGGTTGAACTAGCAGCCAAGTCATCAAGTACTAAGGTTGAACTGTCAACCTATGAATCGGCTACTAAAAATACCATAAATTAATCACTAAACCGGGCCCCTAATTAATGTCAAAATCGGCTAATAGCACCCCAATAGATGCTGAAATTATGGTTATTGAACCGCCTAGGTTCAGCCCCCAAATTGACCAAACCAAAACCTGAATCAACCAGGATATCATGAGGTAATATTAAAGTATCAATCAGTTAAATATGCCTTGAACCAGTCCCCAAACCGGGCTTTAAACCGGTGATAAATCGGCCAATATTTACAGTTGATAGAAATTGTATTGAACCTTGAACCGGTTCATCAAGCCAATTTACATTGATGGAAATTAATGATAAAACCAACCCTTAAATTGGCTATGAACAAATAGTTGAGTCCGTAAGTAATTATGCTAAACTTAGATTGAAAAAATCAACCCAAACTAGCCCCGGACTAAGCAGTGAACCGGCAATCAAATCGGTCGAATATATTACATGTTAAATCTGAATTTTAACATATATAAAAGTCTAAGGTTAAAGTTACTAAATAAGACAGTGTATTGATTTTTGTTACGATTTATGGTTTATTATAAATTATTGTATTTTATGATGGTATGTTTCGATATTATGAAAAATTATGTGAAAGCTTTACAAGTTTCAAAACTGACAAGTATTTTATCCCAGAATGAAAAAAATTAAGGAAAGAGTATTAAGAATAAGATAAAAGTTTTCTGTGATGGAACAGATTTTTTTTTCCTCAAAAGCTTCCGTCAAGACGGGAACAGGATAATTTATAAGCACGCAACTAGCAATCATTCACAAATCTTTCTACAACAAGTATACACAGGATCACATATGTCATCCATGGCATAAATCTATAAAAGCGTTAGCTACACTAACAGTTCAATACCGAAATGCCGTCTAGGACCTGTATAATATATCCAAAAGTTTAGAGGGGAAGCTAAACTAATAACCTGTAAAAGCATAGTTTTTCTTTTTTACTATCTCATACATCATGCATTTTATACAAAATCCACATGTTTATGAACATCGATAAATACAAGATCAGTATACAAAATCGTATGATCAGACAAGTCATTACATCAACAGGCTCTCCCAAAAATAGCTCCAAATGCCACAGGTCCTCAAAAGTCTTCAGAAATTTTCTCTTGATTACTCTTTCTCGTCGGGCACTAACTCTCTTTTGTCTCATTTGGAGGAAAAAAATAATAAAAATGAGTTGGGATAAAACAAATGCACATGTGTAACATCCGGAGCATGCTTTGGACCGTCCCCGCCGCCTAGGCCACATGGCGCCTCACGCTTTTGTTAAAAAAGCCAATGGAAGAGTAATGCGTGCTTCGTTCATCCCCATCCATGTAACTATGAATAAATGAGCAAGAAAATGATTAATCAAAATATAATCCGAAAATATAGAAAACAGTTACTTTGAGAATATAATCGAGAAAATAGAGAAAACATACTTTCAGTCGTCAAGCGAAAATTAGTAAACGTTAATTAGCAAACAGAAAGCGGTAAGCGGTAGTTGGTGTTCAGTATTTGGTAAACTGTAAACAGTAATTGATACTAGGTAGACGATAAAAGGTAAATGGTAACATAACATTATCGGTAACAGACCCTGCCAGTATACCCTACCAGCTGAAGGGACGAATAATCGATGATAGATTGTGTTCACTCCACACAATCCAAGTCCTGTAACGGTAATATCCCATCTCACGGGATCGGTACGGTATGCCACTCGAAGGTAGGCCGGTAACGGTAAATCCTCCTGACCGTAACGCCCCGAGGAAGGGCGGACCACAAATAACTCAGTGGATAGAGTTATCCTTGATTACCACCATAAAGTCGTAAGGCATGTCGGAGAACCTATCCCCGGTCTTAGATATTGAGAACGGAAATAACCTCTCGGGTAATCATGGTTTCAACTTTTCTTTCAGTTAACTTGAGAACATATGGTAACGAAAATAACCTCTTTATTGAAAACCTTCTTTCATAGTCATGGTTTCACTTTTATATTTTTTGGTTAAAAATTAAAACCCCTTCATTTTCGTGAAATATGTGCTTATTCGTGAAATAAATGCCATAATCCATGCATATAAATTAAATCAAAACTCAAATCACAATATTTTTGAGCTAGGGTTTCAAACATATTTTTGGAATCAAATGAAATTTTCATGCATGTACTTGAAGTCAAAACTTACAATAAATTTGGGTAAAAACAAATTCTAACCAAATAATTGAAGGAAACAGCTTCATTTTTTTAAACATACATCAACATCATTTTAGCACATCTTTATATAAAGCAAGAGAAAATGGAGCTTTGGTTAAAAATTTTTAATATCCCTTCTTTTCTCTCTCCCTTTTTTCTCTATTTATAGCGTAAAAGTCGGGGCGCCTCAGCGCCAAAGCCATATTTTGTTTTTCGCTCAAGCTCACTGCGGCAGCGCAGCGGGGTTGCCTCGGGGCAGCTACTGGATTTTGCGCTACAAGGGCGCTTGCTACAAGGATCTTGGATATTTTTCAACTTTTTACTTTCAAACATCATTTTTTACTATAAGTTTGGCCTCCTAATGATACTCATCATTTTAATTACTTCCAATTTTCACATTTTCGGTTCCGGGGCCTCACACTTTCATAAGAAGTTTTGAGAACTTTTGAAAAGAAATAAGAAATTGGACTAAGGATCTATTTAGAGGGTAATATTCCCTGACATTCCTTAAGATATCATAGTAAAAAATTGAAGAATTACCATGTGCCGTTAGATGGCTTTAGGCCTCGTCTACTGAGATTATAGGTGGTATCACCCACCTCAGAGTGTAAAAGGAGGTTTGGTCTTAGATTGCGTGGAATAATACAATCCACCCACCTCGGAGTATAAAACGAGATTAGGCCTTAGATTGTGTGGAATAATATAATCCTTTCTTTGATTTGTCTACTTCTTTAGTTAGTAACGCCTATTGGTCCTAATCCCTAAAGAAAAATAAGAAAAGAAATTTTCAGTATGGTTTGAAAGAAAGAATAAGAAAAGATAAAGATAAGAAATCAAAAAGAAATTGCATAAGTATTCTGACCATATTTTAAGTTACCATGTTCCATGATGATTGTGAGGTTTGAGTTCCCAAAATATAGTAAATTCTAATAATTAATTTGATGTAATTAAGTTTGGGATAAGTGAAATTGAAAAACTTGAAAAATTAACCTTAGTACAGGCAAATAGCGAGTTGAGCTCGTTGTAGGCTCGAGCTCAGTAGAGGGCGCCAAAAGCAGATTGCTTCGGAAGAGCCCACGCATGCCATTGGCTCGAGCGCCCAAGGAGGCGCCAATTCTAAAATGTATTGCACTCGCTACTCGCTCGAGCGCAAAAAAGGCGCTGAAAATAGAGTGGTCCAGGCTCACTGTTGCCACCCGAAGGGCACCATTTCTTGATGACTTGTGCTCGCCATGTTCTCAATAGGCGCTTGAGCATGGGCACAATTTTGTTCCACCGACCTTCTTTCGCATTTATAAAAAGGAGAGGGGGAGAAGAGGGTTGGGCACGAACGACAACCAGCACGAAGAAGGAAGAGAGGAAAAGAGAAGAAGAAGTGATTTTATACCACATTCGGTCCGATCGGAGTAAGAAAATCAGTAAATCAGGTCAAGACAAGTGTACCCCTAAGCTTTATTTTCATTATTACTACATTTCAACATCTCCACTTCGGTATTTATGCTAAAAAATCCTCTTTAAGATTTTCTTTGAATAATGCATGTTTCTCATGATTTATGGATAGATTTTACACTTATGCATGAATATGAAGATGTATGCCTTCGATTTCGTTGTTTAGCATGCGTTTTGTGTTCGATTTGTGTCCGAAAATTCCGTATGAAACCCTAGAACAAAAATTAGAGATTTAATATTTAAAAACCTTGAATCTTGAAATATAAGTATTATTTGGTGATTTATTAAAGCTTATCTGGTGATTTTTACCTGAAAATTTTGCATTGAACTATATTGTTAAATTATTGCGAACATCTAGCCCTCATGATGTAAAAGAGGAGGGATATATATTTAAGTTAAGAATTTGAGAACATCCAGCCCTCGAGATATAAAAGATGAGTTAATTGTATTCTAAACATCCATCTCTCACGATATAAAAGATGAGGGATATGTATTTGAGTTAAAAATTTTAAAACATCCAGCCCTTATGATGTAAAAGAGGAGGAATTGTATTCTAAATATCCAGCCCTCACGATATAAAAGAGGAGGGATATGTATTTGAGTTAAGAATTTGAGAACATCTAGGCCTCATGATGTAAAAAAGAAGGGAATTGTATTCTGATCATTCAACACTCATGATGTAAAAGAGGAGGGATTTGTATTTTGAGATAATTGGAACATCCCGCCCTTACGATGTAAAAAAGGAGGGATTTGTATTTCAGAATGAGAATTTCAAAAGAAATTATGATTGAATGATTTTCAGGTAAGGACCCAGGACTAAGAATAAGTGAAGAAATTGTGTTTCTTGATCCAAGTTTTAAGAACCAAGAAATTTTCTTATAATTATGCATCATTTTCATATTTATGCCTCGCCCGCATACATATTCGATTCTTAAATTCTTATATCTTTATCTATTGTTTTATATGTGCATGTTTGCATAATATTTCTGTATACTCTTGTGATTTTGGATACATTTGTTGAGTTATCAGCTCACTCCTTGCTTTTTGTCCCCCCTCCAGATAAACTGAAACCTGATAAGGATTGAAGATAGGATTAGTTAGAAGGAAGAAAGCTTGTTGGGTTTGAAAACTAATAAAGATTTTGGAGACCTTAAAAAATTGTAAACATATAGTTTTTGAATGAACATTGTATATTCTGATGACATAGTAATATTTGTATTATGATGGATATATTATTTTTGCTTATATAGGTTAATTTATGGTTATAGTTATTTCCATATTATTTTTAATATTTGGATTTGTTTTGGTCATAGATGATATCTCTCTTAGATCCAATACGATAGTTAGTAGTACTGTATTATAGTTATGCATGATATGGTATTTATTGATCCTGTGAATGTACTGTAAATGTGTAGTGAATTTAATTTTGAGGATTGTCTATGTATATGTCTTGTGCAGGTTGTATTTATTCAAGTTAATTGTATGATTTTGGCCCGTTTTTAGAGAAAACTTTGCCCGATTTTCTATAGAATTAAATGTGTTTAAATTTGAAGTATTAGTTTTGTATTTCGACTGATCAATCACTTCGTTGCTTCACCTTTAATGACAGAGGTCTTTAGAGGATAAGGACCCGTTCCGTCACAATGATTCCTTTTCTTATTATTATGTTTTAAGTAAAAGATTACATAATTATTGTTATATTATACCTTATTGAGTATTTGGCTCACTCCCTTACTGTTTTACTAACCCTTCAGATGGCGGTCATGAGTTGATTCCAGATGGGTAGGAGTAAAGATAAGAGTGGTTTAGGCTTATGTATTTATGTATTTTGATGAAACTATAGTGAATATATGAAATCATGTAATTGATCTTGTAATGAAATAACGTAACTTTGATATTACTCATTGGTTATGCTTCCGTAATTTGTTATTATGGTTATTATTTTTGCTTCCGTGAGATTTTATGGTAATAAATTTTAGTTTCTACTAAGTATCTCTGAAGAGTCCAACACTATATTTTATTCCTATAGTGTTGGAGCCATTTAAGATGTCGCAATTATGTGGATTCTGTGTATAATGGTTTTACATTATCTATACTTATGTATAATACGGTGTATCATTATATTTAAGTAATCACGGATATTAAGTAGAAGGAAGGAGATCTATGATATAAGGCCTAGATGAGGCTACAATGTGTCTGTACTTTCCCTTGACTTTCAAAGGGGACACCTGATCTTGGTTCTATTAGTTTCAACCCAACTTAATTCAGACGTTTTAGGATCTGGTCGACGGTTTCTTATCCCAATTCACCTCCAGTCAGAGAAAAGAGAAGCAACCATGGTACCGTACCCGTGTTAAGTACGGCCAAATGAAAGTTTAATAAAATTTCTGACTCGATTCATGATTGAGGCCTGAAAAATACCCAAGCTCATTGATGAGATGAAGTTAAGTGCCTTCATATCGACCTTTGAGCTTGCAAACTTCTTTTAAGTATCTAGCCCATAAGGGCCTGTAAACCTTCCGAGAAGTTGAGGCCATTACTCGGGTTTATAAAGCAGCTGAAGAGGCCAATGAGGTAAAATGATTAGAGTGTGTGGACCATTTTCACCGAAGGAAAGTGGATGGAAAGAGAAAGAATGGGGACCACGTGGGCTCTTGAGGACAGAAGAAGCAGTAAAAGTTGAAGTCAATAGCAAAAGGGAGTTCAAGTCCCTAAATTTGACTCCTTTGAACGACTTTTGTACTAACATCCTGATACAGATTCAGGATGAAAAATTCTTTAAATGGCCAAAGGTATTAAAGAATTCGGATGGAGGTGATCAATCAAAGTATTGTCACTACCATCGATGTGGGGGTCACAGTATCTAAAAACTCTCGAATGCTGTAGAATGAGATTAAATAGCTGATATGGAAAGGACACCTTATCCGATTTCTACAAAGACCTGGACAAACCTCTGGAGGAGTGGACAGGGGAGAAGCCGAGCAGCCAAGAAATTGAGTGGCAACTGGAGTCGTTAACATGATTGCAACATGACCAACACAGAACGATACCTTAGATCGCTCAAGTATGGCCATTGGCCACAAGAGGCCAATGCTAAGAGTTAGGGATAATATCATTAGTTTTAATAACTAAGATATGATTCATGTAACCTCTCATCATTCTAATTCTTTGGTTGTATCTGTATTCGTCTTTGATGGTAATATAGACTATCAGTTGAAAAGAATATTTATTGATAATGAAAGTTTAAGAAATTTCTTTATCTTTATGCATATTTTAAATTGGGTATGAAAAGATGTGACGGATCGTAAATTTTGTTAAAAATCCAGTAGAGTTCCATCTATAAAACAGATGCCCACCATATACAACTCATTTGGATCCCATACTCATCTTATTAGTTATGGGAGTGAGAAATACTTTCAAAATTCATTAAATCCAGAGGCTAAACATTCTACCTGTCATCTCTCCGGCTTGCTACGAATATCTTGGACCTCAAATTAGATCCTAAGATCTTATGGGCCAACACACTCCTGCTGCACTACTCTTGTTATCCATTTACTAATACCACAAAATTCTGCAACTCTTGCCCAAAGATTCATATCAAACACCTAGGTTTTATAATCATTATAACCCAAAAGGATCCCAAAGAGGTCAACATCTCTAGGGCAAAATCAATAAATTCTAGATTATAACTAGCATAAAAACACAATTGAGACAATCATTCCAAAATTTCAGTACAACATCAAGTTACCATTGAAACCTCAAAACTCAAACATTTAGTAACTTAACAATCTATGGTTGGGCCAACTTATTCATTCTAATCAAATCATCCAATTTTCACAATAATCGGTCTAACATCCAAGGACTTTAGCGTTCGAACAACCCTAGGCAAAACCACAAGGGTTCCTCTTTTCATAATTTCATAATTGTACTACTTCGATATTGGAGCCTGTTCACGGTTTACCTTTTACCTCTCTTATAAATATTTTAATTTTAAGGATTCTCAATATCAAATCATTAATTTTTTAGGCAACCTACCTTTCAGAAATCCCCAGATAGCCTCATCGACTCTATCAGTGTCAATTCGACTTATTCTCAACAGCAGCCTTAATTGCCAATCAAAAAAATAAGAAAAGCTAATCTTCTCTTTTAATAACATCCTTGAATTTCCTTGTAGCCGCATAATAACCTTCAGGTATAACCTAATATACCATCTACACTTGACACTTATTTTCATCATATAACTTGTAATCACAACGATATTAATTCTGTTACATCTTTTTGTGACTTATCTAATACTTTAAAACCTATGACCCCAATTGCAAATCAAAATACTCTTTTCAAAATTATCTACACTAGTATGGCAATTCGCCAACTAAATTGTCTTAGTTTCCCATCAAAGTCCGGTACTACAAATTATATTAGTTAATCATTCATAGTCCCAAACCGGATACATAATTCTATCAAACAAGGATTTACCCATCAAGGGTTGACATCATCCGAGCTCGTTCTAGTAATTTGGAACACACATACAAATTTGCACATATTCTTTGTGTACCGACTTATTATCTAATTTTAACTTTTAAACATTCTAATGTCACATGGAAAAGGGATTCTTCAAAAATTTGTCTTCAAAACTTCCTAAAAGATGAAGTATAATACTAAAAAGCCCACCATCAGCTTACCTCATACTCAACTTATAGGTAGCAAAATAAACTTCATCCGGGCAACACTTTCTCTATTATCTTAAGCCCAATTTTCATCATTGACCCAAATATTGATCAGATTGATCATTGTCACATAATCATTCGAAGGACACTCTTTATCTTGCCCTAAATTGATCATCCTTACCTAATCCGTAAGAATCCAACAAAATCCTTCTCCTAGCGCCATGTCCTTCCACCCAAACTCTCAAAATTACTATTCATCCATAATAAGCCTCAAAAAGGCCATCCAGATATTCGACTGTTAGTTATTATCCCAAACAATTTCGACTATTGGCAATTCAATCTTCCCAAAACCGCTAACCTCAAAGCGATTTTCAAATCAAATTTTCTACTTTGAAAACCCAAATCAAACCTTATAACTCAAGGCTAAGTTTCCAAGTTCTGCCGTCTTCCATTCCTTTAGCTAACACTTCAACTTCTGAAACAAAAGCAGATTGGTCAGATTATAATGTTGCCTAAGTGGTAACTAGGACACGACGCTTCCTACGCACATCTTGGTCCTACTTAGTGCTAGCCTACCTTGTCGGACTAGAATGGTTAAGTCAAACCATTCTAACTTATGCCTTTATCTATTCATTTGATAAAACTTAATCTATTCTACGCTTCCGCAAACATTTAGATCAAAACCTAAGGTATCTCTTGTGACGGAATGGATTATTTTTCTTTAATAATCTCCATCAAAAAACTGATAAAACTAATATCCAAAATAAAATAATATAAGATTTTTACAGAAAATCAGGTAGAGTTTTCTCTAAAATTTGACAAAATCAATACAAATAACCTAAAATTATGCAATTTGAATAAGACATACAGATAAAATAATCCTCAACATACATCCACAACACAACACAGGATCATCTAACGCCACATATATATCCATGGCTCCAATTTAACATTCATGTCTACTACATCACATTTAGACGAGACATGTATCTAGGACTTGTATAAATCCAAAACTCAGATAGCGAAAGTAGAACTATTTCCATAAGATAAACTTACGGAAGCATAAATAATGTTCCAACAAAATACATAACATGCTAATACCATAAATATATAACTTCCATCCATAGGTTAGTCATTTACATTCAAGCTATTAAAACTCCCAAAATCTTCAATAGTCTTGAGGCTCCCAAAATCTTCATTGTTAAGCTTTGTCTATTCTTACTAGTTCGGTACTAACTCTACTGTCTTATTTGGAATGAGGGAAAAATAGAAAGAGTGAGCCGAAGTCCAGCAATATACCATAAAACATGCAAATGTAAAATCTTTCATACAAAACATGAATGCAGTAAAACAAAAGTCACAGAAATTGCCGAAGAACAGAATCACATACGGAACTATGAGAAAAGGATAAATCGATATAAACATGTATCGAAAATCATAAATCAGTATCAGACTTCACTTGTTCTTTGAAATTCAACTTTACTATCCGAATGACCTAAACTAGTAGACCCTACTAGTTGAGGGGACAAGTAATCGATGATAGATTGTATTTCGTATACAATCGGAGGTCAGAAATAGTATAATAGTATCCCTTCTAGTGGGATCAGATATAGAAATACTCCCGAAGGCAGGTCGGACTCAGAATTCTATCCTCAAGATTTTAACACATCGAGAAAGAGCAGATCACGTATCACTCCATGGATAGAATTATCCTTGATTACCACTGTAATGTTCTAAGGCATGTCGGAGAACCTTATCGTGCTGTACGACAATCCTAGGTCTGATTTTCTTATTGATTTTACAAAACTGAAAACATTCTTATCCTTATCTCTTAACTCTTAACTCATTTTGCCTTGAGAGCCGGACAAATTCATACAGATAAACCTTCAGAGAGTTTTAGAACTTTCTCAATAATTTAACAGTATAGTTCCATATAAATTTTTCAAATAAAAATTATCTCATAAATATTAACATTTTACAGAAACACATTTACATATCAAGATTCAAGAAACTTAAACTCCAAATTCCTAATTTTCATTCTAGGGTTTTATGCAAAGCTTCCGAACATAAATTGAATACCGAACGCATGCTTAATCATGAAATTGTAGCCATAAATCACGATACATATGGGTAAACATGAAATCTATCCGTAAAATTTAGAGAAACATGCACTATTAATCTTAAACATGGAGGAAAGGGTCATTAGAGCAAAACTACCAAGATAGAGATACTAGTAAGCAGTAAAGATGGAAAACAATGTCCAAGGTACACATGCCTTAACCTGATCTACTGTTTTTCTTACTATAATCGGATCGAAATTGGAGAAGAATCCCTTCCCTTTTCTCCTCTTCCTCCCTTCGCTGCTTTTCATTCGTGCCTTGGCCTTCTCCTCTCTACCCTTTTATAAACAAAATGAAATCAGGTTGGTGGCAGAAAATAGGGTTTGCGCTCAAGCACGCAGCGAGCGCACATTGAGAGCACACATACTAAAATTAGCGCCTTCTGGCCAGCCCGAGCAAGCGGTGTGCCCAGTAACTACTGGAATTGGGGCCATGCTTTGTGATCGAGCAAGCGGCGTGCGCGGGTTTTTTCAGAGCAATATGCTTTTAGCACTTGCTGCTAGGTTCGAGCCAGCAATGAGCCCAAATCTGCTACTTGCTGCACTAAGGAAAATTTTTAACTTTTCTCAATTTTACTTATCTCAAACTTAGTTATATCAATTTAATTACTAAAATTTACTATATTTTAGATACGTATACCTTACAATCCTCCACCACTTATAAAATTTTGTCCTCAAAATTTGACGAAGCTACATACCTCAAGGGGATAAATGGGGGTATTTGCTCCGGATCTCCTCCTTGCACTCCCATGTTGCTTCTTCGGGCAAATGATTCTTCTAGAGCACTTTCACTAGGGGAATAATCTTCGTATGCAGCATTTGGTTCTTTTGATCTAGAATCCGTACTAGCTCCTCAAAATAAGATAAATCATTGTTAATTGTTAAAAGCTCGAACTCAATAACGTGCATGGGATTGTGGACATATTTCCTAAGTATGGACACATCAAATACATTGTGCATATTTTTCTAATTAGGTGGCAACGCCAATCTATAAGCCTCTTCCCCAATCCTTTCCAAAATCTCAAATGAGCAATGAAATGCAATTTCAGCTTTCCTTTCATCTCGAATCTAAATGTTCCATTAGATGGTGATACTTTCAAGAAGATATAGTCACCCACCTTAAATTTCAGCGCCGATCTTCATCTATCTGCGTAGCTTTTTCGGCCTACTCGAGCAATAATTAAGTTCTCATAAATTAGTTTAATCTTTTTCACAATTTTCTTAATAATTTCGGGGCACAAAATTCTCTTATATTCGATTTTCCTCCCAATGTATCGGTATCTGCACTTCCTCTCATATAATGCCTCAAATGGTGTCATGCCTATACTCACTTGATAGCTGTTATTATAGATAAACTTCGCTAAAGCCAGATAATTATCCCAATTTTTCTTCATGCCTAACATTGAGGCCCTCAACATATCCTCCAAAATTTGAATTGTACGTTCCTATTGGCTGTCAGTTTGGGGGTGATACGTCATACTAAATTTTAGTTCCGCCCCTAATTCTTTATGCAGACTCTCCTAAAATTTGGAGACAAAGCACGGGTCTTGATCTGATACAATTATTGCAGGCACACCATGAAGTCTAACAATCTCATTCGCATGCAACTGAGCCAATTTGTCATGGGAATACGTCGTCTTGATCGCCAAGAAATGGGCTGATTTAGCCAACCGATCGACAATAACCCAAATGGCGTCATGGTTCTTGGGAGTCCTTTGTAAGCCTGACATAAAATCCATCGTGATGTCTTTTCAACTTGGGATTGGCATTGGCTGTAATAACTTAGATGGTTTTCTCTTTTCAACTTTCAATTGTTGACACACAAGACATTTCTCTACATAAGTTATAATATCCCGTTTCATATTTCACCACCAAAATATTTTTCTCAAGTCCTCATACATTTTATTTGTCCCCGAATGAATTGTATATTGGGATTGGTGAACTTCTTTCAAGATTTTCTCCTTCAACTCCTTATCGTTCGGCACACACAAATGATCTCTAAATCTTAATACTCCATCAACTCGGACATTGAAATCAATTCTGGAGTCCTTATTTAAATCACCCACAATATCGATAAGGAAAGAATCATTTACCTACTTTTCCTTAGCCTCATTTATCACCTCCGGTTGAATATGCAAATATGATAAAAGAATCCGGTTACCTCAAACATACCATTGAATATCACATTGTTTCAAATATTTTAACATTTTCATCTATTTAATCTGCAATCTAGTCACATAGCCTAATTTGCGACTCAATGTATCGGCAACCACATTAGCTTTCCTAGGCTTATACTGAATCTCACAGTCATAATCATTTAAAAAATTAACCCATCTCCTCTGCCTTATATTGAGCTCTTTCTGTGAGAACAAATATTTTAACATTTTATGGTCAGAATAAACAAAAAAATTTACACCATGAAGATAATGTTTCCAAATCTTTAGAGCAAACACAACTGCAGCGAGCTCCAAATCATGAGTTGGATAATGCTTCTCATGCACCTTTAGCTGTTTGGACCCATAAGCAACTATCTTGCCATTCTGCATTAATACACAACCCAAACTCGCTTTGGAGGCATTAGAATATACTTCAAACCAACCCGATCTCTCCGGAATAGTTAATACCGAATCGGTTGTTAAGCAATCCTTCAGCTCCTAAAAACTCCAATCGCATTCCTCAATCCAATTAAATTTGGCCTCCTTCCTTGTTAACTGAGTCAAGGACATAGCAATTCGTAAAAAATTCTCTATAAATCGGCCTATAATACCTTGCCATGCCAAGAAAACTCTGAACTTCGGTTACTGATGTAGGCCTATTCTAGTTAATAACGGCCTCTACCTTTTTTGGGTCCACAGCAATGCCACCATTCGAAATCACATGTCCCAAAAATACCACTTCCTTCAACCAAAACATACATTTCTTTAGTTTAGCATACAGCTTCTCCTCACAAAGCACTTGGAGAATAATCCTCAAATGAGTCTCATACTCCTCATGACTATTAGAATATATCAGAATATCATCAATAAACACCACTACAAACTTATCCAGATATGGCGAGAATATTCGATTCATTAAGTCCATAAAAACTATAGGAGCATTCGTAAGATCGAATGGCATCACAAGAAATTCATAGTGGCCGTATCTAGTCCGAAAAGCTATCATGGCCACATCCTCCTGCTTTATCCTCAACTGATAATATCCGGACCTCAAATTAATTTTTGAAAACACCCAAGATCCTTACAACCAATCAAATAAATCAACAATGTGCAACAATGGATATTTATTTTTAATTGTGATCTTATTTAGTTCATGATAATCCACACACAACTGCAAAGACCCATCTTTCTTCCTCACAAACATTACTGGTGCACCCCACGAGATACACTCGGTCTAATAAAACTCTTGTCTAACAATTCCTACAATTGTAATTTTAAGTCCTTCAATTTAGCCGGTGCCATATAGTAAGGGGCTTTAGAAATCGGACTAGCACCGGGAATAACCTTAATCTCAAATTCAATTTTTAGATGAGGGCGTAATCCAGACAACTTCTCTGAAAACACATCCTTGAAATCACATACAACCAAAATGTCTTTCGTCGGCACGTTGTGACTCCCAATGGCGCTAGCATATGTTAGATAAGCTTGGTATCCACTTTTCATCAAATGTTTAGCATGTAAAGCCGAAATCAATATGGGCATCTCCTTTCTCTTAATACCTTGAAAGGAAAAGGGTTCAACTCGAGGAATATTAAAATATATCCTTTTTAGAAAGCAATCAATACTAACGTGATATTTTGCTAACCAATCTATCCCTAAAATAATATCAAAATCACACATATTCAACAATATCAAATCTACCATCAAACACCTCCCATTCACCTCCACCATATATTCTAGATACATAACATCAGTAATTGCCGAGGATCCAGTAGGTGTTGATATAGGTAAAGAACAATCCAAAATTCTCAGAGTAGACGCAACATAGTATGCAAATTGTAGGGAAACAAAAGAGTGCATAAACCCAGTATCAAATAAAATAGAAGTTGAAACTCTACAAATAGGAAGGGTACCTTCAACCGTATTCGGGGATGTCTCCATGTCCTGTACATTCACCGCAAAAGCCTTGGCCGACACAGTAGGCTTCTTTGCTTCCAGCCTCTGGAGTAATGGACAATCTTTATTTCAGTGGCCTTGTTGTCCACATCTAAAATAAGCTCCCATCGCTTTGTGACAAGGGTACCTCGCTTGCTTTTTTCCACATAGAATGCAGTCAGCAATTGATGCCTGGGAACAAGTCACTGTCTAAATTTCAGCGATGCTCTTTCCTTTTGCCATCGTCTTTGCCCTTTTTGAGGGCCTAGAGGGTCCTACATTAGCTTTCGTACTATAACTTGTCCGGCTAGTCGCCCTCTTAGTAAAGAACTTTTGGGTCTCCAGCTCCCTCTCAAATATTAGTGCCCTATCCAAGATTTTCACATAAGTCTGTAGTTTATAGGTCATCAATTGTCTCCTAATATCATCCCTTAATCCTTGTTGAAACTTTTTCGCTTTCCTTAATTCATTATCCACAAAGTATGGCGAATATCGAGACAATTTAGTAAACTTTGTATCATATTCTACTACAGTCTGATTCCCCTGCCTAAGCCACATGAATTCTTACCCCTTTTGATCCTGAAGATTGGAAGGAAAATATTTTTTCATAAAGGCCTCTTCAAACTATCCTCAAGTAATTTCATCATCGGGCACACCTAACGTCCTCTTTTTCATAGCCCACCAGTTGTCAGCTTCACCTTCCAACTTGTATATCACAAAGGTGACATTTTCTCGATCAGAATATTGGATCATCAAAAAAATCTTTTTCATCCTCTTAAGCCAAATATCCGCTTTCATTGGATCCCACTCACCCAAGAATTCAGGTGCTCTCTCCGCCGTAAACTTATCATAAGTTGTCTAGGCCGAATTTACTGGAACTGGCTCGGGTGTACGGATCGGAGCCACGTGATGCTGCCCCATCGATTCAATAATGTTTGTCATTCTTCCTAACAAATTTATATATTCAGCTTCTCGGTCTTGGGAGTACTAGCACCTCCACGGTCATTTCTTCTACACCAATAATTTATAGCTTATGTGGGTTATGTGCGTATTAATAGAAGAAAGTTCTGTATGAGAAGCCTATATGGTTTTTGCTTTCTTTGATAACTGCTAGGAAGGAATATATATATAGCAATGAATTTTGTTTCAAGAATTATTTAGGATGATTATTTGGGTGATTGTGGATTGACTACCAAGGTCAGTTCATTTCTTGCCGATTTGGATGATGTACTCGAGGAATACATTGGCTCGCCACTATACTAACGAGATGATAAGATTTCAAGTTATTCTGGTCTTGAGGTTTCGTTTGTGATCTAAGGTTTGTGCCAAATTTCAGAACTAGTTGCATAAGAAATTGGACGTCAAATTCAAATGGATATGGTGTTAGATTTGTAGACAGATGATTAATTAGAGTGGCACAGCAGAAGCATGTGGGCCTATAGTATTGGGTTATAAAATTTCATGGCGTAGGAAATCTGAGTTGAAACTTGAATTAAGGACACTAATTTTAGAAGATGAAAGGTAAATGGGGATGACTATATTGTTGCTAGAGGTCAAGGATGGATTGAGGTCAAGGATCATTAAGCCATTTGAGGTTTTTAATACATCAACAAGGTAACCTATAGATTAGTTTTTCCTGGAGTTAGTGGATCATTATGATATGTTATATGTATGTATGTTGCAAGAATGGGTGGATGATTCTGTGTGTATGCGGATTAAAGCTATCATGGGTCGACAAGATTTGCCTAATGCTGAGATTCAGTTTGGATTTTTGAGAATCTAATTTTGATGAATAAGACAACCCCTTCGGCTATAATATTTTGGAAAATCTTTTTGTTGAGAAATTGTTATGGGAGCACAAGGATAAATTTGGGAGAATTCCCCTATCCATTTGATGATGAAGATAAGAACAAAAGTATGAAAATTTCAAAGATGAAATTTTATAATGAGGGGAGAATTGTAAGGATCGAGTTTTAACTTATATTAACTATAATTAATTAAGATAATATAATTAAAATTGAGGTTAAAGGACTAAAAAAATAAGGTTAAAAAGGAAAAAAATTATAAATCGAATGTGTACCACATCTGACCCTCGGCCCAATGTTTGTCATGTGCTCGAGCGCCCCGGCATGTGCTAAAAACAGAAGGGGACATGCTCGTTGCATTCCCAAGCGGATTCGGTAGCACCATGCTCAACCAATGCTCGAGCGTTGGACTTTTATAAAAGTCAGCCACGGATTGACTCCACCGCATTCCAAGCGGTGGAGGGAGAGAGAGGGCAAAAAACAGAGAGAGGAGGGTCGAGAGAGAAGGGAGAAGAGAGAGAAACGGAGGGAAGTATCCGGGAAGTTAAAATCAGGACGTTCGGACCAAGAATTTCAATATATCATGCAAAGGCAAGTATAGTTTTAGCTCTCTCTTTCCTTTGTTGCTTTTTATTTTCATTCTTTTCAAATACTATTGTTCAAATACTCGTCCAAATTTTGATTTTGAAGTAAAAGTATAAATATTTTGCATATTTATTGGTATTCCACGATTTTATAGTGAAATTTATCAAAAACTTTTGTTTAATTATTTGTATCGTAATTATGTATTTTATTTTCGAAGTCTCTTCATGTTTAGATGCATAAAAATAATTCCTACATATTTATACTTCATATATATTAATTTTAAATTATTGTACATTATCTTTATATATTAAGAATATACTATATATTTAATTATGTATTGCATGTTTATTAAATTTATATTGGACTTCCTAAATTTTCTTCTGGATGTTTTAATGTTAAATTTTATGTTATAAATTATTATGATGATAAAATGTATTAAACCTTATGAAAATGAAAAAGAAAGAAAATTCTATAATTATATTGAAAAAAATATGAATTGTTATTCAAAGGATGAGAACTAAAAATTTAGAAACAAAATACAAAAATTACACCAAGTAAAGAAAGTAAGAAATTTGACTAATGATTGATTAATAGATAGTATATTCTAGCATTTCTTAGTATATTATAGTTGAAGATCATTGTATGATTCAGTATTGCAATACGATTTTCAGCTCCATCTATAGGGAGATAATATGTAAACTGCTCACATCTAAGTATTGAATAAAAATGTGAGGCCTTAGATTGTGTAGAAGCGAATATAATTTGGGTTTCGAACAACCGCTCTTTCTACTAGTAAGGCTTACTAGCCCTGATCTCTAAAAAAATTTTCAACATTTTTGGTAACCAAGACTAAGGAAAAATAAGATAAAAAAATCAAAAAAAAATTATATAAGAATTTTGACTAAGTTTTAAGTTATTATATTCTATGATGATCTCTATTTTTACTATTATTTTTTAAGTGAAAAGATTGCACGATCTTTACTATATATTGTGCCTTACTGAGTATTTGACTCACTCCTTACTATTTTACTAACCCTTCAGATAATTTATACGAGTTTATACTTGACAAGCTAGAGTAAAGTTTGAAGTATTTAGTTTATACCTCTGAACTTATCATTTTACTAACTTATATTTTGGGAATATTATGTACTGTATTTAGTTGTTATTTTATAATTGAATTTAGATGTAAACAAGGAGAAAAATGATATAAAGTTTTTGATTAGTTTTGATGAATGTTATAGAACATTGTATTCTCTATAAGTGATGTTCATATGGTTAAAGTTTTACAGATGTCATTTGCTTCCGTAGATGTGTATGTGATTAGTTTAGTAGTTATCTTTCCTTAACATAAAGCTGACGTCATATTGTTGGACTGATATTAGAGTCACAGATAACGTGGCAATATATTTGAATCCTATATATGTTGATTATTATTTATATACAAGTGAATTGGAATATTTACAAAAAAAGACTCACGTCCCATTAATTATAATATAATTAACTGGTAATATTGATAATTAAAGAATAATAGTTTATAATTAATATAAATAACGGATTTTAGGACGTAGTCCATCATAGATGGAAGGTCTACTACCAAGAAAGAAAGTATCTTGGAAGCAGTTCTCGGATAGGTGCCCAACGTAACTTCAAGTTAAATGACACCCTGAACGGGTATTGGCTCGTTGTCCAACCCGTACATGGTTCCCTCGATGGATTTCATCTGACTTCTTTTATATTGTATCGATTTTTGAATATCGTAATTAAGGTAATATAATCAAAAATACTAAATTTTGAAGGAGGAATAAGATAATGACCAAGGAAGTAATATGTTAGTTGATGGCCATAAATGGAAATTGGCCAGAGTGGTAGCTGGCCGACTAATAAAGGATTGATCAATTAAGTAGTATTGATCAGATTTGGAATCATTGACCGGATCAAAGTGTTGGTCGACAAGGAAATGTTGACTAGCAAGCTATGAGAAAGAATCCGGTCAACATACGTTGATTAAGTGATATGCATTTTGCCTCTTACCAAAATATCCGGTCAACACGTTAACTAGCTAATTGCGCCATTTTGCCTGGTATGGCAAAGTGGCTGATTTGCACAAAATGAGCGGTATGCAAGATAATGGCCGAAATGGGAAACTTGACTGGTTGGCCAAAATAGCCAGGATGGCCAAATGGAGGGTTGGCAAAATAGCAGGATGCTCATTTTGCTAGGAATGGCCAAAATGCCCGGAATGCGTATTTTGGGTGGAATGGGTATTTTGGGTAGAATGATACATTTTACCGGTTTGGTGCAAAATGTCGGGATAGTGCAAATTGCCGGTATGGAACAATCTGTCGGGATGGAGCAATTTTTCGGGATGGAGCAATTTGCCGGGATGGAGCAAATTGCAGGTCCGGTACGGTGCAAATTGCCAGTATGGGGCAAAATGCCAATATGCAAATGACTGGTATGGTTTTACCGATTTGGATTGGCAATTTGGCAGGGATGCAGTTTTGACTGCTTTGAATTTACCAATACGCTTTTACTAGTTTGAAATGACGGTTTGGCAGGAATGGATGATATGGAATTCCCGAAATGGTGACCGGCTTGGGAGAAGAGGGCGGTATGGAATGGATTTTCCGGTTTGGAATGCCGGTTTCCTTGAAAATTTCAGAATGCAGTTGTCTAATTAAGAAAAGTTGACCGAACTAAAATAGTTGACTGGAAGCAGGATTGGCGCGCCTACTGTGCACCGTTGACTGCGCTCGAGCGCCAGTCCGCATAAAAGCCGTATTCGGGTTTT
Organism: Nepenthes gracilis; assembly: GCA_033239525.1. Taxonomy (NCBI): domain Eukaryota; kingdom Viridiplantae; phylum Streptophyta; class Magnoliopsida; order Caryophyllales; family Nepenthaceae; genus Nepenthes; species Nepenthes gracilis. Next base: position 9,431,885 of record BSYO01000007.1, on the reverse strand, counting down.
ATAACCGTTGGCTATGCGATTTTTGGGGAAAAAATTCGGGTAGAGAGAGGGAGAGGGAGAGAGAGGGTGTGGAGAAGAGAGAGAAATGGACCAAACGAACGCTCTCGGGTCCGATTCCGACTTGGAGCTAGTTGGAAGAATTATAGATTGGGTCGAAGTAAGTGTATTTATACCCTCCTCCTCTTTTTTGATTTTTATTCATTCTTCATCGGGTATTATCATTCTAATACCTACCCAAATCATGAAAAATATGTAACCCATAGTTATTGCTTAAAGTATTTATGGTTAATCTTCATTTTTCCCTCCGATTCCCTCGGTTTGGCTTCACCAAACCCTAGACCCGCACCCAGCTCGGGTATCCCCCTTTCCATTCAAATTCTTGCATGATTAGCCTTCAATAATGAATTATCTATGTTCTAATTATGTGTATATAGATCGGTGGGGCGTCCGATTTCTTAAGAATTGACCTGTTCGACACATTTGGATGCCATTAGTTCTTTTTCCTTCCAGATGAGCATACTCTTATGTCTGATGAGTTTGAATAGGCCATAGGCATAGGATAGGCAGTTGGACATGATGAGGAGAGATTTTGGGCTTAGCTTCATGACTTGTGAATTGATATAAAATTTGTATAAATTATTGTGATACTTTTGGTCATATATGTGTGTAATGATGATAATGATGATGGATGTATAGTTTAGTTTTCACTGTATGTGATGTACATAGTAGTTTTTGCAGATTTTTATGGTTATATTTATTTACCTAGTGGCATCTTGTTTATATCAACGTCATAACTGGAGTTATGATATCGGCATCACAAGTTGTGTATCTGGTGGCAGTTGTGATCCTATGCATGTGTTATATGTGTATTGTGGTGATTGTATAGGATTTTGTATAGATTTTATATTTGGTGGATACCCATTTTATAGATGAAGCTCTGTCAAATTTTTGGTACAATTATGGTTCGTCACAGTTGGTGTTAGAGAAAGAGATGCCTTAGGATCAATTTGGATATTATGTGAAAATTTAGGATAGTGTAGGCTAAGATTGAATAGGCCGATGTAGGCATAGAATGACTAAGTTAGGATACATAGTTCTAGTTACCCTAACCTACGTAACTTAGACTAGAACTAAGTTAGGGTGGTAGTTTTATTTAATTACGTAGATAATAATGTCGTAATTAGAGTCTGATCTTTTGACTAATTCATAAGTGTTCTTATTTCAGAAGTATCTTCTAAGTCGAACATGCCACCTAGATGTAGAAGTTTGCGAGGAGGTGGTCGGTGACAAGACCGGCAGGCCGAATATTTAAATCTGTTGGGTTGAATGGCGAACATCATTGAAAATATGGAGCCAAGAAATCTTGCCCCTGTTCCCACTCCGGCTCCTATATAGGCTCTTGCAAATCCAGGACCATCTGCTTATAATCGCTTTGTTTAGAAGCGAGTCCCAGAGTTCTTAGGGGAGCATGACCCCATTAAAGTAGACACGTGGTTTGAGAGATTGAAGAAAGTGTTCACTATGATTCGATGCCCTGATGAGGATCAAGTTTTGTTTGCATCCTACCAGCTAGAGGGTGAGGCACATCATTAGTGGCAGATGAAGAAGAGAGCCTTGGGGGTGTCTGAGAATGAGATTACTTAGCCGATATTTGAGAAGGCATTTATGAAGAAGTATTTCCCTTCTAGCCTCCGTGTTCAGAAAGAGGAGGAGTTTATTCGTTTGAGGCAGGTGGTCAGACCATGGTCGAGTATGATGCCAAGTTTATTAAGTTGTTACGGTTCACATATTATATGGTTAAAGATGAGGAGAGGAAGGTAAGGAAGTTTCTGCAAGGCTTGTAGGATGATATTCGTAAGCAATTGGCGACCCTCAAGCTGATAACTTACGCTGATGTTTTGGATCGTGCCCTGATCCACGAGTAAGAACTTGCGAAGGACAAGTTCTTCAAGAAGTAGTCGCCAAGCAAGAGTGGTATTGGTGCTAGTTCTGGTACATTTTCTGGGAGGCCATCCAAGAAATCAAAGTAGCCGGATTCTGATAGAAAGAGTAGCTAGACCTCATCGTTTTCACAAGCTTCAATGGGACCATGTCAGCATTGTGGGAAGGCGCATGGGAGTAGGCCTTGTAAGGTACAGATTCCCAGGATACGGTTAAAATAAATGGTAAGGTTCTAAACTCTAAAATATAGTAATTGGGAGGTAACAAAGTTAAAATAAGTGAATCAATGTCAAATATTATGGAAGGAATTAAATTGAAAAGGCCAAAGATCGGGAATTAGCATAATTGAAAACCAAAGTTGCAAACCGTGAAATGTTAATTTGTAAATAAGATTTTGGGTTTTAAATTATGATAATCTTGACTTATTAAGGCTATATAATCAAAAGTAGGGTCCAACGGTGTGAAGAATTGGGTTAGAATGGTCAAAGTGGATTCCAAACGGCGAAAACGCGATGTGGGCTTGCTACAAGCTTGACGTGAGCCAACCCCTCGCCCCCCGTGGGCTGGAGCCCATGGCAAGCGCAAAATCCAGTAAGGCTACACTCGCTGCGTGCTCGCTGCGCTCTCGAGCGCAGCCCGGGCAATAAAGTTGCGCTCACCGCGGGCTTGAGCCCCAGTGCGCGTATAGGCCACGTCTGGTTCTTTTTTAATCCGTTGGGGACACATTTTGGGGGAAGGAAAAGGCAAAGTTTGGGTAGACAGAGAGAGAGAGGAGGGAGAAGCGGCCAAACGGAGGCCTTTGGGGCGGATTTTGGCTTCGAGCTAGTTAGAGAAATCATAGAGCACGTCGAGGCAAGTACATCCATACCATTTTCTTCCGTTTTCGTTGATTTTAGTTCAATCACCTTCGGGTATTTTCATCCCGATGCCCGACTCCATGCATGTATTTGTAAAACTCATGACTCTAGCAAGCATATATATGAATTCCATGTCCAAATTTGAGGAATTATACCGGATTTTGCCCAAAAATCCCAATTACGTTTGTTAAACCCTAACCCCACATTTGGGTGGTTTCGGCCTTTGAGTTTTGAGGATTTTGCATGAATTAGGACTAGAATATGATTACCCATATCCCCCATAGGTTAATTTGTCGATTGAGTATCCAATTTGGTGGAATTATATGAATTTCAGTTCGTAAAACCCTAACCCCGCGCCCGAGTGGTTTTGAGCTTCAATTTTTAGGGCTTTTGATTTATTTGCGACTGGAATATGATTATGCACAACTTGGGTAATGTGAGGTTTCAGATCTAAAAACTCGATAATGATAAGGCGATTAGATGATAAGGATCAATACCAGGCTTATGGAACGAATAATATGAGGCTCCGAAATCTAAGTGAAGAAAAAGGAAGAAAACAAATTGATGATTGAAGGAGAGGAGGAAAAATGCCTAAGTACACCATGCCACCAAGTGGCGCCTGCTGTGCACCTAAGAGACGCTCGAGCGGACAAAAGGCGGAAAAAATCGGACTGACCTTGCAGGCCGGCGTAGATTAAGAGGAGAGTTTAGGACGGAGTGGCCTTAAGTTGATGAAAAATCGGACTGGCCTTGCAGGACGGAGTTGATTGAGGAGGGCGTAAAAGCCGGAGTGGCCTTACGTTTGATGAAACCGGACTGGCCTTACAGGCCGAAGTGGAAGAAGTCCCACATCGAAATAAGAAGAAACCATTAAAGCATATGTAAGACCCAAAGCTCCTTACCAATGAGGACGCGTGCCGGCTTTGACAAAGGCCGGAGAGGTCTTGCGACTCAAGAAGGCCGGAGTGACATAAAGGACGGAGTGATTTTTGAAGG